>OX638313.1:105931802-106263556 GCA_951812415.1 Beris morrisii | reverse complement strand
ATTTCCTCCTCCACACCATCCACCGCCAGCACCTCTCTTTCTTTTATTTCCCTTGCTTGGCCCTTGGGTGCCTTCGTCCTTACCTTTTTTCTTGGGAGTGTAAACTGGCACTTGGTTTTGGTCGTCGTCGTCCTCATCAGTATCCTCATCACAAGTGTGCCCTCCACCTCCTCCCCATCCAGTATTCCAATTTTGCCGATTGGACATGTTCATAAGACCATATTGTCGTCTTCCATTTGGGTTCTGGCAGCTCACTCTGCAATCGTCCTGAAGGCCGTTACGTCTACTACAATCCAATTTCGAATAAAAAACTGATCCTCGCAGTTCCTGACTTCTACAACGTTGTAGCTGAAGAGGAGAACGTTTTTTTTTATATCAAACCAATAAAACTCAGATCCTATAACCACTTACACGACTCATTAATGTGCTCAAATAAAATTCGAATTAAAAAAAAAATCGAATGAAAAAAAATTTCTGATCACAAAATAAATTTTACTTTTAAAATATAACGAGTTTTTCTTCAAATAATTAATTCAAAAATTTTGATTTCATAATTTTGCAATTTTTTTTCCGTTTAGTAGAAAAAATATTTTCCAAATTATTTTTTTATTATAGACTCAACAATTTTGACCTTCCCGAACCAAAAAGTGTCCTAAAATGCGATCAAATGATTAAAAAACAGAAACTGAAATTTAATAGCAAAATTTTGACAGTAGATTACTTTGATTATAAAACTAAGTATCTACTTGTTTTTTAGAAGGATCTCCAAAAAAATGGAATAAAAAATTTCACCCATCAGTTTGGAAGGAACTCTTATTATTTTTTGATCAAAAACTTGGGAAAAGCTTTTACCATCGTCAAGAAATTTAGGTTCTATGGAAACGATGAAAATGTTGTTTGATCCCAGTACCAAACGCAACTGAAGCCTTAGAAACTTATAAAACTTTAGGTTAGGTTGAGAAGGATGGACTGAAGCAATGTGCCCCAGTCCATCACGAGAGATCACTGTGGATCCATTGTGGTCCCCTCGTATAAAAAACCGGGCTCTAGGTTTATAAAACTTTAAGTATAGGCTATATTAAAATTAAACTACTTTTCACACATCCCTTAATACCCCCAACTGCATTCTCCAGGAAAAATATTTTTACTCCCATGCACTCATAACAACACCGTAAAAAATTCACTGAGCCTTACTACTGTAAAAGGCACAAGGCCCTATCTTAAAGGATGTAAGGCGCCGATGGCTGTACTTGCTAGTTGGGTCCCATGTTTACTAGCTTATAGGCGAAATTTCCAGCAGTGTAGACAAAAATTACAGGTAGCTTAGTAGAGAGAAAAGGCGATGAAAATTTAGATTTTACAGTCTACTAGCTGGGCCCGCTCGCTTGGAACGCACCCCTGCGTTTATAGAGTACAATGCTTACTAAAAACACTGTGAAGTCGAACATCGTAAATTCCGCAGTTACCATTCATTTTAGAAAAAAAGGTTTGAAATTACTTGTGGTACAACTTCGGCAAATAATGTCCTAGAAAGACTGGAAGTTGAAAGTAGAACCTCATTCGAAAACGACATTTTACACTCTAGAAAAGGAAATTCGATTTTTTATTGTAATGCTATTAGTAGCTCCCATACAAATTTTCTTGAATTTTCTGTGAAGCTACGAAGTTAAGAAATTTTCAGGATGCCTTTTATAGCAAACAAAGAAAAGTTTAATATCAAAAACAAAAACTGCAGGAGCAAAATAAAATGCTCAAAAATGGGCTAGCAAAACAAAAACACAACAAAAGCGCGAATATGAGACTAAAAACACAGAGGAAAAAGAAAATCCAAATATGAACTGAAAAATTGATAAATAAAACATTAAATAATGTTAAACAAAAAATTACATGGTTTTGCTAGTCTAAAAACACAAAAATGGGGTAGCAAAGTTGAAAAAACAGAAATTGTCTAAAACATAAAAACGCGTGAGGAAAATTACAAATAAGCTAAAAACGCGGGAGTAAAAGGAAAAGCCAAACAAAAACTGACTAACTAACATGAAAAACTAAAATTGAAAAATGACAAAATAAAGAGCTGAAAGAAAAAGGAAAAACCGCGGAAGTAACCGGGAAAACCAAGACGAGAAAGACAAAAAACGCTGCAGAAAATGGAAAATATCAAAAACCATTCAAAAACTCAAAAAATTGAACGCACAAAATATGAAGGAATTGAGAATTCAAAAATAAAAACGTGGAAGAAAACTGGGCTATAAGCGAGCAAAACGTTAAGCCCAAAAGTGAGCTAAAAATGCGGAAAAATGGAGCAAAATTTCCTACAATCTCAAAAAACTACGAAAAACCAAAAAGTGCTAAAAACACGGGATATAAATGGAAATATGCCCCAAAAATAAGGTAGAATTGCGGAAGAAAACTGGAAGAACCGAAACTGAAAACGCTGATCAATGTGGAAAAACCCAAAACTGGAAAAAAAAATAAATAAAAAGAGCTAAAAACGCAGGAGTAAAAGGAAATACCGAACAAAAAAATTTCTAAATACGCCGAAAACAAAAATAACAGCTTACATATAAAAACTAAAATTAGCCGAAAAGGACTCTGGAGTAAAATGAAAAATCAAAAATGAGATAAACTCAAAACAACGTAGAAAAATGGAATAAAACAAAAATGAGGTAGGTAGAAAAACCAAAATAAAAAAACGGGGAAAACCGAAACAGAAAAGACAAGAAATGCTGCAGAAAATGAAATGAAATCTGAAAGATATAAACTTCAAAAAGCGGCTAATGAAGAAGCAATTTAAAAAAAACTAAACTCACAAAAAATGCGAGAGCTAAATTAAAGAATAAAAAACCAAAAAAACTATATACGCAAAAATACGAGAATAAAATGAAAAAAAAAACAAAAACTAGTTAAAAGCGCGAAAAAAACTGGTGAAAAATTATGTACAATCTCAAAAAAAAAAATAGGAAAATGAGATAAAAACGCGGAACCTTAACCCTTCGTGGTCACACTGGGTAGAATCGACCCGACGACAAACTTTGGTCGTAAAATGGATCCTCTTTAAATATCGGAATAAATAACTTTTTTGGAACGCGCACTATGCTACTATTTTATTTTTTTTCCAGAAGCAGCATATCGAAGAAGTGAAACGTTAAAATTTTATGAAAAAATATTGAACATTGACGAAGCTATAATTTTTTTTTAGTGAAAAGTTTCTTTTTTTGCGTTTTACCTCTTCATGAAATTTGTTTAAGGGTGGCCGTCACCCTAAAAATTAAAAAAAAACAAATTTTTTTTTATTTTTTTCTAAATCCCTATAAGTAATTTTTTGAATTTAGATCAGTAATTACTTTAAAATAATTCCAACTAAAAATATTTTAAAATAATTAACAAAGTGGAAGAGAATGTACGTACATGGTATCGTCACTTTTTCTTCTTTTGAATTTTCCTCAAAACTACATTTTTTTTATACATACATATGTACCTTTTTCTCAGGATTGGCAATAGCTATCGACGTGATTTTTTTTGTGACGAACCAGGACGATGTCATGCACAATAGGATGAGGGCTTTTAAAAATATCTCAAA
Organism: Beris morrisii; assembly: GCA_951812415.1. Taxonomy (NCBI): domain Eukaryota; kingdom Metazoa; phylum Arthropoda; class Insecta; order Diptera; family Stratiomyidae; genus Beris; species Beris morrisii. Next base: position 106,259,976 of record OX638313.1, on the reverse strand, counting down.
TACTTTTGAAGCTGTAATTGTAATAAGTTAAAAAATTAAAAATTTTTTTTTTTAAATTTTCAAAATATATAACTCAACAACCAAATAATATTTTTTAAAAACACCTCGTTAAAACAAAGAAGAAAATATAACAAAAAAATCCCTAAAACCCGAACTCCGTAGGATAAACCGTTTTCGAGAAAAAGGTACATGAAGTGAGCAAGATTTTACATAGAAACTAGTGCGATTGGGAATAAATGACGGCCCCCCTTAACATGTCGCCATTTAATTTCTTATAAATAAATTTTTTGGGCATCATCTAGAACGTTTAGAGCATGTTCCATACTTTTTTTTAACCACTTCGGATGAATAGTTTGGTCACAATACCGTTTTGAACTTTTTAACTGGGTAAAATCGACGACCCAGTGAGATACAGAGGTGTGACCACGAAGGGTTTAAGAAAATAAAGAAATTCGCGGGAGCAAGCTGGAAAAACCCACACTAAAAACGTCAGAAATACGGAAAAACTCAAAAATTAGGTATCAACTTAAAAATCGGTGTTGAAAATGGAAAATGAAATATCAAGCTAAATTTCGGAAAAGCATAAAAATGGCGAAGTAAATCGGAAAGAACATGTTGCTGGCAGTCTACCAAGGCAGCCTCAAAACAGTGATGGAATGTTTTTGATGAGATGAATTTCAGTAATCATTCATGAAGCCAATTCGGAAATCTGGACCAATAACAGTACGACCTTTCTTAGATCGCACTAGCCCCTACCCTGCCTAGGAAATCAATACTAGTAAGATTAAAACTTGGTCACACCTGGCTCACCAAAGACATGAAATTTTGAGGAATGATCCTCGCTGTTATTCCCGCCTTACCACAAATCACTTACTCGAAGAATGTCCTGAAACTTTAGCTTTCTTCCAAAACTGCATTCCTTCCTTACAAGTGCTACTTAATCCTGAGTAGCTTCTCTCCCATTCGAATATTCCTAATCAAAGAGAGGCGTCCTTAGGGTTTGTTTAATATATTTGACAGTAACCCGAAATTTAAAAAAAATCTATCGTAGGTATAGTGAGTTCCGAAACAAATAAACCGTACCGGAAACAACCATGAAGTGTCTAGGGCTTCAAAGAAAAAACAATCAGCTGGTGCCAACTAAAAGAAGAAAAAACTTAACACCCCGGCAGCAACATTCGACCTACAGAAATTCGAATAACGGCCAATTTTATTTTTTCCCTCAGACGCCCACGCACAAAATTATTTTCAACCCCACATCGAATAAAATCGAGCGACAGCCGAAACAGTTGCAAAAAAATTCAAACTTCAAAATGCAACCCAAAAAATAAATTTTTTTTCAAAAGAAGTAACTGAAAAAAAGATCGACTTACCGCCAACTTCCCAGCAACATTAATATCGCGAACAACATCTCAAAGGATCACACTACACGGGCCCGGTGCGATGCAATGCGACACGAAAGCAACAAAACTCTACCCCGCCGCGCCGTACACTGCGACACTTTTTGACAATCAACAGCTACAACAAATTTTCACCCCGAAACGCCACCGAAATATCGATAAAAATCATGCTTTTTCGCTTGCAACGATTGCACCCGATAAATTTATGGTTGTGCGCCACCGTGTGTACGATTTTCCACACTTTTTCGCGACATTTGAAACGTTTTTCCGGCAAAAAAAACGAAAATTCGACGACGATGACCCCACCCACAAGAAAACGCGGCAAACTGTTGCAGACTGAAGGATAAACTGATATGAATGTTAAGTGATCGGCAATATGTTGCAGGACAATTGTTGCGATTCAAGTGCATCGGATACGATTCACTGTATTTAACAATACAGTGGCCGGCAGTGAAATTCGGACTAAATTCAAAATGGGTTGCTTAGATATTGAAAAAAAAGGATTTTACTTTATTATTTTTACGTCTGTGAAATTGGTCTTACTTGTTAGGAAATTTCAGAAAAATTAGGTGAGTTCTGAGTGCCTCCTTGATTTTAGAACTAGTTTCCGGGAGGGGGTTGGCAATTTTACGATTGTGCAATTTCAAACCGCAATAATTTCATTTGCTTAAGTTTTAGAGAAAAGATTTATAAGGGTAATCTGAAGCATTCTTTGATGGCACATGGTCTTAAAAGACCCCAACCCTTGCAGAGAAAACAGGTGGATTTTTTCAGAGTTCCAAGTAGCTCCCCAGGACCCAGAGATTTACTCATATAACTCCTTGTGAAACTCCAAATAAAGGAGTTCTTGCGTTTTTTTCTTCGAATTCCATAGAAGATCAACTTTTTTTTTATAGACAGATTGGGCGGACCGCTTTAGGGGCTGACTTGTGGGGGTTTTGCTGTGAGGTAGACGAACAAAGTTGGATCTTGGAATTCGTAAAAAGACGATAGTGAAACCATTTGAAAAAAATGATTGGCATAGTTGACGGGGTGAGGCAGTTGGGGAAACACAATGTGTCCGAAAGCTGGAATCAAGACATTCTAAGATTAATAGCTTCTGAATGGCACATGCCACAAATTTAGAACTTGGGGATTGTTTGTTGTTATACCAGGGCCCTATATGAGAGTCAAAATTTCAATAGTGAGGAAAATATATTTGCGAATTCCCGCCTTGTATTCCGACGAGCATATAGTAATCCCATTAGAAGATGAATGTTTTCAAGACCTAGTACACTACCACTGGACAGACAAAGAACCCATCTGATTCGTGTTCGTTTATAAATTATTGGGCAGAAGATATAAATAATAAATTCGTCTCATTCTTCTAAATCGAATTCATCTGAAACTCAAAATCAATTCTCTAACTGTACGTAATGCACTTACATTTATGAATCACTAACATGATTTAGAAACGATTCGCTTACCGTTCACCAAAGTGAGCATATAGCGCCCTTATGTATGTTCGCTTTTGTGAAGACTATGTGAATAATTTTTTAATAGTAGTTAAGATTATGCTTTCGAACATCTTGCGAGTCAATTTCAAGTCGCAGGTTCGCTTTCATTGAGTTAATTTGCTTTTCTTTTTGGAATAGATGTGTAGCTGTGTTCTTTAGAAAAAATCTTTTTAATTTAGAAAAATCTCTCTACTTTCAAATCTACTTAAAATCTTGTGGATACAAAATCCTTAGTCGACGTTAAGATAAATACTGTATTCTTATATGCGGGATTTTGTAATACGGGATTACATCTCCAACCCAGAGAAGAAATTAGCTAAAATGATTTGATTTGACACATCTTACTAATATTCTATTCAGACGGTATTTCCAACAGTAAAAATTCGCTGAAAATTGTGAATTTTCTGTTCTTTTTGTTTTTGGGGTAATTTTTAATATTTCCTAAATTTTTATTTTAGATTCATAGATTCCGGTAGCTTTAATTTAAGTTATACCTTTCCATAATCCGGCAAGACCATCATTTTAATCCGGAATAGAATAGTTACGACCAGCGCTGTCGTTTGCACTACTATAGTAGTATTTGTACTACCATTGAACTTCATATACTACTGTACTACTCCTTTCAATTTTGTACTACTCTTCCTTCGAATATTAAATCCTAGAAAACATTAGAGGAAGGTTTTACAATTTACATAAAAATGCATGACATCTGGCGTTGCGAATGATTTCGATGTTCTTACTGTGTTTTGAGAAAGTGAGAGCCCTAATTTTTTTAAATTTTAAATTCAAATCAATATAGAGTCGGGGATCGGCTACAGATGTGACCTTACTTTTCTTTCCTAATTCCGTTGAAACTTCGTCTAGGTACCTGATAAATTAGTAAACAAAACGCAGATGAAAGTGAGCTCTTTTGGAAGCTTCTTCCAGATAAAACAACAGCTAGTACAAAAAAAATAACTAACCACGGTTACCATTTCTAGCCTGTATTGGAATACATAAAATGAAGTCGCTTGTAATTCGATTTTCCGATTTTTTTTAGCGGTTGAACCCATTTTTTTGTAATATTATGTTATTTGGTTCACCAATAGACTATGTTCCAAATTTTATGTTTCTGGTACAATTAGTTAGGAAGATATTGTAATTCATAGTTTTTCACCCCCCACCTCACGTCCGGTATAAAAAATTGTAGCCCTTGTCGATTCTCCTAGTATTCCTTAAAACAATTACAAAGTTTCTACTTTTTGACATTAACCGTTCAGGAGATATAGACTTTAGAATGTTCCAATTGCAGCTTTCGAGCGTTTCGTACGCATTGTTTTCCCTACACTCCTCAACGCATATCAACAATTTTTTTGGGCAATGGGTTCACTATCATAGTTCTAAGCGGTTCCTGAGATTAAGAAACCAAAATTTTTCGTATAAAACACCCTCCCCACACTTGACCCATCACACCCCACCCACCCGAAAGATCCCCGATAGATACTCGTAGGGGTTCACCGAACGTGACCACCATAAAAATGTAAACTTAATATCTCAACGGGCTTGTGAGCTACGCGCCTTCGAACGCTTTTGCTTACGCTGTACAGACGGAATTTTTTTTTATGATTTTGTCTGGTATACTATTCCTAAAACGTGTAAATACAATATTTCAGGGTAGACAATTTTTTGGAAAATGCATGTCAATCACAATAAAAAATAATAAAATAAAACTGTGTTGAAATATGCACTAGGAATTACGTATAAAATATCTAAACCAAATATTGCGTGTATGCAACATCCCGCGCGAACGGGTTAAAAATTCACTGTGCTTCCAAAAAAAGGCAAAAAATGTATGCTGTAATATACATATAAGGAAAGGTAACCGTTTTATACCTGAAGAATATTTTTTGGAAATAAACCATATTTTTATATGTTCAATATTTTTCGAGATTTTGGTATTAAACCGCAAGGTAAGTTTAATAAAGGACTCAGTCAAGTCCGAGACGACTCACAAAAATTGAAATAAATAGTATTTTACCCGGAAAACTAGTATTTTGTTTTAAAAAAAGAAAAAAAATAACTTAATATTTCTATAGGACTAGAGAAAAAGGAACATCAACAAAAAATTGTACTTTTCAGGATAGCGAAAAAACTAACACTTTGGAGACGAATTTCGAACTGTTATAGTGCGTATAAAAATGAGTGAATAATTGAAATTCTTTATTCAAAGAATACATACAAAAAACGAGATCCTTGAAAAAATTTATCGCAAACTTGACTTTAAAATAAGCCTAATTCATTTTTCTATGATAAAAATTAACGGAGATATGTGTTTTCAAAAGGATTCGAACATCATGTTCGCAAAATCTTTAACATACTATAATTAACAAAATTCACATAGGAAAAAAAATTGAAATATAATTTTTTATTACTAATTCTTCGAATTGCAAAAGAATCGGCGATGGTAGGGTCACAAATTTCGTTATTTTGGCAATTCTTGATGGAATGGCCCTATATGTACCAAATTTTCGATGTTATTTTCCGATTCCGAACCAAAAAGTCATGTAGGTACTACTATTCTTTGTAAAATACTACTATTTTTCACTTAAATACACTACTGTACAATTTAACAAAACGACAGCACTGGTTACGACTTCTATGGTTTTCCTTCGTTTTTTTTGTATTCTTAGACACAGGAAAACAAATTCTGTAGCCAAGACGCTCATAGAATATTTAGAGAGGACTTAAAAGATGGCGTCATGTAACGAACATTATAAATTTTTTGATCCGTCGAGCCGGGATTGAACAAACGCCCTATGGAAGCTAGAAGAAGTGATCAATAAATTTATTGTGACCTGAGTTGGAAAATACTTTTGAAATTGGAATTTTCGCTTCTTGCCCCACTCTAAGGGCGTCCTTGTAGTAACCGGAATAAGTGGAAAACAACAGTTCGGAGTGGTGGACACATTCAATGAAACTGAGTACAAATTCAAGCATACGAGTATATTAAGTTTTTCTTATGGCAACAAAACGCAGAAATTTAATTAATGTCTTTATTTTTACAAACAATTGCCACTAGTTATCTGAAAAATACTGGCATATTTTTAATAGAAATGATTTTAAACAATTTGATATAAAATTCTAAATGTACGTTGCGAAGCAGGTACCATTGGTAGATACTTGCCGGCGTTGAAGGCAACCGAATACGGTCCGAACATATCAGCTATTATAAAAAAGGAGTACATAGAAAAAAGTTTGTAAATTTTGTTTAAAAAAAAATATTTAAAGCCACCAACTCACAATGCAAAGTTTCCTGTTCTAAAATAGTTCCACAGTATCGGAATGCGGAGACGCCTGTATTCAAAATCGTCGAATACGGCACATACAAGAAATCGCTCGAAATTGAAACAGTCGCTTCAAAGGGATCGAAACACGAATCTTCGGTCATCATCGGATCGTTGGTGTTCAATTTAAAATGCGTCGCCCGGAACCTTTAATCGGATTTTTGAAAGAGCGTTTATACCGCTATTAAAAGTACGGTTTAATGTTTAATTTGTGTTCGCGCTATAAACACAGCCAATAAAAAATGGCAGTATTCAAAATCGGCGTTCGTTTTCCTTTATCGGCTGTGAACTGTGTTTATACCGGAATACACAAATTAAACGCTAAATCGTTTTGAGTTAATACCGGTATAAACGGAGTCAACAGAGGAATATACGTTAAATTCGAACTAAGAAATTTTACGAATATTTCTTCATAGGCTGTGTTTATACCGCTGTTAACTTAAGCGTTAATTCGTGTAAAGTTAGTGCTGGTGTAAACGCAATCATCCAATACTTACTGGATTCCTGTAGAACCAGTTGGTCTTTTGATGCAAATCGCATATTTCATACGCCCCGGATACGGTCCACTGCCGTAGTTGAAATTAAACGATTCAAAGACGCCACTGGCTGAAGTAAAGTATTGTGCACAACCTGTTGGTGCAATTAGAGCCGTGTCGAAAGCCCTCGGTTCGATTAACCTTGATAGTCCGATAGTAGCATTGTCTGCATTCCGGCTGTTTAAAGGACATTCGATTTGAGTCACTCGGATTGTGTACGTTGGATTAAATGCAAGTCCTGCCACTACAGTGATAACCTCGCTGGCCGCAGTTGCTGAACTGAATGGAATATATACTAGTGGAATATAAGAGAAATTAACGACAATAGTTCCGGATGCTTTGGGAAAACTTCCTCACAGTGTTGTCCTACGTTCAAACCGCAAATTTTGTAAGGACCAATGGTCAGATAACTGTCGGTGCAGATTGGTGACGGCGAAGGGATATCAGTAGGAGGCGTCGGCTGTCCTAGACTTGTGCTGAAGTCGACTTTTAATTGGCACACGTATTTGTTGTACGGTTTGATCGTGTATTGGCATTGGCTAAATGTTGCCGGCTTCACCAGATTTAACCACTTATATTTTGATTGGCCATTGCAAGCAACATTAACTGCAAGGACACAGAATAATAATTCGAATAGATATATCTGAAAATTTCAATTAAATATACTTGGTATAGTCCTGGAAGAAATATCCTGAGCACTAGTAAAATTTTGAACAGCACACACTACAGCAAGCGTAGAAAGCAAGTATTTCCAAATCGCTAGATCCATTATTGAAAAGTGGAGGTTTACAACTATCTCGGTTTCGGTGTTTGCAGTTACTTTTATAGAAGAAATTCGACGAAATAAAAATTATCAAAAATATTTGATGATTTCGCCAAAATTACTGCTATCGAGATTGTAGAGCGAAAACAAAAAATTAAAATTTTTATTGGGCAGATTTTTATTACAGGAACATTGCTGTAATTCGCCATACCATCATCACTACTATTAACCCGTTGCCGACGGAAGTTTGCTTAGAGATAAGGCCTTGAAAATACCCAAATACTCCAAAATTAATCGACGTTCATTTGTCTTTGCACCATATTACAATAACATAAAAATTCATGAAGGCACATTTAGCTCACGTTCACCACATCGGGCGGGGAGAGGGGGACAGGTTGATTATCAAAAAATCCAGAAATTTATTCTTTAATGTTTGAATAAAAACCTACTTGACGTCATTGGACTATGGTAAAATTCATCGCCTTGGGGGTTCAAATCGATTTTTATGAGTTTGAATAAAAAGCGAGTAGAAGTAAAAACCAGTTCGACCCATTTGATCGCCTTGCGGGTTGAATATGAAAATCTATGGCAGATATGACAGATTTCGTCAAAACCCTTCAACCCATTTTCATCCTATTGGGAGATGAATATCAAACCCAGAGCCATTTGAAAAAGAACAGTCGATTTGGGTGGCTATGGAAATATGGTGTCTATTTAGGGCCACTGGCACGATTTAAAAACATAATTTTTGACAGTGGTAGCAGGGTCATTCTGGTAGCCTAGTGTTACCGTGTTTGTCTATTAGAGTCACACTCATGGCATGAGCTTACGATTTTCCTTATACCCAGTTTGCGTACTTTTGAAGAATAGTTATTCTAAATTTTTCCTTTATTAAATCACTACCCCATACTCTGGAATTGGGCAAATTGCAATCATCCTATCCCAAAAAAATTTGTTGAGAAGCTTGTTGAAAAAACTCAGACCATAATGTCTCAAATTTGATCAGAGAAATATAATCGAAAAAACCAAAACCTGATTTGGACTGTTGAACTGGACAGACCCGAATTGTAAGCACCCAAAACGCAAAACAGTTTTTTAACTCGATGATGTTGTCTGCTTCTCCTTTCGCAGCAATTGTTCTCATAGGACCTCATAGCATTAGTTCACCATGGTTCGGTTCCAGCTCAGTGAACTTGTTTTGTGAAGGTTCACCAAAGGTGAAGAAAAAACGAATATTGTGAAAAGAGCACCGTTCACTAAAGGTTCACCAAGTTAAGAAAAACGGAAGAATACGAAAAAAAAAATAAGCAATTGATTTTTTTTAGTCCAAAAAGAAGACGCGTTCAGGGAGAATCAATAATCAGTCTAAACTGTGACTGTGACTTCGTTGAATGCGTTCAAAAAGTGTTCATGGAAAGTGTAAGCGAAAAAATTAAAAACACGTAGTTAGTTTTAAGAAGGGGCGAAGCGCTCCGCCACCGCGTACACTAGGCACCAAATGGGCCCATAGCGATCTCTTCAGAACCTCGTAGGTCACTAAACATCCCCTAAACAACCCAGATCCCTAACGAACTTGACTAGCTTATCATGCCCTATTGACCTCAGGTCTTCCAAATTCTCAAAGAAAAGACTGCCCAGCCACCTCAGTCGCCTCCTTGCAACCGCCTGACACTCACACAAAATGTGGGTGATGTCCTCCTCAGCATATAGGTCAAGGCAGTACCTGCACACGTCAGAGTCAGCGATCCCCATACGCATAGCATGCTTCCCTAGCAGGCAGTGCCCCGTCAGTATTCCGACAAGTAGCCGCAGACTTCTCCTACTCCATGTCAATATCTCCCTAGTCTTTCGCCTGTCCAACCTTGGCCAGAGTGCCCTAGAAGTCCTGCAGCTCGTTAGCGCCTCCCATCTAGAGTTCACTGCGTCCGCTGCACAATCCCTGATACGTGCTTTAATTCCGTTTAATGGCGGATTAATCACCTCCTCTACCATCCCTTCCGACGCCGATCCTAGTCTCGCCAGCTCATCGGCCTGTTCGTTGCCTGGTACGTCACTATGCCCTGGTACCCAGCATAGTCGTACTCTATTCTGACTACAAAGTGCCTTAAGCACTTCTCGACAGCCCTTTACTAGCTGGGATTTAATAGTCGCCGATACCAATGCATTCAAAGCCGCCTGGCTGTCAATGTAAAGTGAAATATCCCGACCAGATACCCCCTCCATCAACATGATGTTACCTGCCTTAAGCACTGCCAGAATCTCCGCTTGGAATACACTACAAGCATCCGGCAGCTTAAAAGACTCCCTCGCACTGAACTGCTCAGAGAAGACTCCAGCGCCAGTGCCGCATTCCATTTTGGAACCGTCCGTATACACGGAGAGTTCTCCCTCATTTACTACCCTGTTGCTTTCCCAGTCCGCTCTGCTTGGGTATACAACCCTGAACAATGATAAAAAAAAAAAAAAAAAAAAAAAAAAAAAAAAAAAAAAAAAAAAAAAAAAAAAAAAAAAAAAAAAAAAAAACACACCTATTTAAAACCCTTTAGTTTTAAGGTTTATTGTATGATAATTTTAAATTACTTACAAAATTTTACACTGAAACTCCCATTTTGATGCAGCATCTAATGGGTTCCGTTTTTCATCAAAAGTATCCCACGATTGTCCTTTCATGGCTGCAGTATGTTTTCCTACTCGAAATAGATTCAGTAATGATTCTCCTAATGCTTCGAATTGGAATTCACCTGAGACTCATAATCAATTCACTTGCGAATCTTTAACATGAATTTAAAAATCATTCGCTAAACATTCACCAAAGTGAGTTATGTACTTTCGCTTTTGTGAAGATTAGAATAAATAATTTACTTTATTAGTCACAATAAGGATTTAGAAGTGGACGTGCATTAGGTACAGATAGAGAGTCGATTTTAAAGTGTACTTCAAATCGCTTTGGAAGAGTTAATTCGTTTTGGTGATTTACATTGGAATCAATTTTTGCGATAACAATTTTCGCTGTGAGTTCAGTCGTCGTTTGAACATAGAGTAGGTAGGTAGGTAATCCTAGACAACCAACTACAATTTAAATAAAAAATCAACATCTTATTCAGAAGGATGTTCAGGACTACGGTTTGTTTTGAAGTTCTATTATAGGAAAGATAAGGAATTGAAAATGTTTTTAGAAGAAACAAATTTTGTTATCTTCTTTCAATAAAAAATAAGCTAAAATTATGGCTGCAATAAGATATTGATAATATCAAAAGTTAATTTTTATGTCCGTTACTAGATATATCTATCTTTGGACTTGAATAGTACGAAAGTCATATTTTTTTCTTTGTCTACTTTTATTACGATTGACTTTTAGATTAGGTTTATGAATCTGTCTCGCTTCTTAAAATTCCATTTTCATTGTTCATTTCTAACTTGTAGAAACTCTAGAAGTGAATACGTCCTGGCGAAAGAAAGGAGGACGAGCTTTTCTATGCCTTCAACGGGGATCACACATAAACTCTTGGGAATTCACCGTAGACGTAGGTACTCCAGATTTCAATAGACTTATGGTAGCGTTGAGAGTCTTTAGCATCAGCAAACGTTGCAATGAACGGACCGATTTTATTTATTTGAAGGGCTCAATGAAGGGCCAGGTCAAGATCAATGAGCTCTTCACTCCTTACGGAGTTAGCACATTTGGTGACCAGTCTTGTTCCAGCAAAAACTGGGTATTCCCACAAAAAGTATTGTGTGAACTCCTCATCTTCACAGCATTGGAACTTATGATTTTCACCCTCAACCTGCAGTTGCGTTAATTACCACGAGAAACAGGACTGGTGTCAATATACAACCTTGTATTACACCAGTCCATGCTCTTACCTACGAAACGATTCAATTATGATCGCTCTGCAATCGAAAGCCTTTTAGAATTTCACAATAAAAAGTATCGAAAACTATCGCTTGAATTAATCCCAGCTTAGTGAACCTTAAAACTCCGCTCCACATAGTCTTACACTAATTCTGCTGACGATAGTATTATTCTACCCATGATCTTGGATACAGCAGTAAGTAGGAATGTACTACGCCCTCGTAAGATTCCCTTTCTTCGGGATCTCAACAATGACTCTGACCTTCCATTTGATAAGAAACTTTATCTGATCGGCAACATCAATGACGAGTACCAGGTTTCTTGTTCACCATTGGCTGCGTGATCCTCACCAATAGACAATTGCTGCGGTTAGGTATTAAAACAGATTTTGTATGTGAAAAATTCTCATCTGGAAAAAATCTTTGAGCTAAATATTGTAAAATGTGTATGATCAATTTATTTTGGATGAGTTTTGCTATCAAGTTTCATTTTCTTGCCTCAATGACTTAAAATTCTTATAGCTAAAACATTAAGTGTCTAATTGGTTCCCTTTTATTTGTATTTTTCCTATACAGTTCCTCCATTATTTTTAAGTAAAAAGTTGTACATCAGCAAGAATATTGTTACGAGGCAGAGATTTGCTGGAATTTAAAGTATAATAAAAACACAATTCGATTGAATTAATAAAATAACAACACTTCATTATAATCGCATAAAATTTTTTCCCTAATGACACCTTGTCCCGATTCCATTTAATGAAAGAAAAACACTAAACACATCCAATTTCCAGTAAAACTGATCATGGTCTCGCTTTCGCAGTAGAAAAACTGATCCCGTGCTTATAAACTGCATGTTTTGTGACTCAAGAGCTTTCGAGCTTATTAGATGGTGCATCTATAACATGTGGAAAGTGTGTAGAGCTTTCTATGCTATTCTAATTGAATATTGGAAAGATGTAGTTTTCTCTGGAAACTTTGATGTCTTTAATAACTGGTTCGGGTTACCAGAGTGTGCATGTAAAACCCGCCATCATACGATTGGAAAACACAAAGAGTGCGTTTTTAGTTCAAAGTCTTTACTTTGAAAAACAAAAAAAAACCATTTCGATCCTCAATAGGCAATTAAAAAACAAATCCAGAAAAATTCATAAATGTTTTAATTCGGTTTTAATCTTTCAACCATCGTTGTAGTTGTTTAATTAAATTAAATTAAATTAAAAAAAAATTAAAATTAAAATTAATTTCAATAATTTTCATTTTAACTTAAGTGTTTTACTCTATGAAAATGTATTAATTGAAAAAAATTAATATTTATTTAAAAAAAATAAAAAAGGAACCATTTTAAAGAAAACGAATAACAACCACTTTCAACCCAAATAATTAATAAAATATTATTTAATAAATTAATGGTAAGAATAGAGTTTAAAGTTGCTTGTTTATGTGTAATTAAATTTTTGATTTTATTTCTAGAATTGAAATTATCTGTACTCCACTGTGAACTTGATTTTTTCGACCAATCACAATGATATTAAATTACGCAAAACGAAACGGCTTATAGGACGAATGTTTCACTGGTTATCCAACGCTCAGTACGATGTCCTGCGATGGAATGGATTACATGAGCCAGAGACGAAGCTGCGATCGTGGAGGACCTAGACGTGCATCAAGCCAATCTGCTTCTCGCGATTTTATAGGAGGCAGATATGGTAGCAGTAGTAGCAGTGATTGTAGTAGTAGCAGTAGTAGCCGCAGTAGCGGTAGTAGTTCATCTGGAGGCAAGAGAAGAGCGAAACTTTTTGAATGTGACCCGTACATATTACCATACAAATCTCTCTACTATCCGTGCGGTCCAATTGGACCGCCTGTCCAGTGGCGGTGCTGATAGTTTTGGCGCCCGGCGCACTTTCTCTGGTTTGGTGCCTAAAATTTTATATTTTGTTTCGAAAAATCAAAGGTGATTTTCAAAATTTTGCATGATATAACTAGAGGAGAGGTTGGTAAAGTGACCCCTGCTGTTAATTTGGCCCCTTAATTATTTCTAATTATTCATAATACCATTTATGGTTTGTGATACATATCGGGCTTTTCCGAAGTGTATTGCTTATTCGTACGACGGATCGCATTGCTTCTGCAAGATATGCAAAATGTGTTCCATCAACATCTGTGATTGTCTTCAAAGGTGCATCCTATAAGAATCAATGAAAGATATCAAAAGATCTCAATGAGCGAAACGTAGCCGCGGTCAAGACTGTGGATATGATACAGGATGATGAAAAGATCAGTACTGAAAGTGGCGAAAATGAGGTTTCTTCGACTGAATACAATTCGAGCAGGGACGTTATTTAAGTTTTACCCAGCGGGCAAGATCTTTTTCACTTCATTTAAATGCATTTGTGTCGATATTAAGATAAGTAGTGTACACATGCGTGCACACACAGTTATAGGAGTACCTACATTTTTTAAACTCCTTTGAAAATAGTCTTTCTTGAAAAAATCAAAAAGTCACGGTTCCCTTCAATTCTGGAATTGACTACCCACCCCAAATTACGTCTCTTTATTCGGCATCTGATATTGAAAACACAAATTGTTAAGGATCCTTTCCTAGTAACCACAGAAGTAAAATATGCATTCAGTTGTGATTTTCTGGAGCACAATTAATGTCCTGGAGCAGAAGGCGATTTTTGCCAATAATATTGAATTTTTTAGCTATTTTCACTATGGTTTTATACACACATTTAATTTGGCTCTCCGATGCTATATTATCCACACGTTTTTAATGATAGCCGTATGCAAGAATTTTTAAATTTAAATAATTTTTTAGAAACTGTGAGACCTTAATCCTATTTTAAATGTATTTTAAGTAATTAAGTTTGAAGGCTAAATCGACATAACAAAACATTTTAAAGTAGCCTTTGAAACGTATTAGATATTAGCACTTTTTTCCACATTAAAACCTAGCAAGAAAAATATCACATTTTCTTTGGTTGTCAAACAGTGGTTCCAACTCGTGAAAATTCGAAATATTTAAATTTTCTCGATAACATTAGAACAACTGTACCCGTATTACCGTTCAATTATTAGATAAAACTTCTTAATTGCATTCGTATAGTGGTGATCACGTCATGAGAGTTTAATTCCCTATATATTTAAAAAACATACCTAGAGAAAATTAAAAAATAGTGTGCATAAAGATCTGAAGCACTGGCACCGTGCATGCGCCTGGGATATCTGAGGTCCCAATGCATTCATATAGCGTACTTTTATAAACTGCGCCAGATACCATGAATTCATGTGCACTCAGCGGAAACAACGTATGCCGTCGCGCATAAAAACGTTGAACGTTCACTGTACCGTGTATGTTGTATGTCGAACAATGGTGCGGATGAAATGTTTGCGCCAACGAGTAAGTCAATAGATTCGCACATGTATGATCGAACAATGCGTTGAGACGTGTCGGATCAGTGTAGGAAAAACATTTTGATCATACAAAACTGTGTAAACTTGTTTGATGGGGGTGATATGAACGTGTATATTTATATAATAATATTTATGTAATAAGAATGAAACAAATGTTTCGGTGTACGACGTGTTGTTAAATTGTATTTGGATGGATAGGTATATGTAAGTAGGATGCCGTGTTTTAGAATTGCAAAATTTTCAATCAGTGAATTTAGTGATAATTGCATGATTGTATAATACATGACCGAACAATTGTGTAGGTAGGTAGAACAGTAGGTGCGGCCCCCTAAAAATTTGACGCCCGGCGCAGTTGCTCGACTTGTTCCTATGGAACCTCTGCCCCTGCGCCTGTCCATCTTTCTCCTTACGTTCCGCTGACTCCGTACGGTAATGTCGACGCTATATCCTCCGATGACGGTGTTATAAGTTACGATTAATTTTATCATTTCTCCTAATAAAAATTTGTGCTTGATTTAAATAAAAGTTGGCTGGAAAACGACGGTTTTAATTTGATTAATAGTGAAAGGGTCGAGAAGGGCCCGTTTGATTTAAACAGCGTTAGAAATTCTCCAAATAATTAAAAAAAATACCGCCCTAAGGAATGGGTAACTGATGGAAAAATTCAGAAATCTTTTTTTGTGATCTTTTGAAATCAATCGGTGTTTTTTCTCCAGAACACAAAATTGCAGAGGTTAGTTATTGTGTCTTTCAGGTTAAGTTAGGACAAGTGCTAATGGCGATGGAAGGCACTTGATCAAAATTTAAAAACAAAATATTAACATGCTCAGGCGCCACTGTAAGGAAACGTCGGGGACTCCAAAAGGCTCTAGCATTTCCCAGGCAAATGGACTCCATATAGCACCTTCTTGCCGGTCTCTAAGGAGCTAGGAATTCGGAGAATAAAAACCGACCCAAAGGAGCAACCATCCTTAATGTGCTTGCTGTACTCAATACAGGAGAACCTCGACCGACTACATTATCCCGAGACTGACCTTCAAGAAGGATTTCACTGTGGGTTGAATAAAACCAGGGCGGAATGGAGGAATGGTTCGGACTTTGAAGCAAGACTTCACGCCGAAGCGAAATGTTGTAATCCTCACTGACAGCCAAGCCGCAATCTTAGATTCGGCTACCATCTCCTCTAAGCTCGTCGAACAGTGCTGTGAGGAGCTTGCCTACTTAGCAAGTCAGGTCAAAGTAACTCTGCATTGAGTCCTAGGCCACAGCAAGATAGAAGGTAACGAGCGGGCAGGCGAATTAGTTAGGCAAGGTTCTGCTCTTCAGGGCTCTTCCGTGGAATCCGTTCTGGTCGCACTAGGGACTGTTAAGCGCCAAATATCCTTCCACATTCTTACAAACGCAAACTCCAGACGGAGAGGACTGACCAACTGCGTCATATCCAGGAAGATATAGCCATCCAACTGCCGGACAGAACAGACGAATTCTTGAGCAGGAGCCGAATTGACGTCTCCAGAGTCACGGCAGTCAGCACAGGTCACTGGACGATCGGCGACCATGCGGCCAAACTGGGCATTCCCTTTAACGTCAATTGCCGCAGTTGTGGGGATGCGAATGAGAGGGAAACTGTTGTCCACCTTCTTTGCGAGTGTCCGACTCTAGCTAGACCCAGACTTTGTGCATTCGGCAAACCTTCTTTTGATAACCTGGATGAGATTTCGAAAAATAAGATTGGTTGAGCTGCCTTTTTAAACAGTTCCGGATGGATATGATAATCCATTCCAGCCCCAGGACTCTGTAAAACCTTGTACCTACTTCATCAGCCCCCTACGACAAGGTTAAGCGAGTTGTGGTATCAAAACTGCACTTTCTGTGCTTTCTGTCTCGACTGACGGGCCACCACGTAAACCTAGCAACCAACAGAAGAACCTAGGAAAGCAAGAAAAACATTGTTTGGGAGGAACAACCGGGAAATGACGTTTATGCCATCGGCGGTATTTACGGTCCGTTGGAATATGGCATACTGCTATTTGCTAAAAAACAATAATATGGGAAAACTTCCCTGCTTCACGCAACTCCTCAAGAATCAATCGTTGGGGGTTCTTGAATGCATCTGGCTATAGGTGCAGGATATTTTTCCAGGTCCCGTCACACCCGAACGCAATTGCTCACCTTTACAATTTTTTTACATGACACCCTTGTAAATTTCCCACCATCGTCAAAACTTCAGAAAATTAAAGTGAGCTTGTGAGATAAAATAAAAGTTTACTATTTATTCCTGAAAATTTCCCAACGTCGTCGTCGAAAAAAGGTTTCGAACTTTTTATTGCGCACTTTTCGTGTCGCATTTAATTACAAAAAATAAACAAATTATTGAAAAAAAAAAATAATAAACTTATCACCAGCAGCAGAAAAATTCAAATTCATCACCAACCCTCGCAACCTCCCACCAGCCACTCACCCACCTGGCCACCTACAAAATCCAATCAAATCACACCCATCCTCCCGTTTCTTAAGAACATTGCCACGCGCCGCGCCGACCGCTTATAAACATCGAAACGTATCACAACGCATGCCGACCCGACCGCTAGGACACTTGTCACTCCACGTCACACGAACACTACACATACAACAAAAACCGAATGGAAAATTGCCTTTTCTACGATAATTTCGCGTTTACGCGACGATATGAAACAATTGTTTTACGCGCGGACATCGAATTTATCGGTTTTTAATAATTTTCCGCCATTTCCGAACAGTTTTACCCGACAAAACATTAAAAATTCAACCGCACAACGACGACCGTCCGACCCGACAAGAAACGAACGCGACTAACAAGTGGTTCGACCGGCCGCGGACTTTACGTCGACGCGACAGGCAAACAACAACGCAACATGTTGCAGTCGTGCATAGTGCCGTACAGGACACTTGTTGCACTGTGGTGAAGCGGTTAAGTGCATTCATTTTTGTTCGAAACAATTTTCGTCCACACGAAAGGATTCTGTGTGTGACTTTATTGGAAATTCGAACAATTATTCAATTTACACGTTTTTGGTTTAATTTTATTAAAACGGGGAGGGGAATTCACGTTTTTTCATGCTATAATTTTTTGAATTTGAAATTCTAGTAATAAGAACAAGTGAAATCAAGGTACACATGCCTCCAGGTATCTACCACACAAAAGTTCTCAAAAAAACAGTCAGTATTAAACAAATACAAATACAAATACAAATAAAATTTATTGAGACTTTAAAAACAAATGAAATTTACAACGAAATATAGAAAATGTCTGACAACGAGTCTAAAAAAGTCAAACAACAAATATTACATTAAAAATTCGACCGTAGTCAATTAATGAAGAGAATTAAAAACAATAATTCTAAATGTAATCGCCATCTGCTCACATGGCTTAATCAGCTTGAAAATGCTTAAACTTAAATTAATAAAATATCTTAAACTAAATTAAAATTAACTTAACTAAGAAACTAATAATAAAAAAAAAAAAAAATTATAACAATAATAATAAGAAGAAAAAAGGAAGAATAATGAATGAAATTGAATAAACTTAAAATGTAGTTATATTAAAATAATAAGTGGCAGATCGGTGGCAAAGCTCGGAGTCCAAAAATACAATAGTAAAATATGAATAAATTAAATATGACAACCGAGAACGCTTGTTTATGGATGATTGTATCTTTAATAATTACATAATACCGGAAAACCCCTCTCAAAAAATATGTATATATGGAATTAACCTCTGTAAGTTCCATCATCTGTCGTAATATAAAAGCTGGGTTTGGTAAACGGCGGACAATCGGGAGGTGATAGCTCGTGTTCCGATAAAATTCTATCTAATTCGGACATAAGTAGTACCGATCATCTGGCCAAGGAGGCTCCGCAAACAAGTCGCGTATCGCTGTAAGAGGATGTGATCGCCACTTCTCAATTCGATTTTTACATCCGTAATGCGTCCTATCCTCGTGTACGCAGCACAAGTCTGGAACTGCTGGTCGGCTGTACACAAGAAGAGGATGCAAAATATACAAAACAAATGCCTTAAGATCATCTTGAATAAGCCTTGGCATTTCGCTACACAAGAACTACATACATTGACTAATTTGCCGCGAATAATTGTTTCGACTGAAAAGCAGACTGCAAAATTTATAACTAACTGCGAAAGCTCAGAAAACCCCCCTCATTCGATCTATCTTTCCTGATCACTATTCACCATAATTAACATAGTTTAAAAGTAGCTTAAAGTTAAGTTAATTTAGTTTAGGTTATATATAAGGTTTTTCATTCCGTTTTCCTTGTGTCGTAACATTATAAATAGCAAGAAAAAACTAAAAACTATACGCGATGAATTAATATTAAAGTTGCAAAGAGCATAAAGTAGTCTACTGTAGAATTCAAATTTGATTATAAGCTAAACACATGTACATATTATGGAAATAAATCAAATCAAATCAAAATACGATTTCGGATTGATTTAGAAAGAAACTCCGATTGGAGCAGAGTCGTAAAACTTTACGAATTCCGATATCGTAAGGCCTCCAGCTATCGAGTTTGAAGCTCTTCTTCGGGAAAATAAATTCCGAAGTTGTCGGATTTTAGTACCAATAAGAATTCATAACGTGAAAACACGATGTCGCATAAGATTCAGACTTCGAAATCGAATCATAATAAGCACCCTTGATGGTACCGTGGTCCTCTTTGTTGCCGTTACCTCACCAGTGACATCTTTCCATCCTCTGAAACGCAAAAAAAGCATAGGTGAAGACTAACCAAGGCGGAAATTCCGAAGTTCCGGTAGTCATACGACATCGGAGTAGGTGTCGAATGTTAGGCGGTTTTGTAATAGACGATAAAGACAAATTTTTTTATATTAAAAACTTTTTTTTATTGAAATATTAGCCACAATATTCTTGCCGAATATACGGAAGTTTCTAAAAACATCAATTCCTAAAGTTCCACGAACTACGCAATTAGTCTTCCGACCATTTTTTTCCACGCGACACCAATCACATAAATTTCTTCTCCTTATCAGAGATACATTCAATCTACATAACATACTCGTCTCGATTAGTTAACGAGACTAAATAACATTTAGAGAAAATTAACAGTTAAGTCCTTGTCTCACGCGAGTAAGTGCCACAAAGGCCTAATCCCACGATCATCAAGATATTAACAGTTCATAAAAAAAAAATTTAACGTGGTCCGTAGCCAACCATAATATTCTTCGTACACGAAGGATATGGAGGACAGGGTGGCATTGGCATCGGTGGACATGGCGGTCCACATCGTAATGTTTGCGGTCCGGTTTCGTAGCAGCAGAAACTTTTCGGTTCGGGAATATCGACAATTTGTGGTTTCGGTTGGCAGAGCATCGCTTGGCATATCTCCTTGGGCTCGACCGATACCCTTGGAATGCTGATTATCTGCGGATACGGCACATACGATGGATACCAGTGCACCTTCGGTACTTTTATCACCTTTACGATCCAACTTATGATTGGCACCTTGACTACCTTTTCCGTTTCAGAGATCGTCGGTACGTTAATGGTAGTCTCCTTCTTCACAATGGTTGGATACTGAACGACTTTTTTGGTATTGACGATTTTTCGTCGCATTACCAATTTCGGTGGCTGTTGGATGGTGATGCATCGATCTGGATCTGCAGGCATTGGCTCACATTTTGGCAAGGACTTCAATTCGGCTATCGAATAGGTGAGCGGTGCATTCTGAAAAAGGAAAGAGAAAACAAAATGAATCTATTTGGAATGTAGGAATTAATTTGAATACGAACCGGTGGTACTGGTGGTGGACATACGTCCACCGGCAAGCAGCAAGGATAATTTTCACGCATCATCTTGATTCAAGTTGGTTTTAATATGCAACGCTTTTTCAATTTAAGTTGCTGCTACCTTCACGAAGGACCCCGATTTAAATACAATCGTTTCAAGCAAGTCGTCAAATTCAGGCGAGAATTATTATATTTTTTTTTATCGGTCCAACAACAAATCTTTGCCGAGTCTACTTATTCCAATTTGTCAAAATTAAATTGGATTATTTAAAAATCCAAAAAAAATAAATAAACGATTTTTTTACTTTTACAACATTCAATTTTTACAAAAATTTATTTTTTCAAAAAAAAACTCCAAACTTAAAATTTATTTCCAACTTATTCCATTGGCCTCTAAAATTTAAATGAAATATTTCGCTGAATTTTTCAAATTCATAGCAAATCAGGGCTTGCTTTTGATTATTAGTTAAAAAGGTGGAAGCCATTAGCGAAGCTGTGGTAGGTGGAACCTAACTACTTTCTATATTTACAGCTCGAAAGAAGAAATTATTCAAAATTAATAATTACGGTAATTAGCATGATCTTTATAATCACTGATATGTTTACGTGGAGACTAACACCTCCTCATATAAAAAAAACCTGAAATAAATTTCTAGGTATGGTTGGAACTTTATTATTTTTAGGGACAAACTCTTGCTTTTTGATTGGGTACTACAAAATTAATCGAAGCAAAAGACACATTGGCGTGCGTTCGTCATATCTCGTAGGCATTCCGAGATTTCGAATTAATTTAAATTCCACGAGATCTTTGGATTATCGCCTAGAAATTCTTTTCGGGACTTTTATTTCATATTCAACCACTAAGGGGGTTGTAAAAGAATATTCTACGCTTTCATGAATTCTGCCACATCTCTTCGGTCTGATTAGATATCGAATTGGTTTTTATTTCCACCAGATTTTTATATTATCGCCTTAAAATCAATTTCAGGATTTTCCCTGACTATTACCTGAAGTCGTTATTTGGTTTTTTTTTAAAGGAACTGCGGCGTCGGCACTCCTGTCGCACCTTTTAATTACTGCCCGGACTTTGTTCCGAAAAATAAGAAAATTGAGGACAGACTCTTAAGTTTTTTCTTTTTTAAATATTTCTATAAAATTAAATATTTCTGACCATATGAAATGCTCGGAGTGAGTTAGTTCAAGGGAATTCCCCGAAAAGTACAATTAGAAAAACACGTTATTCAGTTATGCGGTTTTTGCTCACTTGAGCCTGTGTTACACTATATGCCACAATGTTAAATATTTGACTACTGTAGCTGGCAAATGTGGTCAGGAAAAAATTTTGACTGAACTCTTCGTCAAATTTAGTTAGTCAAATGTTTGACAGCATACAGTGTAATACAAGCTTTAGGACGTGTAACTCCTCATTTGCTTAAACAGCTCAACTTCCGACTGATCCCAACACAACTTCAAGTATTTCATCACGTCGAACTCTTAATTGCTTAGTTCATTTTGAAAATCGCACTTGCCAAGTACCGTCTTCACCAGTCGGGCATTATGTACTATGATCTTCACAGATAGCTCTGCTAGCGAAAAACATGAAAATAGAAACCTTCTCTGACTGTGGTGTTTAGAGGAGCCATAATGTTTTTTTCCGTTTTGGTTTGTTGTTTCTACAGTTTCTACAGAAGCTTTACTATGAAAAAAATTTGCTTAAAAAGCAACTTAAATTTTTTACACTTTTCAAACAAAATAGGCCGGAAATTAAGTTCGGCTTCTTTCAAAATATCTCTCATGTAAATTCTTCATTCCGTTTTATACTCTAAGAAGATGATATCCTAAAAAATAATAATAAAAACAAAAATAAAAAATAAATAAAAATTTTAATTATTATCTCCAAATTCCGTGTACCGTATATTAACTTCGTTTGGACGACATTATTATGAGTTTACATTTTAATTTATAAACACTAAAATAGAAAAGCTAAAATAAAGTTACAAAAATCTTCGAGGGATTAAACAAAAAAATATTTCGAGCTGTAAGTATTTAAAGAATTTTGATTAAATAAATTATTGATTTTAGAATTCATTTCTTGTAAATAATAGAATAGAAGAAGTCTAAAAAGAACACAGAAGTAAACTCCAACTGGGTATTAGCTACCTTGAAAAATTTAAGTTCACAAAACTTTAACAAAAATGGAACATTGCGGAAAACGTAACGGTCTTCAAGACGAATGCTATTTAGGCTATGGTTCCGGCCGTTTTCAACCAAGACAAATGTCGAACAGACTAGGCTTTGGCGGAAATTATCGATCAGCTCCAATATCTAATAGTCGATACTCTGGCAGTAATATTCGACCAAGTCGGATGTCTTATAGCGAACATTATGGAAAACGAAATGGTCTACAAGATACATGCTATAATTTTGGCGCTGCCAGTTATTCTGAACAACCATTATCTCCACAGCGAAAATCTAAATCGAAATCAACACAAATAGGGTCGCGTGATTCAACCAATTTGGAAGAAACGATTGAGGATCAACTAGAGACCGAGGATGCGTACATGTTGCCAATGAGTACATCGTATTATCCTTTCGGTTATGGTGGACCACGAGTTCAACTATGCGCGTATGTCCCTGTATCGATTTGCCCGTCAACTTAATCCGGGAGAATGTCGTCCAGACCCATATCATGCACTTAAGACAAATAATCCTTCGAAGAAACAACAGCTATATATTATCCATTAACTTCTTTGATGAGTTTATAGCATCTTTTAATACAAATTTTACAAAAGAAATTGTTTTAATTATAGGGTTGGATATTTCTCCTTCTAATTCGAAAATTTACATATTCTCTGTAATAAATAGTTAGACTATAGTCACTCCATAAAGGAGGGTGCTTCTGTAGGGTCCAGCAACTACAACATATGGTGAAATTTAATGAGCAATCTTATCATCCCTCGACAAACTCGATCCTTTCAATAGAAAGCTTGTGTTTGCTCCGGTTTTTCCTCTTTGCACTAAGTTTGACTTGCTATCACAAACGTTTTCCTCCACCGAGCCTGGGAAAAGAGTTTGGGCGAATTGCTCCAGGGTCCCTTTCCTTAACCCAGTGAAGTTATCGTCGGGCTTCTCTATGGGCCCAATCTTATTTCAACGTTGCTTGGAGAGTACTCGGTGAATTTTTGCGCTACTGTGTTGTCTCTTCACAGAATTTTTTCCACGAGCTAGAGTAGGAGTTGCAGTCCCCGGTCGCTCTTGCTCGGTTCCAAAATCTCCTAGTCTCAGATCTCAATTTTGCGAGCTCATTTGTCCACCACATTCACAAGTAGATGAACGGCCGGTCCAGCAAGGATTTTCATTATAATTTACAAGTGAGCAATCTTTAAGTTCAGATACAAGATCATGGCTGCAATTGACATCGATTTACAGGGCGTAATCTTCATTAATCTCGAGAAGGGAAAACTACTGAATAGCAAGAAAATTGTGGGTCACGTTGACCTCTTTTTCTAATTGAAATAAGTTTGTATAATTTCTTTTGATGCGATCTATGATCAGGAAACAATGAAAACACTGTGTATTAAAATCTGGCGAGTTTCCGACTTAAAAACTGATATGCGCCTTTTTCATTGAACTTTAATTACAGATTTTACTACAACACACTTTTATTAGTAATCTATGTAAAAATAACTGGCCGATCGTAAAAGATCTTTTACTATTTTATCGATGAGAAAGTTCTGCACTTGCACACTACTGGCCAGGCAGAGCCTTATATTTGCCACTGCTTATAAGTACATCCTACTTTAACATTTGATAGTAGGAAAAATCATTAAATTAAGATATATAAAAGAATAAAAATAAATAACTGCAAATAACTTTCAGCGTATGATAACAATTATTGAGGTGGATGGTTTTCTTTTAACATTACAACTGTATACGGCGAGATGAATAGGAATTATGTAATTATTTCAATTTATAAGCTTCGATTTAATCCGATCGCGGCGTTAGATTGTTTACAGTTGGTTGTAGCAATTCATCGACAACGGCATCAACAATTTCCGATAAAGTTGTTCGCAGATTGGGCCAATTCTTTTCGTCAGGTTGGGCACACATTTCGGCGTAGTATTTGACTTTCGGTTCGGTTCCGCTTGTTCTTAGCGTAACAACTACGCCATTTGTAAATCGGAATGTTATCATTTGTGTACTTGTGCTGGCTGGCAGGATAGCTATGCCATTCGATTGGGAAGTATCTTTGCCGGTTGTCAAGTCTCGTACCGATTCGATTTTGTATTTACCGTTGAGTAGAGAATCGGGATACTTGAATTTTTTAAACAGTTAACTAGTTGCTACTTTAATTGTAAATCGAAACTTACCGACTCCTTCTTGCCGTCCTCGTAGTGACGAATTCGTTCAAAGATTCGCTTGATAACTTCGGGATCATAGCAGAGATAGTATGATGCAATTGTGTAATGATATCCGTATGTGTCGTATAGTTGATTGAGTTTTTCGGTTAATGTGAGGTTCTCATGTTTTTTTATATAGCATCGCATCGTAGCTAGGTGGCAAGCTGCACTTACACCATCCTTGTCAAGAACTACCGGCGAGAACATAAACCCGATTGCTTCTTCGAAAGCGAATAATACCTTTTTGTTGTTCTTCAGTAGCTCAACTGACTTGTTGCCTGCATTTTAAATGTTTTATATCGAAACCCTTACACACATAATTTCGACTTACCCATCCATTTGAATCCAGTTAAGGTCTCCTCGAAATTAAATCCTTCGATCTTAGCCATTGAACCCAGCATTTTCGAGCTTACAGTGCTGGCCAGTAAATAACAATCCGACAGTGTCGTATTGGGATTCTTCTCTTTGTAACAATGCAGTGCCCACCAGCCCAATAACGCACCCAATTCATTGCCTGTGAGCACTTTCCATTCACCAGTCCTATTCACCAATCAAGAAAAATTAAATTTAAACTTTCTCGTAATTTACACACTTACTCCTTGCTTTTTTCAGCACATGCTAATCGATCAGCGTCCGGATCGTTAGCCAAAATCACCGATACTTCTTTCTCATTGGCCAACTTTATTGATAGCTCCAAACTGGACTTGCCTTCTTCAGGATTCGGAAATTTAACAGTCGGAAATTCAGGATCGGCATCACGTTGCTCTACGACTGGAATGACCGGTTGAAATTTACCAATTTCAAAGGCTCGTTCAACATACGGATAGCCAACACCATGCATTGCACTGTACACAAATCTTAGATCCTGTGACGCTTCGTTACATTCTAAGAACTTGATTGGAATATTAGCGAGCAATTTTGTATAGTAGAGTTCGAACATGTCGTGATAGGGATCGTTGAGTAGCGGAGATTTCAGTAAGCTGCAATCCCATGACGACTTCTGAGGACTGAAATTCAAACAGGACATTGTAAATATTGCGGGAAAATCACAAATTCCCTTACCATAAATTATCGAGAATACTCGTTTGGATCCCTTTATCATGTGGCGATATAATTTGGGCGCCATTTGTCCAGTAGACTTTGTAGCCGTTGTCTTCTTTAGGATTATGTGAAGCCGTTACCATTACGCCAGCCAGGCAACTTTTTTCAAGAATTGCAAACGGAACGAATGGTGTCGCTACCATTTTGCTGTACAGCCAAACTGGTATGCCTTCGTTAAGAAATACACAAGCTGTTAGCTCGGCAAATCTGTAAAAAAATAATTGATGAATTGTCAATAGGTTCAATCTAATTTGTTCATAATCATAACATTTATTGGCTTAATTCATGATACAATTTTGTTTAATGAGGAAAACGTACAAGCACCAAAACGACCTATTTTTAAAGACACTAAAGCAAACTTAGGGATTCGATTCTTAAGATAATAATTTATAATACAGTCACTTAAATCGGATTCAGACAAACAATCCCAGGTGAGATATCAATCGATATGGCCCGCGATGCGATTGTTCCATCCCATCGCGTGATGTCAATAATGTTATTAAGAATATTAAACAATAAATTAATTCTGCCTCCCATCAACGCATAAATCTAAACGATTTATTGGGCACTGCAAAATTGAAAAAAGTGAAGAAATTATAAATTGCGTTCACCAGATTTAGGTGATGATGAAAGGTGCTACCATTAGTGTGGCAAGAGATTTGGCGCTTTGCCCAACAAGGACGGACATTGCACCACCCCGACAGAATTTGATTCAAAAACTCTGCGGAATCAATGGGGTTGGATAAAAGGGTTTATGTCCAAAAATGCCACAGTAAGCCTGAAAAAGCCAGAGAGTTCAAGTCTCCCTAAAATTGGTGGCTTCCTTTGCATGATTGAGAAATTTAAAAAAAAAGGTTTGTTTGCCAAAAACACAATTTCTTGCCAAAAAGAAGCACATTATTAAGACGAGACTAGCGTATCAACCGTCATGAATGCACCAAAGGTATTAGTAGAATACGTAGCTTTATTTGAAAAATTTCAATCTGTATTTAATACTTTAAGTAATGGCAGCAAGAGGGTAGCGTCTAGTATCCCAGTCTTCGTCAGGTAAGAGGGGTTCCAAAGTTAGTATGGTAGGAATAATAATCGCTCAGGGATCCTTTCTTCCGCCAGTGTACATATTTTCGACGTAGAGATGCAACCCTAAGTTTTAGCTAGGTGTCGTACAGTGACTACATGCTGAACAAGCCAGGAGGCACTATTAGCATCCGTAACGTTGCAGAGTTGTCCAGAAGACAGCTATTTCTTACGTCTCTCGATTCGAGTGAAAGTCTATTCCCCTTTCAAACACAGAGCTCCAGTGGAACATTTTCAGTACTGACTCAATTCCGTTATCAGAAATTTAACAGCGTAGTAGAAATTTTGCGATACCTACACAGTACCGAAATTTGTTTACAATAATAAAACAGAAAAATTAATGTTTTTTCTCAATTCATGGTATAAAGGTTTTCGAACACTGACCTAGACTATATCACGATTTGATGAATCATAAATGCGATTGTTTTTTTTAGATAAATTACAATCAAGCTATAAAAACAAACACGATCACAACAAAATGGTAAATATGAAACGAATACGAAGTTGTTTTTGTATCTGGACACTCATCATTTTTTTTTGTTCTCTCGCGTGGTAATTGATCAAATTGGATACATATCAAAACAATTATTTATACTACTTTTTTTAAGCAATGAGTAATCTTGACCTGAAAGGTGCTATAATAAAAATAAACATTCTTCTGGAGTAACGTATTTTCGCATTTAAATACAATAAACTAATGAAATACGGAAACAAGAATCAACAAGTTATTTTAATAAATTTTGGACGGGGTTTCGATTAATGAACGACATTCATTTAGTCACATTAATTTAAATTAATTGGACCACACCGACCACAAAAAAAAACGTGTTCCTATATTAGCAACAACATTTCCAAAACTATCTTACAGAGTCGTAAAGTGAAGATTATTCTGATTAAATTGATTTGATCAAATTTCCAGAACTTGGGTGTAATAATCGACACACACTTGTCACGATTATTCCAACAAATCACTCATATTTCTGCGATACAGCTTGTAATCTAAATCCACTGGTAATTGAGTAATATAATTGTTCAATTAAGTATAAAAGTGAAATAATAAAAATATAATACCGTAGTATGTTAGTATGGGCGTTATCAGTCTCTCACCTTTTGCTATTGTAACGTCCATCATATCCGAGTACAATGCCTCTCTGGCGGTCATTTTCGTCCGGATAACACTCCAAAATGTATTTACAAAGTCCCTGAGCGGTTTGTACGACCACAAGATCGTTCATAGAATTAAAGCCGGCCTGCATGGCTCCTCGAAGACCGGCCGTTCCAAATGCCAAACGGTTGCATAACCTTTTGTTCAAGACGTCCCATTGCTGGCAGTTACAGAGTTCCTTGATTTCCTTAAGGGTTGTCTCGTTCTAAAAAGAAATTTATAGAGGATCAATAAGGTTCTATCCGGAATCAGAATCAAGAGTTGATCGCATTAACATACCTGATCCCATTCAAGCCACTGCTGGATCTTATCGTTCAGCACAGTATCACCAGTATTGTATGGCATGATCGTCGTTGTTGTCGTCTTTCTGGTAAGATCACGATATGTTGCTGTACCTTTCTTAGCTTCCACGAATTTTGATCAAAACTGCCAACCAGCTTAGTACGGATCTAGAATAGAATCACGGCGATCGTTAAATTTCGCTTAGAATTCGGAAAAAAGCTGTTTGCAAATTAGTTTACGTATACGAAATGCTAGTAGTGAATTAAACTGCACAAGAGCTCTTTCTACCGCTTCAAGTTGATCGAATCGACCGGCGATAAGCCACTACTCCCCGCGAATAGAACACATACTGCCTAAGTGTCTTGCCTACTGGTGCGATAAGTTTTACAAAATTTCGTATGTGATACAGAGAGCGAAAATTATATCACGACATACGCGACAATTTGCGTCATTACCCATCCCCCGATGGTGTGTACTCGTACTACAAAAAAGTCTCTTTCAGGGCAATCAGTTGTTTTCATTTTAAGCGAATATGAAGCGCGTTTTTGTTACCTTGAGCTTGAGACTGGCGTTAGTCGATGCGAATTTCATCTTATAATTAATTTAATTGAAGTTAATTAGATGTCTTTTTCTGGAACTATGATGTAACAATATGTCTCAACCAAAATTCAGTTCACATGATAAAATTAGTTCCAATTGGTCTTAGCTATAAATACAGTCCAAACTCGATAATCCGACATACCCATCTAGAGTATTATCAACAAAAAAACCTTTCTTTTATTGGTCGTATACACAGCAATCCGTCGCTTCACTAATCCGCCGACTGCTTTGTTTTCATGCTGCGTGTGTTTAATTTGAGTTAAAGATTCGAACCGAAACTGAATCGCAAAATTTGAGATTGAACTGTACCCAAGCCGAAAAAAAAATGTATTTCAAAGCAACTTTATTATTTTTCGGGTAAAGTTTGGGATACAGTTGAATCCAAATTTACAAACTTTTGAGCTCGGAGGACGAGTCAGAGCGCAAAACAGCTTGCCCAACTCTTTCTGCGGAACTCAATAAGGATCCTATACTAGCGATACCTATTTTTGATTCAATGGTACCGAAATTCAATTTTACAAGGCCATTCAAAGTTGTCCTACCTGAAAGTAAGGATTGGGCCACAAACAAACACACTCCAATACCAGGATCTATAATCTGGTATACAGACGGATCTAAAACAGATCAAGGTGTAGGAGTTTGGAGGAGGAGTTTATGGTGTTCGGCCAAATGCTAAATTCTACTGTAGCATGCACATAACATCCACTGTTTTTCAGGCGGCGACTCATGCTACTATGGAACTATGGATTAGAGAAAGTATCAGACGGGGCTACAAAAACCAACAAATATATATTCTCTTGGACATCAAGGCAACAAGATAGACCCTTCAGTCAGTTCAAATCGACTCCAAACTTGTTTGGAATTACCTCCAATGCCTGATTAAACTCGGAAACAAGAACAGAGTTAACCTCATTTGGATTCCAGGACACAGCGGTTATGAGGTAACGAAATGGCCGACTTAATGGCTGGAAAAGGTTCAGGAGCTGACTTCATGGGACCATATCCATTTTGTGGCGTACCGTTAAGCATAGCCAAAATGAACATCCGAATGTGGCAAAAATCGCCAAGTGCCATTCACTGGGACTCCACACCGGGCTATAGACACTCCAAGCTTTTTATGCCAAAGCATTCGGAGAAAAGAACATCTGAGTATCTGAAGTTTAAGCAGACACCAGACCCGCACCCTCGTACCCTAGTGGAAGCTCTGACTGGACATTGTTACATGAGGAAGCATCTCCATAGGATTGGTCTCTCTGAGACTAAAACTTGCAGAATTTGCGATGACGAAGACGAAACACCAGAGCACATCCTCTGTGAATGTGAGGGTTTAGCTCACAAAAGACTTCGTCACTTTGGTCAGGGTTTCATGGAACCATCGGAATTCCTGACCATTCCTCGTCGTAAAATACCAAACTTCATTGAAAGCGCAGGGATTGAAGAGGAATCATAGTTAATCCGGGGGACGTCGCATTAGGCCCAACTGTGGCTTCAGTGACAGAGGTTAACCAGACCAACCCCTTTTACCAATCTATTCTAATCTAAAACCAAATTTAAAGTACATCGATATACTCTGTCCTTCTTAGATACAGGACCTAAATCCAGGCTATCTCAGACGATATTCCATAGTCTATCAAAATATTTCTAATCCACAGTCTGAAGGATCGTGCCCTACGTTGGGCGCCATTTATTCTTAATGTTATCGTGCTTGAAATTCGAACTGGAGCAAGATACTTGATGGTTTTCGGATAAGGCTGAAGTGAGCACGATCGCGAATTGAAATTGAATAAATACAGGGCCCGGCAGTGAAACCTGACGGTTTTTGAAATGGAATAATTCAATGAATATTCAAGATATTTTATTATAATTTTTTTTGTTTTAAAAAGAAAGAATGGAAGTTTAAGATGTATACAAAAAAATTCGAAAAAGCTATATGAAGCAAAAATAACATCACTCAAATGATGACCTCCATTTTCTCTGCACTGCTCAAGTCTGTTAGCAAAGTTAGTCATCACTCTTTCCAAGGTTTGGCGTGGGATCGCAGGCATTTCCCGCTGAATATTCGCTCGCAGTTCTGCCAAATTTTTAGGCTTATCAAGGTACACTTTTCCCTTGAGGTAACCCCACATCATCATCAATCATTTCATAGTCTTCGTTCATCATCCTTAACATTTTTTCTGCAAAAGCTAACCTTCTTGGGAAATCTTGAAGCTGTAATTCTTGCACTACAGCAATTTTGTACGGGTGAAAATTCAAGTCTTCATGAAGTATCCGCCGAACAGTCCTATCGGACATCCCTAAAGCCTGAGCATGATGAATAGCTGATCGCCGGAGAATTCGTTCAAAAGCAACTCGTACAGCCTCGATGTTTGCAGGTGACCTTGCCGTCATGTGGGACATCCCT
This sequence comes from Beris morrisii, assembly GCA_951812415.1. Lineage (NCBI taxonomy): Eukaryota > Metazoa > Arthropoda > Insecta > Diptera > Stratiomyidae > Beris > Beris morrisii. The sequence continues at coordinate 106,228,360 of OX638313.1, read as the reverse complement.
CTTCCCAATGTTGTTCCGAAAGCTGTATTGCAAAAGTTCCGAACCCACAAAAGAATAGTGTTCCGAGATGGAATCGGTTCACGAGGAGGAACATTAAAACGTAAGCGAAATTGCCGCTGTGTTAGGGTCACAGAATCGTTATTTCTGAAGAACGTCTCGACGACAAGGGCACGGTGTTCACTGGTCCAATGCTCCATTGTAGCTAAACTTCCACATCAGGAGAAGGGAACGAGACCGACCCCCCTCCACCTGAGATCCCCCCACCACCCACTACCCATGTTCAAAAACCGTCAGGTTTCACTGCCGGACCCTGTATTTAAAGCGCATACAAAATAAATCGAATTGATTTTTACTTCCACGAACTTTTTATTATATTGCCGAAAAATGTTCAGGATTTTTCGGCATTCAACCACTAAGGAGGTGTAAAAGAACGTTTTTACGAATTCCGCTATATCTCTTAAGTTCGATTAGATATCGAATTGATTTTTAATTCCATGAACTTTTTATATTATCGCCTAAAAATCAATTTCAAGATTTTTTGATATTTCACGAATTTCGCCACATTTTGTAGGTCTCATTATTGAATAGATTTTGACTTTCATTGGCTTTTTATTTGTTTGAAGAACTAACCACTGATAAATTCTGGCAGTCTTACAAGAAGCTATTAACATAACTAAATTTCCAAGACCCGCCTAATCTGGAAACGATTAGTGCTATATTTTCATTTTGACCAAGTCTCAGACTATGACCCAAAACCTGAATTAGCGTTTCAAGTGTGGAGAAGGCGATTTTGTCTCACCCCGATTTTACTTCCAAGTCTTGATCTTGGGAAATAATAAAGTTGAGTCTACCAGGTATGCAAGTATGAAACCGGAATTCACTCATAGATGGCTCTAGCTGTCAAAGTAGTAACTGTCAAACCGAACCATGGACGCCATTTTGTTGTTTGGATATCTGATAAAGATATAAAATACCCACCAATACCGGTTTCATACAACAGTGTAGTTTTGACGAGCGTTGAACATGTCAACTTTTGTGCCTGGGAACGACGATATGCGGACAGCATTGATTTCCTGTTACCATTTAAAAAAAAAACGGCTGCAGAATCGCCTCGAATGCTTGTTGAAGCTTACGGGGATTATGCACTTGGGAAATCACAGTGCTTTGAGTGGTTCAAAAAATTTAAAAGTGGTGATTTCGACAAGGAACGTGGAAAACCACCGAAAAAGTTTGAAGACAGCGAATTGCAGGCATTGTTGGATGCGGATGACACCCAAACGCAACAACAACTTGCAGATGAGTTAAATGTGACCCACCAAGCCGTGTCCAAACGTTTGAGAGCCATGGGAAAGGTCCAGAAGATGGGGAAATGGGTTCCACATGAACTTGCGAAATTTTGCTCGCCAGATACGAAAGAAAGTCATTTCTCCATCAAATTGTGACTGGCGATGAAAAGTGGATTTATTTTGAGAATCCGAAGCGGAAAAAATCGTGGGTATCTCCAGGCGAACCATCGACATCGACTGCAAAACCAAATCGCTATGGACGGAAGACAATGCTCTGTGTTTGGTGGGATCAGAAGGGCGTGATCTATTACGAGATGCTGAAACCGTTAATACAGAACGCTACCGACAACAAATGATCGATCTGCAGCAAGCTTTGCTTGAAAAACGGCCAGAATATGGAAAGAGGCAACACAAAGTGATTTTGCTGCATGATAATGCACCATCACACACGGCACGACCGGTGAAGGAAACGATTAAGCTTGTCAGTGTGAAATAATTCCGCATGCGGCTTACTCACCAGACTTGGCTTCTTCTCATTTTCACTTGTTTGCATCGATGGGACACGCACTTAGTGAGCAGCGCTTCACGTCGTACGAAAATGTCCAAAAATGGCTCGATGACTGGATTGCCTCGAAAGAACAAATTTTTTTTGGCGTGGCATACATAACTTGTCAGAGAGATGGGCAAAATGTATAGCTAGCGATGGGCAATACTTCCAATGAAATATGTTGTAACACTTTTGTAGAATGAACGTCTATTTTTCATAAAAAAATTCCGGTTTCATACTTGCATACCTGGTATACTCTTGGTATTTATGAATTTTTTTATTATTTGTTTAAAGTAAAAGAATTTCTTCTAGGCTATTCAAATTGATTTTGTCTCATTATTTTTAATGTATTTTTAAAAAAGTCTAATTATTGCTCTTGGGTTGGAGAATACAGTCCGCAGCTGATTTGAATCGGAGGTCGAAATTTGAACAACTTCAGTGTAAAAGCTAGTGCAGTAAGTAGGACGTGATGGGAAAGTATATTGTTTCGTGACAGTTTCTACTAATTACGTTTCTACTGATTAGAAGGTATACTCGTACTTCATTCCGGCACATTTTGTTCTAGCTTCAATTTATCGACATTGGTCTATTGTTTTAATAAAACATTTTATTGCATTTCGTTATCTTTATATTCACAAGAAATAAGTTTAGTACACTATTTTTGTTTCCTTTTCTTAAAATCTTAAAATATCTTCCATTCAATAGCGTTTTTTCCCCAATACATTTAGTGAGTCTAACCTTGAACTTGAGCCTGCCAATGAAGCGAAAAAAATACAACACTAAAACGAGTTTAAAGACACTTAAAGCAGAAAAGCCACAGTATTGTTCAAAACTGAGAAAAACCTGTAACTCCTAAATAATCTGAACGAAAACAACGATTTCATCCCCGAAAAATTACTCACCCAATTAACAAAATAAGGTGCAACCTTTATTTTTCACAGTCTGATATCCTTGTTGCTCCCTTAACTCTTTTTCATTAGGCCACACTACACAATAAAATACTTTCGAAGTTTTAATTTATATCATATCCCACAGGATGAGTTTTCACGTAGCAGGACCTCTTTTCGTAGGACTACAGGACAAAATATGGATCCAGATTTTAATTAGACCACGTACAAGACTTCACCGGATGATTTTTATTCCATTCGTGTGAATACGACAAACTTCTTGGGCCAGGACAGAGACGGATAAGGCCCCGGATTAGGGACGTTAATGCTGAACAATGCGTGTAAAGTGTTTTCCAGACATTTGACGAGTTTGCGCTGTGTGGAAAGCATTTACAGGAAGCCAGTGGCGTAGAGAGAAGAACATTTTTGATATTGGAATATTAAAAATAATCCCATTTTGTCTTTTCTCAAAAAATTGGACTCTTAAATTAAAACTTTAGGAGGACAAAAAACCAACTATCCGAAACACCCTTATAGCTGCTGGTATTCCTAAGATTTCTCCAAATGTGCGATATAGAACCGAAAATCATTATCGTGAATTATAATTTTGTGAAAATTACAATTACATCCTTTTCATGAACACACAGGCAATTAAAACACGAAAAAATTTGTTCACTTGCTTGGAGTGCGTTTTCACATATTTTCACTTGTAAGTAGCTAGAAAAGCTGGTGTGATTTATCCTTCCAGAAATTTGTTTTATTTTTCAATTTTCTTCTTAGAATTTTCCTGTCCACACACTGAACCAAATTGATACATCATATTAATGAATTTTTTCGCTAAACTAGTGAAAACATTCGGCAATTTTGGTCCAATGAACGCGTACATTTATTTGATGTAGTGAGATTCATCAAATGATGACCATGTTCATCTACTGACAATTTTTGCATCATATTAACGAATAATGATGTAATAAAATTTTGGTGAATATGAATGTCATTTGATGAATTTTTCTTCATACTGACGAACAACTATAACCAAAACTTGATAAATACTTTCATCATTTGATGAACTTTTCCTCAACATGGAACATGTGTATTATTTGATGAATGTTTCTTCATACTGACGAAGAACTACAAAAAATATCGAAAATGTATAACCGTTTAAACAATCGATGGAACTGGTATCATATTATTGAGTAGATTAAAATCAAAGCTTCTACTTTTAAAAGTTTATTTAAGTATATTGATCAGAGTTTTAAAAAATTCACGTTTATTCTTCATTCATTCACCGTCCGAAAAACCATTTGAAGGTCCGCAGCTCCCAAACTTACGATAAAAAGCTGCAAATTGCTATTTCATATAAGGCTATAATAGAGGTACAGTAAAAAATGTTTCAATTAGCTCTTAGCGAACTTCACGAATGTAATACATAATCGAAATAATTCAAAACACTGAAACGCAATTTACGCAGCTGGGAATCTTTTATGTAATGTTCATCAGACGATGAAATTGTTCATCAATTAGAAAAGCATTAACAAATTTCTTCACAAACAGGTTGATGATTGTAATTTCGTCATTTTGACGATCAGCTTTATCAAAACTTCAGAGACATGACGCACTTTACATCCGGATAATGTATTTTGCATCAAATTGATGAAATAAATTTGAAGAAAAGTGTTCATCGATATGAAGTATGACTTTTCTTTCAGTGGCAGCCAAACAACTTGTCTTTTGATTTTGATCGTAGTGTAGCTGTACTATGGAGCTATTTGAGCTAAAAAAAAACATTGCAAATTGGATGTGAAGGAAAGAACTACGCTTCGTCAAAAAAGCTTTAAGATACGTCCTGATTCGGGAAGAGGGCGAAAAGGTTCGAAGGAAAACCATTTACTTTTTGCATGTTCAGAAAGTCCAATGATATACAAACAGGAAACTATGTGGTTCTTAATTCGAGTAAAATAATTGCAAAATATAAATTTAAATAGGGCAGCACGGCGGCAGAAGCAGCTTGCACTAGAAACTCGAAATTTGAGGTCACCCCAGGAAAATAACCAGAGAAGTATTGTAAAAAGTTCTGCTCTTTAGACTTCGTTATAATTTTTTAGATGCAATGTAACTTCCTGCCTACTCTAGATGACCAACCAAATCTTAAGGATCTTTGTATGACACATTCATAACACATCGGTACTCAAGCGAAATTCGAACGGAACTCTTTTCACCATCCAATACTGCAACATTCAAAATTCCAGCGAAACATTTTGATCACTGGCTGAATACTGTTATCAACATGGAATATCGGTACACCGCCGGAACAAACCATAGCTGTGCAATAAGTTTATTTGGTTTAAAATTAATTTAATTTCTTAAGTAAATTAAAAGTATATTTTAATATCAAGCATATCAGCATGTAAAAGTTATTTAAAATATTGAAAGAGCATGTTCCAGTGGAAAAAAAACAGATTAACATTGATGAATTCAGTCCTGTCACAATACTGATTTATCAAGTAATTAGAATCAGATTACACAATCCGACTTCGTCACTAAAACACAAAGATGCTTCATATTCTATTCGGAATTGCATCAGTACTGAACTGCCGGACTGCTTTGGGGTCCTATTACGATTCGATTCCGAAGTCGGAATTTTATATGATATCGTATTTTCGTGTTATGAATGGCATCAAAATCCACCAAGCTCGAAATTTATTTTTCGAAGGAAGAGCTTCAAACTCGACAGCTGATATATGTAGGTACTCGTATAATGGAGTTGTACAAGCCGCTAGCGAATTATCTAAGTTAAGCTAGTATTACACTGTTTGACCAAGTGGTCAAATTGCAGTAATAAGAAATGCGAAATAGCGAATTTGACCGAGCGCATACTGTGAGATTAATTGGAATTCGCTATTTTGCATTGCATATAACTGCAATTTGACCCCTTGGTCAAACAGTGTAATACTAGCATTAGAAAAAAAAAATTTGCTTCAGTCATAATTAAGACTACCGGTATTCATTCTGGCGTCTTTCAGAACTTAATTTTCAGTACTGCAAGATCTGTAGTACCCAAGAACTTAATTTTACTTGTTCATATTCTTGTCCTTTCAAAGGAGGAAAATTTATAGTGTGCAAATTTTAAAATACTAATAACTTTTTTGATAATCCTGATAATGACTTTTGTATAGGAGCTACTTAAATAAAAAAGAGGGTTTCGTTCACTTACGAGGTCGATCTGTCTTTTAACTTCAAACCAGTTTACATAAAATTTTAATCTTCTAGATAAACGATGAGCTGATGGTTTATTTACGTGTTGTCACATCAGACAGACAGAGCTTTGTTAGCGCAGATAGCGCCACTTTTTCATAAGGTGTAGTTGTTTTCAAAATATTGGGCACAAATTTGTCACAGACTTTAGTATAAGCAGCAAAAGAAAAAAGAACGCACAAATTTTTCAATGACTATTGTTTGGTGGGATAAATTACTCGTGGATAGTGGAACCTGAAAGATGAATGCACACATTTTTCAACGACTTTTGTTTGGTGGAAAAGTACTCGCTTAATTTTCTTTTCATTTTCATTGCTTTGAACATTATCGTATCAGAAATTTTAAAGTTCATAGCTGGAAAAGTTGATAAGATATTGACTAATAACCATTAGCACATTTTTTAAGTACTTCTGTATGGGAGCTAGCCGAAGGATATATTACAATACTCCAAAGATTTCACCTAGAGTATAAAAAATGAAAGTAACGTATTGAAATAAGAAAAACCCGCAATAGCTTAAACATTCTCCACCACTGACCAAATTCCCCAGCTAACCTAAGAAAAGCCGTAGACACGAAAAGTAAAAAGGAAAACTTCCAAAGTGCAGTGAAAGGAAAAACTCTCAGTCGAAACGAAATTGAGCAAAGGCCCAGCCAACTGTTTGTTTCATGATCCTGTTACAGGAAACTTGCTCCTTACTTTCGACGTATGGAACTAGAGTCTGCGGAGTCAGTGGGTTTGTTGCTTCAATCTCTAACGCCAGCTGTGACAAGAATATTGTCGCCTGCTCCGGAAAATTCAAAGGAAAAATTTTTTTTTCATAATAAAATGAACAGTAAAATAATGATAAGTTAATTTCGTGCTTCCTTAACAACAACAACAATAGTTGCTAGTCGAGGATACAAAGCGGGCACAACATTAACCCAAATTTAGTGTAAATCAGTGCGCCCTGAAAATGATCGAATCCGGTGTCCTGAAAAAGTTTACGTGTCCCGAAATTTTCAAATAATTCAATCGAAAAGAAAATGCTACCGGAAAAGTTTTTCACCTTTCGTTGCATAGCATCAGCAGACCGGATACCAAGTGCGGCAGAGTGCGCTGAAGGCGGTGGTAATTAGCATCGAGTGGTTCAGTGCATATTGGTGTCATTGCAGCAGCAGCAATAGCACAGATCCTTTCGACGGATTGGAGAGTGTGCAGGAAAACGGAGCAACAGCCAAGCAGTACACACATCCCCCGACTATCCCGAAAGGAACAGGACGAAAAGTGGTAAGTTGCATAGCAGACACTTTTCTTTGACCCAATGCTCCAACTCCTATATGAAGACTTCCTGCTCATATTACCTCATTTAATCTGGGTCATGTGGCCTTTTAGTCCTTTCCTCAATCAGGAATTTAATTAAAATTAAATCAAGATACCTTCGGCTATGATAACGAGGTGGTTGTGATGACTTGCAATCGTTTGACCATAGAAAAGCCACTGGTCCCTACCGATTGTTCTTCGGGCTTTGGACAATGTTTTTCTGACCGGATGTGGTAATGCGTGGTGACCGATGAGTTACATTATTATAGCCGAAGTATACGAGCACACTCTCATACGTTTCCGGAACGAATGGGATTTTCCAATCTGTTTTCCTTTTAATGAATTCAATTTCCCGAAAATTTGAGGTCAGTTCGCAATACCCCAATAGGTTTTATGCGATAATTCGCTTTTGTTTATTTGATTTCTTGCTGCGAAACTGTACGGAGCTACACGTCCTTCGGATGGGCGTAATTGGTTCAAAGGACTTAGGCAGGATGTCGGGAATAGTAGCGTGTTAATACTTCGGAAGGTGTAGCTCATGTGAATAATGTTAGTATGTGGTATAAGGATATTACATGTGGGGTCTTGTTCTTTTCCTTTTCCACTGCCCATTACTATGGCAGTGGTAAAATCAAAGCTATGTACTCTTACCAGTTGGGTATTAATATGAGACTCGTCTTCTAATCTACATTTTCAAGGATATTTGAATGGGGCTTCTGAAGGGACTAAAATATCACTACTAAAATAATCGAAGCACATCGGAATGAAAGCGAGTTCGATATCACATTAGAGATAAAAGATTTGTCAGAATTCGTGAAAATTTACTCAGCCACCTTACTCCTCTTTGAGGGTTGAATACCGTCAAACCTTTAAATTGGACTTTATGCAATTATTTTCTAAACCCATTGGAAGTAAAAGCGAATTTGATATCTCATTGGAACAAAGAAATATGTCGGAATTCGTGAAAACTTACCCAGCTACTTTACACTCCTTAAGGGGTTGAAAATCGAAAAATCTTGAAAACCCTTTCCTAGGCGCTTGTTTGAAGTGCTTGCAAAAGTGAAATCAATTCGATGTCTCGACAAATCTAAGAGATATGACTAAATTCGTTAGGGTTAGGTTAGGTTTAGAAGGGTGGACTGTAGCATTGTGCTACAACTTATCACGAGATTTCGCTGTGGATCCATTGTAGTCCCCTCATATAAACCGGGCTATTGATTCCAAATATCTCTTCTTTATGAAGAGAGTAGTTCTTCATAAAGGTATCATCGCAAGTTCTGATAGATTGGTCAAGGAGAATTTTCCCAAGTGCCAAGTATCTGGTACGTGCCAGACTTTCACATTCCGACACTAGATTCTCCAGTGTCGGTTTAACATTCTCATCACCACAGCGACACAGATCAGCCATGGGTATTCCCAGTCTTTCTCCATGTCACCGAAAAGGACAGTGTCTCGTTAAGACCCCTATAAGTTGTCTGCATATGTTCCTGCCTAAAGACAAAATCAAGATTCGGCCAGCATATGTTTGCTTGCCGGCAACCCGAGAGATTCACCCAGGCGCTTCTATATCAATCATTCCCTTCAATGATACATAGAACCGACTCATCGGCCAACTTTATGCTCATCTCCGACCCCCTTCTGGCGAGCTCGTCTGCCTTTTCATTTCCAGGGAAGTCACTGTGACCAGGAATTCAACTGATCTTTAGGTTGTTGTCCAGAACTAGTGATGTGCAATTCAATTACTTTTCAGTAACGAATAATTACTGAATACATCAACTTAAGTATTCGATATTTAGTGTTCGATACTGCTTCAAATACTTCACCAACCATGAGGTATTCATTTGACTATATACACACAACCAATTGAATCCCGTGGTTTAGTATTTCTTTGTTATTCGATAGTTCTTCAAATACTTTACCAACCATGAGGTATTCATTTGACTATATACTCACAACCATTTGAATCCCGTGGTTACTTCGGTATTCCATACTTGTTCAAATACTTTACCAAGCAGAGTAAAGAGAGTGTTTGATTTGAGATGTGCATTTGTGTCGTATTTGAAATGAGGCAATATCGAATACTTCTCAAAAGTGGTAGTCGATACTAGTAATTGTTTAAAGTATCGAATACTAAGTAGCGAATAATTACTTTTTGCACATCTCTAGTCCAGAACTACCATCTGCAATATTCTTTTACATTCGCTTACAAGTCTGGATTTAGTAATGCGCGCACTAACAGCCTTGATAGCAGCTTGGCTGTCAACATAAATAGTTATTGTACCATTCACGCACTGTTTCCGCGCACAATTATTTCAGCTGCTTTTGTCAATGCAAATATCTCACTCAGCCTGAAACACACTCCGGTAGCCTAAACGATTCCATAATGTCGAGGTCGTGAGAGTACACTCCAGCGCCCGTTCCGCTTTCCATCTTAGACCCATCAGTATAGATAGCAAACGTGTCTGGAATGATGATCCCAGATCGCCACTCCAATGTCCAAAACTACAAGACGGTGTTCTGTAGTCGGTGCGCTCCGGAATGCCGGAGCACAGGGAAATTGACAAGATCTTAGTGTGGCCCACACTGTCTTCCATCCAATAGCTTGCCTCACGCAGACGTGAAGCACTCTTTGCCGCTATTGATTTTACCACTAATTTCAATGGGATTATGTGGAGCATTACCTCTAGAGCCTGGGAGGCAGTGGTACGTAAGGCACCAGTAATCCCAATGAGTGCCATTCTTTGAATTCTGCTCATGGCGACCCTGTTAGTCCCGACCATAGAGCTCTTGGAGATGACATGATGGTATTTTTATAAGCGGCCCTTTGAAGCATGACAATACATGCACACATCTGTGTACAGATTCATGATTTTTTTCAATTTTCAGGGTTGAACACATGCAAAAATTTCAGTTTTGATTTGCAAAATGTCCGTTTCATACGGAGACGATTAAATAAAAATAATTAGAAATTTATTTTAAAAATGTCATATTTCTCGAAATTCAAGATAAAATCGACATCAACGACGGTTTTCTCTAAACTACCGAAGTGAATATTGGTTACTGTAACTGTTTTGAAGAAGAAAATTTAAAAACTTTTGAATTTCGCGCCATTTAATAGCAATCGGTGTCGTTCGTCCAGCCCTGGAATTCGACTGTCAAATCTTGTGAGCGAGACAGCACAGGTTCGTTATATAAATTTTCGTATGGTCTGTGAGGGGATGTCGGGGACTACCTGAAGAAAAATTGTTGTTGTTTTGTGTGTATAAAATTCAACACGTTGCAAGAGCGAGACAACACAGGTTCGTTATTTAAAATTTAAGCAGTGAAGTGAAATGTTTAGAACTTAATATATTGAGTTAAAACATAAAGTGTTTTTTTCAAAACTTAGTTCGTGTACAGTGAAGACAGTGCTCCGCGTTCTCGTGTTGAAAATTTTATCCGTAAAGTACCCGGAATTTTAAAAACGAAAAATGAAGTGCTCGGTTAGTAGTTGCCTAAACGATACCGATATCAACAAAGGAAAATCGTTTTTCAAGTAAGTATACTACACAAACTTTCCATTATTTCATTTAAAGTAACTTTATAAAAGTGGAATGTTTGAATTAATTCAAAAACAAGAAAAAAAATGTCTTTGTATATCTCAGCTACCGGCTTGTTTACCTCATTCCGTGCGACATTTGACGTTTCAATGTGCAGTGGCAACGTTAAAAAATTTGTTTGGGGCGCTTTGAACTTATAGAAGTTAAAGAACGTTTCAGGGATCTTGAATGCTAAAAACCAAGTTTTCCGGTAAATAAAGTGAATTTGTTAGTTAAAGTTCGGTGAAAAATATGGATGGTAGAAAACTTACAGTTTCGAGTGACGCCTTGTTATACATAATGACTTAAACTCACTTTATTTCTAATCGAATAGTATCTATTTTTTAATTTAAAAAAGTGCACTCGAAACAAAAAATGAAGACGATCCACAAAATAAAATCAATAAAGTACATAAAACTTTCAGATTCCCTACCGATATGGTTCAACGAAAGAAGTTGCTGGAAGCCATAAAAAAAGGAATTTAATCCTAAAATATATAATAAGATTTGTGAGGATCACTTTTTGGAGACAGATTATTTGCAGCAAAAGGATAACAAAAAACTACTGAAAATTAAAGCAGTACCTTCTCTTCGTATTGATATGGTAAATGCATTATTATATATTATACATATTGAGATTTCGAATTAAATGTTATATTAAATTAGCCGTGCGAATGTCTCAGCCAGAAACCACATGTTTTGCAGCCAGTTGATGACCAACTATATGTCTATGTACCTACTTAATAAATCTTTAGAAATTATAATTCTTTATAATGTGTAATAAATTATGTATTAAAACAATACGTGTACATCATCCTATCATTTCAGTGTTCAACATTTTCCCATTAAAATAATTTTTTTCCTCCGCCACTGGAAAATTTTACCACTACATGTAACAAATGATATTTTCCGCCTTCAAGCCATTTCGCTGCTTGTCATGTCCAGTATATATGTCTATGGTCCCGACATCCAGCGCATGCCACCACACCAATGACGTAAGAAAAGGTCTAACTACCGTGATGTACAGCCAGTGGGCTATCTTCGGGTTGAGGCCCCAGGTTTTCCCAACCAAAGTTCGTAGTAAGCATTCGATGCCTTTGTTGTGTTTATTTTTGGTGGGCATGAGGGATACCCGACCAGAACACGCGGTTAGTCCCAAGAGGAGGTGGGACCTCAAAGATAGGAGCACTGTTGCTTGCTCGTGGTCTTGTCCAGCGAGCAGCACCTTTTTCCTGAGTGGTAGATCAACTCTTTCTTCGTGGACTTCTTGAAGTTGATCCACCACGTAGAGATTTTTCCTAAGTGTCCAAATGGCTCGAGGATGCAATTAAGCCCGTCTCAGAGACCATTTGGGATCACTTTGAATTTACTGGAGTTGATCCAGGTGCAGGAGGAATATTCTAAATGTCCAAATAGAGCGAGGATGCAATTAAGCCTGTCTCAACTCTATTCGGAAACATTTAGAATTAGTGTGCTGAAATAAATAAGAAGAAAGAAGGTTTTAGTTACCGTTGAGTTGATGGTCGGTTTATTTCGGTTTAAAAAATACTAACGTACTGAGTGCTTATCGCTAGTTACAACTAAACTTAAATATTAAAAAAGTGCCGACTGACACGGAACTGAGTGTTGTCTTCCGCTTTGGGAAAACACTCAGTTACATGAGTTATAAGTGGAGAGTTTAAAAAAAGTCTTTCACTTTATTTTTTGTAAAAAAGATGTATTTAATTTTTAATCTAAGTTCAGCTTCTAGTACAATGTAAGGCTCAAGGATAAGAACTGACATGCAATGTTTTATTTTGTCTCGAAGTTAATTCGGTTTTCCGTTATTTCTAAGTTGGGGGTTGTTTACAGTGTGGTTGCAGATGTCGTTTCTATTTTTAGTTAGGGCTAATAAGGAAATTAAGATTGTGTTATTGTTAGTGCCAAATGGGCTTATTTATTATTGGCATGTGTGCGCAGCTTGATGTGCCGGATGGGCTTGACGTGGAGGCAGGCGTAACTCATGTCATTCGGCAAAACATTTGCTGACATTAAGTTCCGGGTCTTGGTCTCGGTCGCACATTGCGTGACGAAATCTGAAGCTCCAAACAATTGTATTTTGTTTGTAGCTTCGACCTCGGCCGGGCAATATGAACCGGCGCTTAAGTCCGAATCCGCAAGTTAGTAATATTATTTAAAGATACTTAATACTACCGGCATTTCCAGTAGGTCAGTAAACAAACCGAGTTATTTACGTTAATTATTATGAAACTGACCCACTGGCAATGCGGATACGAGGGGAAATCCAAACATCTGGATTAGATAAGGGAATAGGGATGCTGCTACAGTGCTAGGCACAACACCTTCTTGATCCTGTCGTCAATCGTGAGACTAAATTCGTAAAAATGTATACAACACCTTTTCACAGAATTTTTTTTTTATAAGAATTTTTTCCGCCGTCAGAGGAGGTTCTGGTTTGAAACACCAACAGGAAAGCCCGAATGGGATCAATCGCAGTTCCGGCTACTGCCGGACATGACAGTTGAAAAACCATCACTGGAGAAACCCAGTTTTTTTAAAACTTTGTTGGAATACTTCCGAAGAAGCTGTTTCGTCATCGGATTGCATAGACTCATCAGAGGGTGTATCATGCCTACTATATTTTTTTGCTTGCCTCAACTTCGCCAATTACTTTTAAATTACTTTTCTAGTACATATACATAAACATATCAAGTTTCTTAAAGTTTCTACATTGAAAAGAATACTGTTCTTAATATTAATGAATGCCTTTCATTAAACGAAATTCTTCGGATTAATGAAAAGATCGTTACAACAATGTAGAAAACCATCAAATATTTTTCATGATATATGAACCGTACATTAATACTATCAATCTAATTTCATTAAAAATATTTTCATCAATTTGTATATATGGAAAGGACACATATACTCGTACTCTCAGAAATCAACACCTAGGAATTTTGATGCACGTCTTCATCATATTGATTAACAAGTTCCTATAAACAAGGCATCTTTGCTTAGTATTCGTAAAACATATAGATTATATTCATAGTAATAATGAACACATTCATTATATTGAAGAAAACAACCATCACACAGCTCAAGGTTTCGGCTCCTCTGTTGGCTGCTATTTTTTGTTAAGGTTCCCACACACGAGTAGATAATCGTTGGCATGTATCAAATGGTGTCAATTGTTCCGCTGAGAAACAGTCGCAGCAGCAACAAAAATTTCGCACAAGTGTCTAGGAACCTTTATTCGTTTTCATAAAGCCGAAATTATATCCAGTTCCACGTTCATAATGTTAATGCTCAAATTCATCATATTGATATCAATATGAGAATGCAGTATTGTGACGAGTGACCGGATTGTTGTTGTTGTTGTTTAGTGTGGGGGAAGACACGCAGCAAAGCAGCGCATCTTGAGCATTCAGGCCAACATGGTCCTTTGTACTCGAATCTCCCAGTCTCTACCCGAACTTTTTCGTCCTCATAAATTTCAAGAGCTCAGCTAGGGAGCGAGAACGGAGTTCTTCCATCCTCATAGCATCAACGCCGTATACGTGCATTCTCGCAAAAGAGTAAGCCGGACACTCGAGAAGGAAATGTTCCGTTTTGTCATCGCTCTCGTCGCAAGCAGTGACCGGATTAATCACAATTATGAATTTATACTTTAATATGAGCAACAACATTTGTAACACTAATTACTCTTTTCATCAATATTCTGAATTCGTTCATCATTTTATACTGAGAGTGACACAGTTAATAGTAATAATGAATCAGAACTTAAATATGAATTACTGATTTCATCAATATTATGAACTCGTTCATTGTAACAATGAATTTTAACATTATTTCTGTTATTGTGTGAGTGTCCAAAGCAGACCGAAATACTTTATTATTAAAAAATAATAAAGTAAAATGATGAACGGTCTTGCATAATATTAATGAATACTTGCATCGGCTCAAAAACAATGATTTTTTCATTATGATAATGTAGATTTTAATTGGTTGGATGTATCTTTTTGGTTTTGTGTAGCGTAGCTGGTCTAAGATCATGAAACTGCATTTTTCTAGGGTGCCCAATAATTGCTTTTAACAGACTTCTATTTTTAGCTTTCTGCTGTTAGCGGTTCTAGAGAAAGAAAAACCATAATTTTTTGCTTTCCATCTCTTTCACCCTTATTTCCGATACCCAGACCAACAAATTTGTTTTTCTGCTGGCTCTAACTCCAGAAAAGTTTCAAGATTATATCTGAAACCATTTTTGAGATATAAAACTTGAATTTACTAAAAAAAATTTATCCCCCTCCGTGCCCACCTCCCCACACTTCCGCACCACTCAAAATTAAACCACTTAAAGAGTTCAGACAAAATTGTCTACTAAAAAAATTTAGATTAATATATCAAAGAATTTGTGAGCTATGAGCCTTCAAACGCGTTTGGGTACTGCGTTTACGGCGGACAGACGGACTATGCTTTTTGGTGTTTACTAGTTCTGAAACATCAAAATTCAAAATTTGAAGGTAGCAATTTTTTCTTTCTTTCTTTTTTACTTTCGATCACATAACTTTATTTTTAAAATATTTTGAATTTGGCATCATCCCAATTGTCGTACTTAAAAATTTAAATAATTACAACCCGATCTTGACTTACAAAAACTAAAATTTTTCGATTTGAACTATAGCCTGTCTTATTTCATACCAATACCCCCACTGTTGCTGTCCTTACAATTAACAATCAAAAAAATACTTTAAACCTCTTCACGTCGAATCTTTCCTTGTCTCGAATTGATATTTTGAAACAACCCAAATAGGATTGAAGTAATTATTCCTGAAGACGAACTCTCTATAATTCAGATAAGGTGATGAGAAACCGGAACAAATCAAGTTATAGCCGTTCCGACTCGACGACGTTGTGATAATTGACCAATTAAAAAACCAAAAGATATTAAAGAAAGTCCTCAAGCATTGCTCGGACACTAAGTCCATTAATAAACAAATAGAATTATTGTAACAACGTTCAACATTATTTATTTCACAATTGATCCAGATAAACTTCCTAGACCAATTATCCAAATAATCGATATCACCTAATGATTGTGTATATTTTAACAAAGCGCTACAGGTCCACAATTCTAGGGTTCATAAGAACCTGATACAATTTTTTATATCCGATAGTTGAAAAGGAATTATGTCGGAAAAATAATGAATGACAATTCCATAGTCACTTAGTCATTATACGAGACACACGGCATTCCCAATTCGAAATGAATATTTGATGGAGGTGACAAGACGGAATACAATAAGTCCTTTGGGGATTCTTCGACTTATTCAAAGACTAGCAAAACTTTCCATCCCAAGGAAAGGAAACAGCACCCAATTCGTATATCCTTCGGAACTGTGTAGGACCGGAGCAACAGAAAAGTAAGCAAAATTGACAATGATACTCCATGTTCTCAGGAATAACGACTTACATGCCACCGTCTTCCCATACCGCTTTCACTTTCCGAACAACATTTTTTGCCCATATCATTTTCACCGTAAAAAGGACGAAAAAGCCTACAAATGAACCTCACCAAAGTACGGTAATTGATGAAAATTGTTCATGCAATGGCAAAAATGTTTCGCATTAGATACTTCGAGAAAGAATAACTTCCCCCCATCGACATCGTCTTTAAGAAAGTATAAAACTTCGTTATCCCTAAGGACGAAAAGGAAAGACAATTCGCACTTTAAGTTAGAATTTGAGGAAATTGTATCCAACGAAAAATTCCAATTAAATGTTTCGAAAAGGTTGATGAAATGAAAATGAAACAAACATTTTATGCGTGCCGCAAGCTTATTGAAGTTTACAAACAAATTTACTTGCTTGAAAATTAATTACCAGTTTTATATGAATTAAGGATTTTTAATTATTATTAAGTATTCGGGACGAAATCCTTCTTTTTTTAGTATGTTCGGGAGTAGGCTTCGAAAGGAGCAACCTGTTTGCAGAATTTTATAATCTGTTTGCGTAGTAAATTTATAGTCTGCACGGGTACCTTAATTAGTGAATTTAGCGAAAGGTTTAATTAAGCTAATGCTCCGGGAATATTACAAATGTTGTGAGAATAACGTTAATATTGCGTGATTTTTTTTGAAATTTTATTTTCCTAGGAACAGGAAATTTAGTCTTGTAGATATACAAGATTTAGAAAACTTAATTTTATCACAGCAGAAGTAAAAATAAAGAGAGTATCGATTTGTTGCCAATTATACGTACGAGTATATAAAACGGCCCTGTAGACGTAAAACGTTTGTAACCCCTTTACACTCACTCCCTTCGGGGTTAAATATCAAAAAATCCTGAAATTATTTTTTAGGCGTTTACACTAAAAGGAACCAATTTGCTGCCTCATCGGACCTAAGAGATATGACGAAATTTGTGAAATTTGTGTATAACGTATGAACCCATTACATAGCCTCGGGGCTTGAATTTCGAAAAATCGTGAAATTGGGTTTTAGGCGTTTACATAAAATACTCGTAGATGTAATAACCAATTTTATGTCGCATCAAACCTAAGAAATATCTCGAAAACTGCGAAAACGTATGCAACCCACTTACACCCCCTTAGGGTTGAATATCTAAAAATCCTGAAATTAACTTGTTGGCGATTATAAAGGAGGCCTCAGAAAGTAAAAATCAATGCTATATCTCATCAGATCTAAGAAATATGTAGGAATTTATGAAAATCTTTGCAACCCATTTAAACCACCATGAGG
The DNA here is from genome assembly GCA_951812415.1 of Beris morrisii. Lineage (NCBI taxonomy): Eukaryota > Metazoa > Arthropoda > Insecta > Diptera > Stratiomyidae > Beris > Beris morrisii. The sequence continues at coordinate 106,210,747 of OX638313.1, read as the reverse complement.
GTTGGATATCAGAAAATCCTAAAATTGCTTTCTAGGCTTTATATTATTATAAAAACTCTGCGGAAGTTAAAGCCAATTTGATAACTCCTCACACTTAGGAGATATGGCAAACGTATGCAAACCCATTCCACCCACTTGGGGGTTGAATATCCAAAAATTCTGAAAGAAGTTTTTAGATAAATATAAAAAAGCCCGAGGTAGTAAGAACTAATTCGATGCCTTATCACTCCTAAGAGATATGACGGAATTCGTGAAAACGTGTTCAACCCAAGCGGTGATGATACGCGTAAAATCCGTGTACATACGCGTAATACGCGAAGAACAACAGGTTGTAGTGGAAGTGAGATGCAAGCATGATACAAACTACATTTCATTTTGCTCATTGGCTAAAGGCTTACCAATATTCATACTTCCATGTACTAGCTCAATCAGATTTCATTTTGAAAAGTCTACTTCTCAGCCATTCCATACATGTTCATGGTTCAAACCTTTAGGTGATTATAAAATAAGCTATTGGAAGTGAAAAGTTATTCGATATCTAATTACTAATTAGACCTGAGGGATATGGCGTAATTCGTGAAAATGTATACAACCCTTTAACCCCCCCCCCCCGCCCGCTCCCTTAAAGGTCGAATAACAAAAAATCTTGAAAGTAATTTCTAGGCATTTATGTGAAGAATCCGTAGAATAAAAATTAGTTCAATATTTCAGAAGGCCTAAGAGATATGACGAAATTCGTGAATTTGGGAGCTATGAGCTCTCAAACAATGTTGCGTACAGTGGACGCCATACGGCGGACGGATTGAAATTTTTTTTTGCTGTGTGTTGATGTAAACAAAAAATTTTGTTCAGAGTAGCAAATTTTTTCTAAAAAATAGATCACAATACTGTATTATTGAAATAATAAAGTATCACCATTAATTATTACCAAAGTACAATTTCGGGAACCATTAAAAACACCATCGATTTATTTCCTCAAGCCTTACAAGTTTTGCATTTAAATTACACTCAGTATTCGTTTCTTTACTTAACCGTAACTTCTTCCATAGGCGCAATGGTTAAATATGTAAAACTTCGATCCCATTATATTTGCTGCCATTTGTCTTAAGCGTGTCGCATCCTAGACGAGCGTAATCCTTGGTATTTTTCGTATAAAGAAACGTGATGACACGATACACAAAGTGGTCGTGTAATGGATTATACAAACTTGTAAACATTTTCCATGATTTAAGTGATGCTTGACGTTGAGAAGGACTTTAAAGGAGAGATGGTGGTAGTATAAAGGATGTGGACTTCCTTACAACCGGCGACAAAAAAAAACTGTCGCATTGCTTACACTGTGTACATAAATTTTCATTATTTTTGAGAAGATTGTTTCAGTTTCAGGTTGTTAAGCAGAAATTCAAAAATCCATGTTTTTCACGAATCATTCACTCAAAATTTGGTCCCAAACAAAATCCGTTTTCTACGCAAATTTGATCAAAATATGCCACTTGCAATTTCCCATTTCAAATGGATACGAAAAGTTTTAATTAAAAAAACCTTTCAAAGAATAAATTCGAATATGCAGAGTTTATTGTTACGAAGTTAGGCACGGGCCCAATGTTGCAGTGTACGAAAACTAAAGCTAGTATTATACAATGTATGACATGTTGTCAAATATTTGACAAACAAAATTTGACATAAAGTTCGGTCAAATTGTTTTTCCGCCAAAACAGACTTTGTTTCAAGCATAAGTAAAGTAGCAAACAAAAATTTGACAGTGAGAACAGCCAAATATTTGACATAGTGTCATACAAGCTTAAGTAAAACAGTCATGCAGCAAGCAATGTCCATTTTTATACCGTTTTTGAGATATGCCGTTTTTGATATTTATATATTTATTTTATTTCCATACTTATAAAAAAAAAACTCTTTTTTATTTTTTATTTTTTAACGGTATGGTAGATTTATACCCGTATTTAATATATTGCAGGGAATCAATTTTGGTTCATCGTCATTTATCAAAAATCGGGAACGTCAATAACAATTTTAATTGTGCTATTATAAGATCTAATTTTGCCACCTTTAATTTCAAATTAATTTTATCGCGCAAGCACAATTAGGTCCGAATCTTTATCTTTATTTAACTGAACCTATTTCAACATTTGAATAATTCTTTTTTTTTAATAAAGTGTAATTAATACTAGTTCTAATACGCATAATTTATTGAACTAGAAACAAAACTTTGTAGAATCGACACCATTAAGCGTTTTTAATTAAACCTATTGTTTTGTTTCAGCTTAGATTAAAAGTAAATTGCTTGTTCAAAATTAAGTTAGTTTTTGTTCGAAGTGGAGAATTTCATTACAAGTCAAGTTTAAGTGCACAAATAAAATTATAATAGGTAAGGTGAGATTATTATGTAATAAGACTGTCCAAATATAATTTATTAATTTAATTTTAATAGAATTAGTTTGACGAATTTGACGCCACAAAAAAGTAGATGTTGCTAGATACTAGTAATCGCAAAGGATTCCCAAAGGAGTGGTCCATTTGCTCGTACTTTTTTGCACATATCTTTTTAACGCCGCATTACGAAAAAGGACTTTTCAGAGATGTCAAATTTTAAGATCGGTTGCTCAAAATATCGGGACCTGAAAAATATTAGTTGTATTAGGGTGGAATCGGAGTGGATCGCGTGATGGTTTTTTTTCCCATATTTCTTAGGTCTGATTAGGCATCAAATTGATTTGTACTTCTACGAGCTTATCACATATTCATTCACGATTTTCGAAATTTATCGTCGTATGAGTTTTCACGAAATCCGTCATATCTCTTGGGTCTAATCAGATATTAAATTCGTTTTTGCTTTTACGCGCTTCTTGTTTGTATTTAAAAAGTAACTAATGATAGAAAGGAGAAAGTTGATTCTGTCTTTCTCAAGCTTAACGATATTGTTATATTTACGTACCTGTCTAAAATTATCAAACTATTTACCAGATGTATAAGCTTAAATCCGCTGTTTTTTAGTCAGAAAAACACATTTTTTTTCATAGAAAGCAAAAACAAATTTATTCAAAGAACTTGCCCTCCCATCTCTCGGGCAATTTGTGGATATCACGCCAAAAAAATCCAACAATCCGATCTTTTTTCTTGCAGAGCATGATGCAATTTGATCAGTTGTTGGTAGTAGCGGTGGGCATAGACAGTTTCACCAGGTTTCAACATCTCATAGTAGCCGATACCTTGATGATCCCACCAAACGCACAGCATTACTCATAACTGACGTGGCCCTGATCCGGCTCAAGTTTGGCGAGCCTGAGCAAGCTTGCCTTTCTCATACCAGACGTGGCCCTGATCCGGCGCAAGTGTGGCGAGCCTGATCAGGATTGCCTTACTCATACCAGACATGGCCCTAATCAGGTATACGGCATCTTAGGCTAGCCTGAACAAATTTCTGCTCGGGATTGTCTTCCGTCCAAAGCGATTTGGTGTTGGGGAAGATATTGATGGTTGACCGGGATCAACCCACGATTTCTTGCGTTTTTAGATTCTCCAAATATATCCACTTTTCATCGCTAGTCACGATCCGATACAGGAACGACTTTCTTTTTTGTCTGGCGAGCAAGATTTCGCATGTGTTTTGGCGTCGCTCCATCTGCGTATCGTTCAATTCATGCGGCACCCATTTTCCGATCTTTTGAACCTTTCCCATTGCACGTAGACGTATGGAAATGCCTGGTCGAGTAACACCCAATTGCTCGGCAAGCATTTGTTGCGGTTGGGTATCGACCTCGTCCAAAAGAGCCTGCAATTGATAGTCCTCAACCTTTCTGGGCCGATTTTCACACTTCTTGTCGCTCAGGTTAAACTTGCCGTCTTTGAACCGACAAAACCAATCTCTGCACGTTGTTTCCGATAAAGCACTGTCACCACAGGCCTCCACAATCATTCGATGCAATTCGATTTCTTCAAATTGAAGCATAAAAGCAGAGCTACATGCAAAAAAACAAGACATGATTACCAAAGGAAAAATGTAAGTTGTATGAAATAGCTGAAAATGTGCACTGATTAATTTTGACAGATGTCAAACTCTTAAAAAAATATGGTGTGTCCATGGTAGCTTAACACGCTCACTAACGCCATCTTTGTGCAAACAGCTGATTTAAGCTTATACGTACACCTGGGCTCTGTTCATGATTTCTGCTATAGCTGCTATTAGCTGCTTTTGTATGCTTTTGTGTGTCCAAAGCAACCAAAAAGCTGCTTTCTCGTGCTTGCTATTTGACACTAGATCTGTCCAAGATTTTTAAAAAGCTGCTTCCATAGCAGCTTTTTGTTGCTCATACTCCGGACTGTAGCAAGAAAGCAGATATTGCAATATTCATATGTGTGTGTAGCTGTTGGTTTCGTCTCAACGTCATTTTGAATGTTTAAAATAGAAAATTATGTTTTATTAACAATGGAAATAAGCGAAAAAGTTAAGGCCACTACTAGTTGTACTCATTTTCACTTTATTTATTATAATATATACCATATGTTACGCCAACTTGCGTATGTATGTGTCGAACAGCTGTTGTAAGCTATACAAGCTGCTTTTTGCTGTCCAAACCCCGAAGAAGCTATTTCTTGCTATGGCTGAATTTGACTGTTGCTACAGTCTTGCTATGCTATGCTTTCGAAGCAGCTATAGCTGGCATCTTGAACACACCCCTGGTAGAATAATTTGTTCTAATCCTATCGAAATAGACTTTTACCCTGTACAGACTATGCGTTTTAAACGCGTTTAAGTAGGCAAAATGAACGAGTTGAAAAAGTAGTGTTCACACTAGGCAACTCGTTTTATTTTGATACAAGACAGCTTGACGTGATTTGTTTTAACAAGTCGATATTCAGCTGTGTTTATTAGTAAATTTATGGCTTCTTAATTATTTGAAACACAAGTGATTGTATAGCAGTAATGAAAAGTGAATTAATTAGCTAATGCAGTCGTTGCACAAGCACAAAGTTCAGTTTCTGCGGCATTAAATAGTTTCTTTTAAAGTTTACTTCGATTTCCGCGAGGATCGCAGTACATTTTTTCGGTTGAACGCGTTGTAGCTACGTGTTTTCGTAAACACGTTCGGGAAGTGTTTTCAATACGTTTAACTCGACGTAAACGCGTTAATCTCGTAGTCTGAATATAGTAATAGTCTTGAAAATATTATCAAAATTTCAAGGAATTAAAAGATTCTTGTAGCATATTTAGTCAGATGTTAAGTTACTATTTGTATTTTAGGTTGATTGATTTACATATTTAAATGTTTGCGGATTTTAATTTATTTACACATGTTTTCAAAGTCAATTTGCAACTGGATATTAATTTTGAAATGGAAAAAACAAGAATATTTTTGTTTTGTTTGAATAGATAAACAGCACCCTGAGAAAATTTCATCATGACAAAGTTTTTGAAATTAATGAAATTACAAGTTTTATTTTGAATAATAATTTTCGATTTCTCGTTTTTTAATATGTAAATATCTGTTGAAATTCCGTTTGCTTTAAAAGGGATAGGTATAACAATAAATTTTTACTAACTTTTGCATTATTTTTATTAATAATAAACTGGGTGCAAGGGAGAGAAGGGAAATAGGTTTAAACCTAAAATTTAATATCTTCGAAATGTCTGAAGCTAGAAGCCTCAAAATTTGCTACGAGAGCGTCCAAAAAATAATTTTATTGTTACGTTGGTGGAGGGCTTCACAAAATGTTTTTGAGGCACGTCGCCTTAAAAATTAACTTTCTGAAAATCATAGCTTTGGAATCGCTCAAACTAGAATACTAAAATATTTATGACATATGGAGAGATATTATATATGTATTTGCAGAAAATGAAAAATATTTATTGATGGAGCGCCAACCCTCCATAAAAAAATATTTTTGTGTGAGGGTGAAGTCAAAATCTGTGTCTTCCTATATTTTAAGGTCCGCTTCGATACAGATGTCAAAAATCAAAAATTTCCCAGAACTACTGACAAAATTGAAATTTGGCATGTACACGTAAAAATATTGCCAAAAATTTTGAACCTAACCTAACCTCCTAAATCAAATTTTCAAATCGATTTTCACTGGAATATTCGTTGAATGAAGCGGTGGTTGTTTTTTGTTGCGTAGTGTACAGGATGAGTACATTCAGTATTTTTGTGAAAAGAGTTTTTAGCTTAAAGGCATGAAAATATGTTGGCAGGGGATGAAAGTGAGAGAAGGGTTCTTTCTTTACTTTTGTTAAGGCCTATCGGAATATTCAACATGGTATTCTTTCGTTATGCTGCTTAAAAGATTGATGTCTTTTTTGGGAGTAAGCTATGAGGGGATACTAAGAATTCGAGCAGAAGCTACCTCTCGAATTACAATTTAGGAAGCCTTCGTTTTCGATAATTTAGGATAATAGCCATGTCATTTTGAATACATGAGCAAAACCGAAGATATTTGATAGAAGCTTTAAAACGCTTAGGGATTCTACAAGAACTCTAAATTTAATAAAGAATTGGTTTAATTGAACGGAAAATACCGATAACTTAACTTAACTGGTAGAAGGAGCAGAAGTAATGTGGCGCTGTAAGGAAGGATAATGGGATGTGGGTATCAGTAATTAAAGTCCAGATATTTCGGGGACGATCTGACCTTTAAAGGGACGTTGGGCAAATCTTAAAAATAACTTATTTGGGTGACGATAAGGATTCTGCCTGAGTATACACGAAATAAAAGGAAATCGAAAATTTCCCAAAAAATTGTACTTTGAAACTAACATAAAACTTTTCCATTTCTCATCGTAGACAAACTCGCCAGATTCAGATTTCGGTCCCGGCTACGACCCGACGATACAAATGTTGAAAAGCTACTAGTACCGCAATGGACTTCTTACAAAACCCCCGAATTGCGGACGACAATGACTTCGAAAGCTTGCGGCAGAGCATTAATGACCACAACGGATGGGCACTCGAGGTAGATAAAGCCGGGACACAAGTATGGACACGAACCGTTCCGGGCTGTGAATTTAATATGGTCAAGATTCTATCGCATTTTACCGATTGTACATCCGACACTTTGTTCGATGTTCTTCATGATCCGGAATACCGACGCGAATGGGACTCACATATGCTGGCTAGCGAAGAAATTGGCATTATTAATGTGAACAACGATGTTGGCTACTATGCAAGTAAGTTGGTTGGTTTTTTATCTCATGGACAATAGCTTCACGAATATTTTTTCCGGTCCTAGTTTTTCTCTCGAAGCTTCTTAACATGGTTTTTTTCCGGAGTTAGGTTGCTACTTCACTTTAGGTGAACAAAAAAATGAATGTTAAATCAAATATCCATACTATCTCACTTACATGCTTCATATAAATGATTCAGTTACGATTCGTCTACGGATTCACTACCGAGTAACAAAATGAAACATTCAGTGATTAACTTAAGAAACATAAGCTCATCTGTATTTCACCTTTAGTGATTCACTTGCGATGCTTTTAGTTTACTGAAATAGAACAAAACTACAAACGAATTTCAATACTTAAATAAAGGATGCATTTGAATAGGAAGAAACATGGATACGTGGTAGGCTTGCGCATTTTAGTTCACCGAAAGGAGCGATCATTTCGCGTGAGTTCAGCCGCGAACTAGAAAGAACTAAAGAACGAAGTAGTTCGCGAACTTATTGAACTAAAAGAACGAACTTCAAGTTCAGTGATGAGAGATGATGTCCTTAGGTATGATGACCTAAAAAAAAGGTGCGATGTAATGAGCTAAAAAACAGGGTCATCCGCGTACAAGTACACAAGCCTAATACGTGGAGTATTCGAAAACGCGCGTTGATGCGGGGAGCAACATTCTTTTTGTGTAGTAGTCGCTCTCTATTATAACAATTGTGTTCTTTCTAGGAGGCCAGGGCTTGATTTGGGCTGTCGCGACATTGATGATGGTGTTCTTTCTACGTATTCTATTTATGTGTATAAAAAAATCTTTGTTGAGATGAGGAACTATTGGTTGAAAACATAATTTTTTTTTAAATTTCTGAGAATATCGCAGTGAAAATTGATCTAACAGTTTAAATCCAGTTACTAGCTGCGTCGTAAACTTACTCTAGCGAAATGGTTAAAACATACTTCAAATATTTTCTCGCTAAACTATTCTAGATATTTATCTAATCTATATTTATATTTCCGACTTCTGTATTGGATTGATTGAAGTTAAACGAAAATTTCTAGATATTTATTAATTCAATTTGAACAACAAACTGACTGATTACGATAGAAAGGTGAACAACATATAAACAAAACATGTACATAGATAACAATATTAATTACAATGCTAATTAGCAATCTACAATACAGGTGCTACGTCATAAAATTTAATTAATAAAGCAATCCAATAACCCAGTGCTTGCGCTAATAGTTGCGAGGGTCAGTGTGCTATTAGCGAGAAAGTCCCTGTTTTAAAAACATATTTTCCGAGAGCTAAGCAAATTTCTTTACTCCTTATTAAGGTATTGCAAAAAACAGATACCTTATGAGCCTAAGTCTTCTTAGTATACATATATAGTGCATCAATCAGAATTTTTACCAGGAAAAAAAGAATGAAGAAATTAATTAGAAGTACAGGGACTTTAGTGTCCTTAGTCCTGTTTTTTTTTGTAATTTCCATCGCTTTAAATTCGTAAAAAAAAGAATGAAGAAATTAATAAGAATAACAGAGACCTTAGTGGTCTTAGTCCAGTTTTGTTCTTAATTTGCATCGCTTTAGATAAGAATGTACCAATCATAAATGTTACTAGGAAAAAAAGGATGAAGAAATTAATTAAAAGATTAGTGGTCTTAGTCCGGTGGTGTTCTTAATTTGTATCGCTTTAGATACAGAGATACCAATCAGAATTTTTACCAGAAAAAACAGAATGAAGAAATTAATTAGTTATACAACATGAAGTGGTGTTAGGAAACACCCGTGATATTTGTTCGATCAGAAATATTGTTGGAAAGTAAGGAAAAGTGGCTATAAGCGCTGGGTCCTGTCATGAGCTAAATTCAAACCCACGACCTTTAGGAAAATATATTAGCACGCCCACACTGGACTACCTAGGCCATACTATCTTATTCGCTACTTTAATTAAATTTTTCTTCCAGTGTCCTGTCCTCCACCACTGAAACCTCGAGACTTCGTACTAATGCGATCATGGCTTGATACAGGACCGGAACAATTACTTTTATCGCGATCGGTACCTCACAAGGACTATCCGCCTAGAAAAGGATATGTAAGGTAACCTACCTGGTTCCTCCCCAAAAAAAAACCCCAAGATTTTTTATTTTCAAAAATATAAAAACAATTTTCCAAATTTCAGAGCAACTTCCCACATCACCGGTTTCATGATTCGATCCTTAACTGATGGTGGCTGTTTTCTGGGCTACATAGCACATTGTGATCCTCAGGGTGCCTTACCACCCTGGCTAGTAAACAAAGTAACGCATACAGTCGGTCCGCGAATGGTCAAGGACTTGCGAAAAGCCGCTCTAGGTTATGTCGCATGGAAAAGTTTACAATCGCACAACCGAAAACCATGGCGCTTTCCCGAAGAGATGACCACACCGAGGATATCACTTGAAGATGTTAGATGAAATTAAATAAAAAAAAATTTACAAATTTTATTAAATCGATTAAATTTCTTTCTTGTATTGCAGCAGTGTGTCGAATCAATTGTCGAAAGGTATCCGGAATCACCATCTACATCGAATCGAAAAGGGTGTAAAAGTAACGCAAAGGAAATTGTTAAAAAGAAAAAGAACTATTTTAATCGATCGTAAGAATATTACATAATTCTCTATAAATACAATATATCGAAATTTACAAATAAAATGAGCTCTTTCCTATTTAAGTAAACTTCCAATCGAAATTTGAAATCTATGCCATCTCTTGACTTCAAGACACTATCATTTTTTAAAAAAAGAAGCTCATTTCCTTTAAAAAGTATCTAAATTGTATTATATTAAATCTTAAGGCAAGCATTTTTATACCAGACAAAAAAAGGACATATCGATGCCTTTCTATCAGAAAATCCCGAGTGACCGATATACAGACTTAAAATTGATATCATTTTTTGAGAGTCTGAAAGTCCTTTTTCCGGCTAAGACAGGAAAATTTTCAGTCTATCTATCTTAAAAATAAAATCAAAAAATATCTATGCATCATTTCTCATATTCTAAATTCGCCTAGCAAACATACCTGCTGGTAATCTAGAAGCGACGGCCTCATATATACCTTCTATGGCCCAGCAAATTAAATTGTTGTTAATCTTACCAGCGATATTCACATGATACTTCAGTTATCGCCTTCTATCGCTTACAATAATCGGTCGTATTTTTATTTAAAACATATCGCAAAGATATTGGATTGGATTGGATTTAGGATGTCGTTAAATCTGGAAACTTTAGGCAGTTAGAGAATCGCAAATTATACTATTATGATATCGCGTGCGATAGAGATATCGCAATCAAGTTACTGGACCACGATAAATCTATCGTGCGAGATATCATAATATTGTCGTTTGCTATACAATTTGTGGGTAAAATGACCAGTTTCCAGAATATCTTTGCAATAACATCCTAAAGCTAGTATTACACTGTTTGGCCAAGTGATCAAATGCGATATAGCGAATACAAATTAATCTCAAAGTATCCGCTCAGTCAAATACACATTTTCGCATTGCTTATTACTGCAATTTGACCGCTTGATCAAACAATGTAATAATAGCTTTAGTCAGATATTAAATACGACCGATTACCTCTTGAATGCGATAGAAGGCGATAACTGGGATGTCATGAAGTTATTGGTTGTAAGATTATCAGCAATTATGTTTGCTGCTAGACGCGTTTTGTATTTCTTCTAATTTTTTTAAAACTGAAAATATATTTTAGACGGAAAAATTTGAAGGAATTTGTTTTATTTAATTACCAATTATATGACAAATATTTATGCATTTTTTTTTTGTCAAGCCTTTCGGTTGATAAGACCTACCTACCTTGCACGTTGTATACCATACAACAGTTGCGAACTTAAAGACTCCTGACAATTGTACTAATCCCAAAATAGAAATAAAAATTTATTATTTAATTGGCGAAGAGATTGACAAAAGAATTATATCGCAGTGTCGATTAGCAATCATTTAGTGAAGAAAAAAATTTTCAAATATAACGGTGGAAGCAAATTAAGGACAAATTTAAAACAAACAGTTTTGTCAAAACAGTAATGTTTTTGCATCAATAAATAAATAAATTATCTGCTACCAAATGAAATTAAAGATAATATTGTTCCCTTTTCAAAAATTATAAATTTGAATATATCATAGCTTTACATGTCAACTAAAAAAAACATTGTATAGGTGGAATTACAGTAAAGGCCATGCGCGCGACGCGCGAGATACCTACATCGAGTGCAATTGCGTCGCGTGCGCCACATTTCGATATCAGTAATATTCACAAATACGAAAATGTGTGTGCGCAGTCTACGACCTCCATGCCTCCATTTTTTTAATGCATGAGCATTCATTCGCGGTATTTATTAAATAAAAAAATTTAAGAAAAATTAAATAACCCCCACGCCATGGCATTTTTTTAAAAAAAATTTTGGGCAATACCTATTTTCAAAATTCTCCGATTTTGACAAGTGACCCCTTAAATGAAAGGTGCTGGCGTCTCCTTTTCAAATTCGTAAAATAGATTTAAAAAATTTTGAAATTTACGACCAGGTGAGGCAAAAGAAGAGTCACAAATTTTGAAATTTATTCAACGTTTTTGGCCACCATTCCCCCATTTTTGATACGAATTTAATTTTGTTTGGAGTTTTGAGCAGCTGTTGAGCTCCTCTTTTGTTTGATGCGTTACTTGTGAAAATCGAAAAAATTTATTGTTTGGCATTTTTTTTGTAAAAATGTTAGGGCTATTTTTTCAAAATTCTCAGATTTTGACAAGTGACCTCATAAAAAAAGGTGTTGGCGCCTCCTTTTCAAATCCACAAACAGATTTAAAAAATGCTTAAATTTGCGGCCAGGAGAGGCAAAAAAAGAGTCACAAATTTTGAAATTTTTCCAAAATTTTTGGCCACTATTCCCCCATTTGATCCGATTTTAATTTTGTTTGGATTTTCGAGCAGCTATTGAGCTCCCCTTTCATTTGAGGTATCACTTGCGAAAATCGAAAAAATTTACTTTTTTAAAAAATGGCATGGTACCATGGCATTTTTTTTTTAGAAAATTTTAGGGCAAATTTTCCAAAAATTCTCCGATTTTGAGAAGTGACCCCTTGTAAGGGGTAAGGTAAGGAGTAAGGTACTAGCGCCTTCTTCGCAAACAAATTTAAAAAATTCTTACATTTGCGGCCAGGAGAGGCAAAAGAAGAGTAGCAAATTTTGAAATTTTTTCAACGTTTTTGGCCACTATTCCCCCATTTTTGGTCCGATTTTAATTTTGTTTGGATTTTTGATCACTTTCTCCTTTCGTTGAGTCACTTGCAAAAATCGAAAAAAATTTACTTTTTTAAAAAATTCCATGATACACGTGTCAAAATCGCGTTACGCGCTCGACGAAATTAGAAAATTGGTTACAGTCGCTACCATATATTCTAGTCAGCTGTCACCGCATCGCGTCGCATAAATATTGCGCGTCGCGCTTATTATAATTTCACATTAAGTCAGTAACGCGTCTTTTCAGTAGATGTTACAACAATATTAATATTTATTATTTCATATAATAATATAATATTTTCATATAATAATATATTTTTCATCACCAAAAGCACCCCAGAAAACAAACAGATTACCTTTTCATAAAGAAACACTACTGCGTCGAATGTGTCGTCCTTAAATTATTTGCTGTTTTTCTTTGCCATAAAGTAGTATTAAAATTATTATATTTAATGAAAAAAAAATGATATCTTGTTAAATTTCGTGATATTTTATTGTAGGATTTATTAAATATTAAACATATACATACAATATATGAATTTATACATAACTAACACACAAGCTCTATATTGTTATATTCTAGGACGTAAAAAAAATTGTACAAAATAATCATAATATAATATGACAGGTATGAATACTAATAAAAGACTTACGAGCATATATACATAGAATTAATGAACTCTTATCGAACTATAAAATTAAAATAAAATAAAAAGTTGAAAATATTCTCCTCCCCAAAAAAAATACAATAGAGTAAACATTATTATTCATTAACTTAACGTATTCCAATTTTGATTAGATTTTTCTAAAAAAAAAATATTTTAAAATAAACCTAAGTTAAATTAAATTCAATATCAGTTCGTGTAACTACAAACAAAATACTATCTGAAATATATTCATAAATAATTTTATTTGCCCTAAAATGTGATCACATTAAACTTCACAAAAAAAAATTATCCAATTTTAAGACGAATAGGTACTGGAATTTCTTTTACACCATACACCTAAGAAACTGCTACGTAATTAAGTATTATTAAGTATCATCTAATGTTTACTTCTACATTATTTATAATGCTCTTCGATATTCTAAATTATAAATAACGAAAAAATAATCATTTTTAAAATGCTAATCAATCAAAGACTAAAGATTCTAAACAAGATTATACATTTGATCAGTTAATAATTGAAAAGTTATTTCTTCATAATCTGATCTGATTTGTATTTTATATTTTATTATAAAAATGAAAAGGTCATGGAAAAAGATATATGAATGATATTTTAGAACAAAGGTTTGTTTCATAAAAAAAAATTATTATAACCAAGAAATCGTTTACTTTTATACGCATAAGATAATATTATTGTTATAGCTAAATTGTAATCATTATATCGATTGATGTACCATATATATTAAATGGTTGTTAATATAATATTATAATATATAAAGAACATGTTTTTTTAGTTTTGTTGGTCATTAATTGGTTATTTAATGGGTCATTCTTTCCGAGGAGTAACCAAAAATACGGATTTCATAAATATCTATTACTAGCGTTTTAGACGAAAACTTTTAGGCTCTTATATTTCAGGAACCGTTTACGCTAGGAAGTTGAAACTTGGGATTTACATAGAGCTGCGATATTGTGGATATAGGGTGTCTTCGAAACGCTCGAAAGCTGGAATCGAGATAATCCAAATTAATCCCGACAATCCCTAGTAGAACAATAAATCTTTGGGAGTTTTCGTTGGAGTGTAGGGGATGAGGGAGAAAAGCAAGACAACTTTTAAAATTAATTTCTCAAGAACCGCTAAGGCCAGACAGTTTAGAGCCATGTTAGAGGTATCCTAGATAGCACTTCAATAGAGATAACTAGATACAGAGGTTTGGAGTGATTTTCGTATATCAGGAACAGCTTTTGCTAGAAAGTTGATACTTGATATGTATGAGACCGGGGGCAATAGAAACATTTTCGATTTTTCTTTCACTTTTTTATTCCATTTAACACTCTTTTTCGATGATGGAAAAACTTTACGCAGATGGTGGAAAAACATATTTTTTTGATATAGGTATATACTTTCACTTTTAACTCTAATCGCTTCGTTTGACATTTTGAAGCTTAATTTAAACTAAGGATTGCGTTCATTATGACCATTGCTTCTATTGTCCCTTGTTTCTACTGTCCCCGGTCTCCCCTATTACAGAAGTAAATTAAGCAAATAAAAATTTGTCCGTAAAAAGGGATTGATTTTCAAGAACTTTGTTGTATTTTCTAGGTCTCTCGACGTATTGAATCAATTTTACCATCGCGGACTTCTTAATTTCATTTATTTATCGAATAAAAAACCACGAACGAATGAATAATTAGTCATTGATTTAATTAAAATCCAGTGATTCAATCAACAAAATACATCACCTTATGGACAATGTTCATTGATTCAATGAACGTCACCTTATGCAAAGTAATCATTGATTCAATGAAAGGAGTACCTACGTCAAATATTGAACATACAATACATTCATTGATTTAACGAACAGAGCATATCAACTTTTGAATAAAGTTCATAACCGAAACATATAAACTAATGGACAAATTTATTGATTCAGTATAAAATGGTTTCAATGCTGCAATTGCCTATTTTACAGTGTCAAAAAGCTGACCAAAACTCGTTATCATCTGAATAGATTTATGGCTTTATGGAAGCCAAGGCGTGACCTAGACAACTCAAAAGAATAGTAAAATGCAGCATATTTAAACAAATTTCAAATTTGTTAAGATAATATTTGATCGTATTTCAAACGACACTAATGCTACTGCTTATTTTATTGAACGACCTTAACACAATTCTTTGTAATAAGATCGTTGATCTATTCCCTACTTTTCTTACTTCGACAAACTAAAAGTGAAATAAATCAAAAATCTTGACTACTTTTCTTGCAAACAATACATTCGAAGTCTGTCAAAATCTAAACTTAAAAAATTTTTTTTTTATATTTAGGGTTTTATTTACTCATGCTTGATTTTAAATTAGAGTCTGTTATCTTGTTAAACGGTTTTTGAGCACCTGATATTAACAGAATAAATTGTCCGAAAAAAATCGCGGCTGTTCCCATGCGATGATAATCGATGTTAATTGAAAACCAAAATAGAAGAGCCTGAAGCCCGTAAGAAATACAGCGGTTCAAGTTTTTATTTCTGCAGTAGAAAATGGAAACTTTTTCGTATAATTCTGAATAGGAATCGTTTCACATGACTTACCTTACACAATAATAGATAGATTATTTACAAAATAAACTAGCAATGCATACCTTTGCCGTAAATGGAACGTAATTGTAAAAGTAAATTATTTTACATTAATGTCGATACTAATTCCGTCAGAGAACAACATAACGTGGAATATTACAATTAAAACGTAATAATTGGAGTTGTTTTTACTGCTTCTTTTAACGAAAATTGAAAGTACGAAATTTTTATTACTATCCATAAAATTGCTGTTATTTATCGAAGAATAAGTACTAAATACAGTAACGCACCTAGGATAAAATATCAGAGTGGCGGATTCTTTTACTATAGTCTCTAGCTAAGCTTCCAAGTGAATCTCAATAATAAAGATTACAAAATTGTAAACCTATATATGCTTCAATTTGCAAACAAAACACAGCAAACCAGACGGAAACGAATCAATAGTGAAACTTTTAGGTCAATGTTTCATTCGCAGCTGGATACATACGAATTGTTATTGATTATGAATTAGGAAAATTCGTAGGATATTGATCTAAAGTAAAAGAACAGTCTATAAGATATTCCGAAACTAAAAAACAATTCAAGAAATAATATTTTTTACAACAAATAATGAGAAGTTGCGAGGGGGTTTATTTCCAAGTAAAGATTACAAGACATTTTTCAAAGTAGCCCTCAGTGTAATGCGTTTGAAAACATTAAATTCAAAATACCTAACTAAAAACAGCGCTTAAAAATTTTAGACTGTATTTTTCGTGTTTTTGAGAACCACAAATAACAATCCATTGTTAAAAGTTTCTTCAAATATTCTACCACTCAAACCCTATTTTCATTTAAATTTAGAATTTTAATTTTTTCCCCAATATTTTATCCAACTATTAAGTAAAAATTGGTTATAAGCATATTATATATAATTTAATAGTTCGATACTCCAAATAAATTGCTGCAATCCTCTCCAAATTCTTTTCGAGGACAGCAAAGAAGACGAAATTGCTATAGAGAAACAACAAAGGTTCCAGTGCCTACAACGACCGATGCAATTTTTTAATTATTTTTTTTATATTGTGCAAGTGACCTGCATCTTCCTTGTTGAAATTGAAAAAAAAAATTTTCAGGTTGTGTATAAAAGCTTTAAAAAATCTGTTTTTAACAATACATTTAATCGTAATTTTTTCGATGCAAAAACTCTCACGTAACAACCTTGCATATAACCTGGTTCTGCGTTTTAAGAAATTATAAAAGAAATACAATTTCCTTTAATAATAAGTTCATAATTAATTTATATTCTATCTGCTTATTTTTAATTGTTTTTATTTATTTTACAATTACTTTTTAAAATATTTTTTTTTCTGACTTAAGATTTTTTTAAACACATTTTATTTTAACTTTAATTATTTTGTTTATAGGTATATAATTCGGTTTGTTTATTTTTAATTATTTTTATTTATTTTACATTTACTTGATGAACAATTTTTTTCAATTTCTTTATTTTTTTTTTAATTTGTCTTTTTTTATTTCTTTATATTTTGTTATTTTATTATTTAATAGTTTCTTTCTGTTGCAATTTTTGTTTTATTTTTTAAATTTTGTATTATTTTTAAAAATTGCATATAACCTTTTTATCTATAATTAATTTTAATTGTTTTATTAATTTGTAATTATTTCTAATTGTCTTTATTTATGTCATAGAGATATACTGGATATACTAGAGATGACAAGCAGCGATTGAGTTGAAGGCGGACGTCGTCGCATTAACTTGCACGCAAAACAACAACAAATTGACATAACGCTCCTGTTTTGTCTCACTCACTCACACGCTAAAACAATAACAACTTGATATAACGACCCTGTTTTGTCTCACTTCTCACCGTGTTTTTGGCTTCAAAGCGCTTTATACAAAACCTGTGGCTTGTCGTCTCCAGTAGCTCTATGATTTATGTTCAATTGTTTTTTTTATTTTACAATTACTTTTTTTAATATTTTGTTCTGACTTAAGATTTTTATTAAATACATTTTATTTTAACTTAAATTATTTTCAATTCTTTTGTTTACATTTAAATCGTTTTGTTTATTTTTAATGATTTTTATTTATTTTACATTTACTTAATTAAATATTTTTTTGAATTTTTTTATTTTTTTAAATTTCTTTGTTTTATTTCTTTATATTTTTTAATTCAATTTTTAATAGTTTTTTTTAACTTTTAACATATTTCTTTTAGTTTTTTTTTACTTTCTTTTTTAATTTTTGTTTTTTTTACTTTCTTTTTTAATTTTTGTTTTATTTATTAATTTTTGTTTTTTGTATTATTTTTATGTAAAAAATCGCATATAACCTTGTTTCCGTAGAAAATTAAAAAAATGTTTATCTATAATTAATTTTAATTGCATTTATTAATTTTTAATTATTTCTAATTGCCTTTATTTATTTTTAATTGGTTTTATTTATTTTACATTTACCTTTTTTAATACTTGTTTTATTTTTTAATTTCCTTAATATAATGTTTTTATATTATTTAATTACTTGTTTTATTTTTTAATTTCCTTAATATAATGTTTTTATATTTTGTTTTTATTTTTTAATTTGTTTTTATTATTTATGTTTATTTTTGTTCACTTTTGTGTTATTTTTTTAATACGCTAAACATTTTATAGAGATTTTATCTCACGCAATAGCCGTTTGATATAGCCTTGTTTCAGTCTTAATAAATTAAAAAAAAATATTACAAATTTTTCTAATTATAATTAGTTTTGATTGTTTTTATTTATTTTTAAATGTTTTTGTTATTGTATAATTGTTCTTATATATTTTACATTTACTTTTTTAACACCGTTTCTTTTTTAATTTTTAATTACTATTTGCCTTTTCAAGTTTCTTTATTTGTTTTTTTAGTCCCTTTATTTTTTATTCTGATTTTTCATTTATTTTTTAATTTTGGATTTATTTGGTTTTTTTTATTTATTTATTTTTTTGTTTAATTTTTTTATTTTTATTAATTTTTTTTCTGGATTGAATCCAATAAAAAAATATTTCTGCATATTGAAAAGTGAGTACACGCAGTTTTACAAAAAAAAAGGTAAAAAGTTATTGGTGCGGTAAAAATACAGACATAACCGAATTGCAGCTAATAAAAAAATTTAACTGATAGGACTCAATATTATCAAAATTATGCTATGCCTCCTAAATGAATTTTCAAGTAACTGTAAAATAATTCAATCAAAAAAGTTAAGGACATTTGTGCGGAAACAATTCCAGAAGTGAGATTCTGGCCGATAATAATGAATATATGCTACATCAATTAAATAGGGTACACACTAGTTAAACATTAAATACAAAAACACATGCCTACAATATATTAATATCCTGTTTCTTCTCCGAACTACGTTCTAACCGGGAACAAAATGTAATAAAGCAGAAAACCACATACTGTCCTTCTTAAAAGGATTGAACATTTTTTTCTCTTTATTCGAAAGAACACAAATACATCAAATACAATTTTCTTCCTTTGAATTCCCAAGGCTACACAACAATTTCAGCTCATCATGTTCATCATCCGTCCGAAATTAATAACAAGAATTTCGCAATAAAAGGAGCATCAATAAGTCACCAAATTTTGATTTTCTACTACGTAGGTATAATATTATTGTCGCCCGAAAAGCAACAGATCGATACAAACATAACGTCCCGTTTGTCTAGGACATAATTAAGTTTGAATGAGAAAAACGACAGTGCGTAGTAGACGAGATCCTTATTCAAAGTGGTCAATGTACTCTTACCGAAAAACCCTAAACAGGATTGATAGCCACTTCTCCATCTATAGATTCCGTATTTTCCGTCAAACAGAAGGACTAAGGAGTAAATTTTGAATATATTTGGTATACAAACCGGAATTGGTCAGGTCCTCATTGCTACCACGGATTTCAACAAGTCACGAATAAGAAATTTGAAACCACCCCGAAGAACTCCTTCGTCCTTCCTTTCAAACATGTCTGAAATGCGAGGCAAGCCCTTAACGAGGCTCCTTTCAACTCTCACTGGACTTTAACACCTCCTCCTACTAATCTAACGTATTTACATGGAAGGACTCTCCAACACTTAAGGATTCTTTTAGACCTAGTCGAAAGCTTGTCCGCAATTCGTATCATTCGTAACGTGATGGTCAATCGAATGGCTGGTTTCGGACACGACTAATAAACATCAAGACCAACATTTTCCGCGATACTAATAACGCGAATAAACAAATTTTAGACGCCTTTCAAGCGAACAATGTTTGCATACTGGCCTATCTTCGAGCGGTTAACAGGTGCTAATCGAATGTGATCACCGCACTTTATGATCGATTTTAGTCTAGTCGATTAAATAATTACAAATTTGTATATTGGTGCGATATAAAAGCTACTTTGCAAGTGTTAACGAATTTGAAATGCGTTTTAGCGGTTGATCGGTTCGGTTTTGTGGAAAAAAAAGTGATCGATATTCGAGACCGATCAAAAGCCCAATAGCCAGTGATCGGTCTACTTATCCTTTTCAGGAAGAAAACAATTAACTGAAAGTTTGACGATCTACAGATAAGTGAAGTTAGTGATCTTCGACATTAGTTATACGTGTGAGTTTAAGAAAAAAATTACCAAAACTACGTGGTGCCCATTTTCGGACGCCGCAGGACATCTACTTTGGATCCGATTTTATTATTAAATTTAGTCACCTAACTGAAATTTATTTATCCCTATATCCGTATATTTGCCGAGACCGAATAATATGAAATTGTTGTTGTTCGGTTTAGATGGCTTCTAAAATACACATCTGTTTATTTTGTCCAGGATTTAATTGACTTTTATCGTGCTCGGAATGAAGATTTAATTGTTTATGGCACAAGAGAGATAGTGTTTCGCACTTTATTGTTGGTTTCGGTGATATTTTTAGACACATTTACACACATTTATTTTATAGCGACAGTTAAAGTTTTTGGAGTATATCCTTAATGTGAAGTACTTTTCAGTAAAATAGTGTCCAATTTCAAATTTAGTCGGTCCGCAGATCAGTGCTTACTTAAATCTTCCTTTATTCACGAGAGAGTGAAAGTGGCTAAAGGTGAATTTAAGAATTAAAAAATTACAACAAAAATTTCATTTTCGATAAAATTCGAAAAAAGGAAAAACAATCGAATTAAGATCCACTTAGTTACAAAACTAAATTATCCATGCATTTTTCGAAATGTAAAATTCCCTCAGCCTTTGATAATTTACAGCAAAAGAAGTGTACTTCCACAATTAAAATCACAGGACTCAATTCTGAAGCTTTCTGTTTGTTTTGAATCAATTTCTATGAATCGAATGTAAAAACGAAGCACATACTCACGTAAAACTGAAGGAAACTTGAAAAATTACATTCATGTAAAATTCTCTTTTCACGTAAAATCATATCATGTAAAATTCCATTGTCATGTAGAATTCTATCAGCCTTTTAATTAACATCAGAACTATGTAACTATAACATACAATTCGAATTGCATAAATTGATTTTGAAGCACTTAGTGTTTTTGGTACAAATAAAAATTATGTTTTCATATATGACATTCTACAAGTTTTACTGTAATAAATCCCAAAATTTTACAAGAACTTATTAATTTAATTGAACACTAACTTTTACAAGCATTTTATTATTATTTAATTGGGTAGAATTATAGTCTAAAAAATGTTGGTTATCACAGTAAATTTTTTATTTTTCTTCGCTACTTTTATTTTTTTTTCAATTTGGACTAGAATTTTAGGTTCTCAAGTTTGGAGTAATTTTCCGTCGAAAATGTCCTGAAAAATTAGATCAATTCACTCCCTGATGTATGTACGAATACATTCTGTAAAAAAACTTAATCTTGATATTGTGAAAAATGCAATAAAGAAATACTCTAAAAATGTCTCCTCAACGCTTTAATTCCGATAATTGTATTTTCCAAAGACTCGATTTTCCTACCGCCACACCCACCTTACATTTCATTGGGGGTTTAATATAAAAATGCTTAAACTATTTCTTAACTCATTATATATAAAGCCCTAAGAAATAAAAGCAAATTCGATATCTTCTTAGACCTAAGAGATATGCCGGAATTCGTAAGAACGAACAGAACTACTTTACACCCCCTTACGGGTTGAATATCGAAAAATCCGGAAACGAATTTTTGTGTAAAGAGCCCGCAGAAGTAAAATGACCTAAGAGATATGACGAAATTCGTATATACATTTTCAACAATTTCATTGCCAAATTTTTCACGTCCACCCTAGAGAAACCGGATTTTCTGCCAGAATTCGTACAAAAGAACAGAACTACTTTATACCCCCTTACGGGTTGAATATCGAAAAATCCGGAAACGAATTTTTAATTGAAGAGCCTGCAGAAGTAAAATGACCTAAGAGATATAACGAAATTCGTGTATACATTTTCAACAATGTCATTGCCAAATTTTTCACGTCCGCCCTAGAAAAACCGGATTTTCTGCCAGAATTCGTACAAATGAACAGAACTACTTTATACCTCCTTACGGGTTGAATATCGAAAAATCCGGAAACGAATTTTTGAGTGAAGAGCCCGCAGAAGTTAAATGACCTAAGAGATATGACGAAATCCGTGTATACATTTTCAACAATTTCATTGCCAAATTTTTCACGTCCGCCCTAGAAAAACCGGATTTTCTGCCAGAATTCGTACAAATGAACAGAACTACTTTATAACCCCTTACGGGTTAAATATCGAAAAATCCGGAAACGAATTTTTGAGTGAAGAGCCCGCAGAAGTTAAATGACCTAAGAGATATGACGAAATTCGTGTATACATTTTCAACAATTTCATTGCCAAATTTTTCACGTACGACCTAGAAAATCCACATTTTCTGCCAGAATTCGTAAAAACGAACAGAACTACTTTACACCCCGTTACGGGTTGAATATCGAAAATCCAGATTTTTTTCTAGCGACTTGCCACTAATTTTTTTTTACAGTCTTTTAAATTCTTTTTCAGGTTTTATAGAGCTTAATAAAAAGAACTGTCCAAAAAAGCCACAGCATATTACTAAAAACAAGACACTCATTCGCTAACAGCTGAATAATGGTTAAAAAGGAAGAGGATGGACATATTACTCCCGATTCGCCCGAAGTCTTTCGCATAATTCTACCCCCAGGACGTTGTACGAAACGTTTACTGAACGCCAGTGACTCCTTTCTATCATTATTCGTTATTACACCGCTTGTGGTTGCCCATTGGAAGGGAACATGGGCGTTTATGGACAACAATCCGGAACAATTTCCGCCCGGACTTTGTTTTCTTTTCGGTTGCGCCCTTCATACATCCTTCGTTTTGATTAAGGAACTTCTACATACGGAATTCGCAGCACCACATGCTGGATATAAGTCCGTTAAAAAAATCATCGCACAAAATCTAGCGGTCAAGATTTACACGTATGTCTTTAGTCTTGGCTGTAATATGAATTGGAGAGGTGGATGGGCAACTTTAGCCCTTATTTTTGGTAAGAAAATCGTTTCGATTTAGTTATAAACAAAAGCGTAAAAATTCGTTTTATTGACACTGAAAAATATTTACAATTTCAGGAATAGATCTATGGGGAGCACTTATTCCTACTTTTATTAGTTTGGTGGCACTAGTAGCTTTAAAGTGCGTTCGAAATTTATCAGCACCTCCCGTTTTTGTACTGCTCGATAACAAGGATCTAGCGTTCTCGTTTCCCACCAGATTTCGAGTGAAAGTGAGTACGAACAATAATAAATTTACCTAAATAATCTAATATTTAAGTTTTGAACTACTTAAGAAATTGTCCAATAAGTCTGAATCACAAACACATTAAGGAAAGTATCATCAATCTACAAAAGACTTAAACTAAAGACTGACTTGACTCAGACCCAAAAAAAGGTCCAGCCCACATATTGCCAGATTTATTTTTTAAATTTTAATAAAAATATAGGGAGTGAAATATTGACCCTGAATTCCGAAATGAATTAGGCGATTATGTGGAAATTAAATACATTGAACAATTCGATATCTCGTCGGACCTAAGAGTTATGTCGGAATTCGTAACGACGTACCTAATCACTTTCGACTCCCTTAGGGGTTGAATATCGTAAAATTCTGAAATTAATTTTTAGGCGATTATATTTAAAGCCAATAGTGTAACGACTCGATTCCTAGCCGGGCTAAAGCTTAGCGGGTGCCAGGACTCGTTACAAAATATTTGTTTAATTGACTTCACTATTTTTATTAATTATATTTGTTTAATTCTTGACTTCATATTACTAATTCTATTTGTTGACATTTAAACTTGATTTAATTTGGTTGTCTCCTTGTCGTCTCCGTGTTTTCGTTGTAGCTCGCCTCCGCTCGTCTGCTCGACTCGCCTTGACTCGTTCCTGCTCGTAGCCTCTGCTTAACGTAATTCCACTCTGCTAGTATAACTCCGCTCGCCTTGCTCGAGCCGTCTTAGCTCGTCATCTCTTCGTCTCCGCGTGTGGCCTCTGCTCGTTTTTCTTCTGCCCTGCTCGTTGAGGTTTGGCATAGTTCATCGTGGCTTATCGTTGCCCGTACTGGCTCGACATCCTGGCACGATTCTGCTCACCTTGACTCGTTCCCATCTCTGCCTGTCATCCTTCCCTGTCTTCGTCTGCCCAGCCTTCGTCGTTGCTTGGCTCTGTTCGTCGTTTGTTCTGCTGTTCTGTTCTGTTCGCCGTGGCTCGCTCTGCTCGTCGTGACTTACTCTGATCGCCGTGGCTTGTTCTGCTCGTTGTATCTCTGTTCGCTGTGGCTCGCTCTTCTCGTCGTGGCTTGCTCTGCTCGTTGCAGCTCGTCGCGGCTTGTTCTGCTCGTTGCGGCTCGCTCTGCTGTTCGTGGCTCTGTTCGCAGGGGCTCGCTCTGCTTGTCGCTTTGCTCGTCGTGGCTTGCTCTGAGCGTCGTGGCTTGCTCTGCTCGTTGCGTCTCTGTTCGCCGTTTTTTTATCTATCTATTATAGTATGCCCCAATAATTGCTCTATATAGACATCAACTCTAAGCTTTCTATCTTTAGCGGTTCCGGAGAAATAAAAAAATTTTGGCTTTCCACCCTCACCCAAAATTTTGTTTTCTCTACTAGAACTCTCTCTACACATAACTCTTGTAAAAAAATTTAAACTGTTTTAGAAGGTTCTTAAGATATAACAATTTTTTTTTTAAAACTTTTATCTCTTCAACTTTCTTGTTCCACCATCCCCCGTCCCTGAAAAGTTTCATATTTTGCAAACACCACGTATAAATATAAAATAAATATACACAAATCAAATTTCATCTTTCTGGCGAAATTGCTTCAGAAGATATCGTCGTCCAAAATTTTTTACTCCCACCCTCTCCCTTTAAAAATGTTGTTTGGAACACGCTCCTATCACAACATTTTAACCTTTTGACGCAAACAGATCGGAAGACATAAATTTTAAAATGTCTGGGTCTCAGCTTTCAAGCGTTTCAGATACATTGTTTTTCCCCACCCCGACACCCTTCTAGTATAGCTCTATACAAATTCCAAGCTTCATCTTTCTAGCATAAGCGATTCCTGAGATACAGAAATCAAAATTATATATCTAAAGCGCTCCCCCAACCAAAAATTTGAATTCAAAAACGAGTTTGTAAACTACAAGCCTTCAAACGCGTTTACGTACAGCTTATACGGCGGACAGACGGACATTTTTTTTTGATTTTTAGGAATCTACTAGTCCAAATAAAAATACAAATTTCAGAGTAGAATTTTTTTTTATATTACTGATCGATCACAAAAATTTATATAAAAAAAAGTAAAGTGAAATTATAAAAAAATTCGAGAAAAAACTTTTTTCTAAAAAATTTCGATTATTTTACAGTATTTTATTACTTCCGTAAACGATAATTCCATAATGATAAGTAGGCTTTAGGTACTTGCTGTTTAAAAGTTTATGCTATCAACTCTGAATCACTATTTGCGCTATCGACTCTCAATCACCCTGTTTTAAAATTTAGGGATGAATTCCATTTTAGGGATAAATTCCATTTTAGGGATAAATTCCATTTTAGAGATGAATTCCTTCGCATCCTTACTGATGTGTGGAAGTTGGACCCGATGAACATGTCGCCCGACACTCTGCGGCCTTAAGGGTTTTGGAGTTGATGCATATTACGAATTTTATCAAAAGAAAATGTAGTTTCAGTATAAGGCTGAAAGGAGATTTCAGAACATTTAGGACGTAAAAATGGGTAATTTTAATGCTTTTTTTTAAACAATAGCTGTAGAAGTACTTTGATGCTAAAAGTTTATCAGTACAACTAGAATCGTACTATTGTGACTTATAGTAGCTCCTAGTGAGAATATACTAAAATAGCAAAAAAATGGACTGGGTCTTAGTATAGGTGTATGAGAAGAATAAGTCAGAATATTCTCTTTAACGTCTATTGTCCAAACCCCGAACAATCATCTTGTCCACTCAGTCCTATATTGAAAATGGGACCTCAATATTTTATTTCTGCGACAAAACGATTTTATAGACCTCTCTAGCACCTCGCCAAGGTACTACAACCATTTCCATCGCAAGGTACCCCCGCTGGCTGGACCGCCCCCAATTTACGAGCAGATCATCCACTACGTTATTGTGACAACTTATTGCGAATATCTCTCCCCCGCGAATTTTAATATCCACATGGGTAGGTGTAGTACGACTAGTAGTGCTTTCGATCAAAATCATGCGGATTTTTGCTCCGTACGTGTACCTAGACGGCGACACCAACTAGCCAGTATTAAACTCGCGGTTTTGATCATGACCGGACTTAGTAAAATCGCCAGTTGGTCTTCAGTATTCCAGCTTTATCAATTGATAAGAAAAAGAACAATAATAGTATCAACTCGGATTGTCGTATGCCTGAGATTAAGCCGAACTGGCGATTTCCTTCGGACAGTTGTTTGAAAAACGCATACGGATCGGTTGTGATCAATTGTGGCGAAAAAAACCAATCGCAAAATTTTATCGACCTTTAGAGTTCGGTTTTATACAAAGCTGATCTGGCGGACATTAAATTTTGGCCATCTTTTATTCGTCTTTCGTACGATCGAAAACTGATCAGTTTTTGTGCTCATATAACGAAGATCGTTTGCTTTCTCGCGTAAAAAACATCCTTTAAAAATCCTTTTCGGCGAATATTTTTTTTTTAAATCCCTTGAATAGTGAGTGAAAAATTACACGGTGTACAGTGAATCAAGTTTCATTCATAAGTTGTAACAAAAAAAAATTGTGCATCACGCACAATCTGTGATTACACATATGGGTATAAATTGTGCGCGGGCTTATAACCTCGATTTGTTTTGTGTTGTCTCAAAAAATGCTTTCAATTGAACGGATGCTTCAGACAATTACCCAAAGAAACCAGGAAGAAAATTCAAGATTGTCGTGAAACAATTGCAAAAAAAAACATCACTTTGTTTACCAACAACAATCTAATTAGTGTCTAGTCTAGTTTACTTCTAAGTGATATCACACTCGAAATGATCGCCCCCTGTTTTATAGGTGAACAACCTAAAAAAAAAGTTGGTCTTAAATAAAACGGATGATCGCTACAATCACATCTTATTCTTCTACTTGACTCAATCATAATTGCATTTGTCTCAATTGTTTTGTATCAAGTGCATTGCACTGATAATAAGAACAAGGGTAAACTGTGGAATATTTTAAAATGGTTTTTTTTTCCAAAAATCTAAATTTTTCGCCATGTTAGAGATGTATATTTTTCTTATCTCTTACTTTAGAGTTTCGATAAGATGACGTGGTAGAATCAATCGTGTACCTGAATCCCCAATCTCTCGTCAATATTTTACAAGATTAAGCTTTAATTATCACTCTAAAAAGTTTCCAAAAATAATTCAAAATAAAAATAAAAACTAGTGCATTAACTCTATGTAATTTTACATTTTAATAATGTACACCTAATTATTTTTGTTCGACCAAATATGTAATATTACACTATTGACGGAAAATTACATAAATTTTGCTCTATACTCAATTTAAAATTACACGTAATTTTACATCAAATATTTTGTAATTTTACGTAGAAACAACACGGCTATTTCATCATTTCTATCGACGCTGCAGTTGGGATTATCGAAGCTGCAGTTGGGATTGTCGAAGCTGCAGCTGGGATTGTCGGAGCTGCAGTTGGGATTGTCAAGGCTTTTATATTTTTAATGTACACTGGCTAATATTCATATTTCAGCTTAAGAACGTTTATATCATTTGATCTTCTTATTTAATATAAGTTAAATTAAGCCTAATTTACTGAATTTGATTTACATTGACCCATCCTAATTCCGTAGTACTATTTTTAAACAAATTAATTCAAATTGTTATAATTACGTTCTCTGCTAGTGCGCCCATACAACATTTTATAGGGAGGGGAAAACCTATGACTTAGATGGTTAAGTCATTTGACTAATATTTATGCAACAGAAGAGAAAAATAGTTTGCTACAGGTTCAGCTGACCTAAAAACTTAGAAATTGATGTTCCCATGTAATTGAATGGAATATTTTTTGGTCCGTCGAGCCAGATTTGCTCTAGCCACCTATGAAGAAAAAAAACCAAAATTTGTTAGTGAATAAATAGTAAAGATAGAAAAATTCTTTTATTTCTCATTTCACAATTCGTACTATTTTTCGGGATGGTAGATCAAGTGTCGCTTTTCACAACCTTTAAAGATGTCTTTGGTTCTCAGTATGAAATAATTACGTTCTCTGTACGTAACCATATGTAATACATTCGACAGCAGCATGTAATTTTCCTATTTATTTCGATGACAAAAAGGTTACATGATGTATCCCAAACTTCCAGACCAAGTTTTGGGTAATTTTCCGCATTTGGTGTTAAGAAAAGTGACCGAAACCAATTAGTTGGTTCTTCCTTCTTTCATTAATTTTGACTAAACGACGTCAGAACGATATTTTCCTAATTTTTTTGTAATAATGGGAAATATACCTACATTAATTTAAAATTTTAAGCTAATTTGACCAATTTTGAAATTTTATTTTTGTTATCCCATGGAGCTGTTAGGATTTTTCCTTTTGTTGCACCGTAGTGTAGTCAATTTCCTCTTTTCTAACGATAGCAAACAGTTGCCAATTTTGGAAAATTTTCTTCACTTCAAAATAAATTTGGCAATTTGGTAAATTTCGAAATTTTATTTCTTTCCCTTGGTGCTGTAAGAATTTTTCCTTACCGATCAAGAAGAAAAAACGGAACTGTGTGCTAGGTGTTAAAACGTGGTGTTGCTCCAAAAAATCGAATTTAAAATTTGCAAAAAAAAATTATATGGAACGGAACATAATGTATCTCAACCTTCAATTTTTTTTTTTGCATTTTTCCTCCTTTATCTTTATGAAAAATTTCCAAAACCTATTAGCTAGTACGTTTTGCATTAATTTTGACAGATTTTATATTTTCGAGCTAATAACTTCATAATAAAAAAAAGACAAAAGAATACGAATATGTAAAATACCCGAAAAACAAGTCAATATATATTGAAATTTGACCAACAAATTTTTTTCTGGGTCAAATTAATTTTGCATTTTGAAGGTCGATAATTTCATAACAAGAAAAGACAAAAGAATACTCAAACGTATAATGACCGAAAAACATATGATGTGACTAAATCTTATTAAAATAAATTTCTAATAAAGTTCGACAAAGGTATGAATCAAATTTCGTGAATAGATTTTATTTTTTGGATTAATTTTAATTGTTATTTGTGGGCCAAATTTCGTTTTTGATTCGCCCGTAAGGTCGTCTACTCAAAACTAAGGCTTTAATAAAAATTTTCCAGATTAATATGTTTCTATTCAATTATAATTTTTTTAAGCCAATAAAAAATTGAAAAATAATTGGACGAATATACTGCAACTGCAAACTACTAAAAGAGAAAAATTAAAAATTATTAATAATAATATAAAATTACTATTAACTAAATTAACCTATTCAAAAATAAAATAATAATGGGTGTTACCGGACCACACATGAATATTAGTCCACACCTATGAGTATCAGCCGAGCACACATGGGCGTTGTAAAATAATAATTATTTTTAAAATTAACAATTTATTGGTTTTTTTCATCTAAAAAAATAAGTTTTGTTGCTTATTGAAATGGGTGTACACTACAGCCATAGTAGTTGAGGAGCACCCATGGGTGTATACTAGGGTGGCTCTTATTTAAAAAATTTTTAGTTTCCTTCACGGAATCCTCAGAATGGCTCCAATAAGTGTAAACAGAATAGAATTTAAGATGTATCCCGATTAGATGACGGAAACACGTTCTTCATGGCCGTTAAAAAGATAAAAATTAATCTCGCATACTATTTTAACTATCTTAACGGCCGTAAGCCACTTGTTCTCTTTTATCTAATCGAAATGAAACTTAAAAGATATGTTTTTTACATTAATTGAAAATATTGTAGAGGGTGTCGCGAAAGAAACTTTGAAAAAAATCTGCCATACATATAAGAGCCAGCCTTTTGTACAGTCATGGTAGCTGAATAACTGCCATGGGTATTTACCAATGGAAGTTAAAGACACCCATGGTAGCTGAGGACACCCATGGTAGTTGAGGACACCCATGAGTGTATTGTACACCCATAGGATTGGTAGTTGAGGACACCAATTGTAGTTGAGGACACCAATTGTAGTTGAGAAGACCCATGGTAGTTGAGGACACCCATGAGTGTACTGCACACCCATGGTATTGTCCTAAAACCATGGGTGTACACTTGCTTAGCACACCCACGAATTTTGTTGGACCTGGAATTCCAGCTTTATTTTCGTAATATCTAAATTCTGGAAATCTCAATATCAAACAGGTTAAAATAAATTCCTAGTTGTTTAAAGCCCGAATAGTAAATTTTACCAAAAGTACTAACATAAAAGAAGTCGGGCTAATAAGAAAATAACAAAAATAAAGAAAATACCGAAGATTAAAATTCACCTACATTATAAATTCAATCTTCTTAAGATTAGACAAGGGCATTTTATTGCAAATAAAACTTAACCTCTAAATTTATCTGGACTTTATCCATTGATAAGATTTTTTTTATTGTCAAGTTCACAAAACAATTCAAATTATCTGAAACAGCTTTCGACATCAACAGAAAAATAAAGTAGATGAAACAATAAACCAAATGACGTAGCAAAAGATTTAGGGCCGAAGTGTCGACATAAAGGAATCTCGACAGATCTTAACTTCGACAAAATAAAATTCCGACAGATAAATAGCTTAATTAATCAAAAGAAATATTTTTGAGCAAAGCAAGTTACAAGAACTGTTTGTTGTAGTGATAACAATTTTAATTTATTATTAGAATTCCAATTCTTAACTATATACCGGATTACAACAAATTAATAAGACTCTATACGATATAAATAAAGAATCTCATTACCAGACTGAGGAAGCAAAAACTAAATTGCATAAGCTAATCTTTAGAATAAACAAAGTAAGCTAGAAGATTAAGATTATTAGATAAAAATGCAACGATTCTCAATGAAAACGACTTTTTTACATAAGTAACAAATATACCTGTCATATGAATCAAATCGAAATGAATAAATTAAAAAAAAAGGTTGATTGTAATTACCTTTTTTCAGTTATTAATTTTTCTAGGACATAAATCGTTTCATTATTGAGTTTGAGGTAATTGAGGGAATATGCTTCGATCTTTCTCCATCAAATGTTCAATAAGAAAAGAATAACCTTTGTTCTTGATTTTAATGCCAACTCAACAAATCTCCCTTTGACCAACTCTCCAAAACTCAACAAATCTCCCTTTGAAAAACGAAATCACCGAATAGCACTTATTTTCCTTCTTCTGTTCTTGAATTTATTTATTACACTAAATGCTAGTTTAGTGCCTTAAGTATCCAACAGAACTTAGTATTTCAAAACTCTCAGATATTGAGCTCCAATTAGAGCCAATTTTGAGTAGTTCGTCACCTAGGTCTTTTTCAAAGTTGTTTTTATTCCGAGTACAGCATGTTAGCCTATTGCTGAACCCTAAATTTGGTGCACGACGACGTTAAATTCCCAGCATATTCAATGACATTTTTTTTCTTCGATAGCACGACAGACCCAAAGGCCTGGCCTCTTCGTTGATATTTCATTGATATCACCTTTTCGTCCAATTTGAGTTCTTCTCTACTTAAAATAGTTTTTCTTTGGTGATAGGATTCCTAGCCTATCCCTGAATCCTAAATCAGATGCACGTCAATGTTAAATTCCCAATATATTTATCACTGACCTTCTTCTTCTTTGATACCACGACAGAACAAAGGGCTTGACCTCTTCGTTGAGATTTCATTCAAAAAATACAGTATCCAGTCCAGTTTTTTCTTCCGGTGATAGGCAGTATGTCCGCCTATTGCAGAAACCTAAATCTGGTGCACGTCGATGTTAAATTCACAGCATGTATATATATATAATGACATTCTTCTTCATCCATAGCAGGACAAATTAATCTGGATTTGACCACTTCGTTAATATTTCATTGAGCAAATACGATCATCTCTTCGTCCAATTTGAGTCTTTCTCTGATTAAAATAGTGTTTTCTTTCGGGTATAGGAAGCCTAGCGCTGAACCCTAAATTTGGTGCACGTCAATGTTGAATTCCCAGCATTTTTATCACTGACCTTCTTCTTCTTCAATAGCACGACAGAATGAAGGGCTTCACTCCTTCGTTGAGAATTCATTAACAAATTACGGTCGTCTCTTCGTTTGATTTGAGTTCTTCTGTTTTTTCTTCCGGTGATAGCAGAACCCTAAATCTGGTGCACGTTGATGTTAAATTCTCAGCATGTATATATCAATGACATTCTTCATCTTCTATAGCAGGACAGAATGAATCAGGGTTTAATCTCTTCGTTTCGTTTGGTGAGAAAATACGACCGTCTCTTCGCCCAATTTGAGTCTTTCTCGGATTAAAATAGTGTTTTCTTTCGGGGATAGGTAGGATATTATCCTATGGTCCAATTATCAACCACCGGCTATATTGAAAAAAGATGGTCAGTTGAATATTGACCAAATTATTAGGTAATCAAAATATAATTTTCTTCTAGTTGAATTTTTTCAACTTGTATACTGTTTTTCCACTCAGCTAGTCAATTATAAATTGTTGTCAATATTTTGAATACTGTTTAAGAAGAGCAATGAAAAACGGAAATCTTATAAACGACAATAAGGAAACGTGGGAACAAAAGTTAGATGCAATTATTCAATAAGAAAGAACAATTATCTTTGTAATCTCATTTTTAATTTAATTATGGTTTGTTGAAAAGACAATTAATTAAAATTGATAATTCGCAATTGTTACGCAAAATTTGACCCTGCTTTAATTAAAGAAAATATTTATTGCATTTTGTTGACCGTTGACTACACAAAACAAAAACAATTCACTTATAGAAAAAATGCATATTCGAACTCTTTATTAATTCAAACTTTTATAAAGATGGCGATTAATAACAATAATAAGAATAATTGACAATGTACTGGTGGATCGTGATTGTAAATAGTGTGCACAAGATAATTTTAACAAAATGTTGAGTGTAGATGTACCGCTGAAACTGATAAAGACAATAATAAATGCATTTAAGAACCGCTAAACAGATTTATCAAATAGTCGCTCCCAGCCGGATAAGTGATTAAGTGCTAAATCTACCAACCATCAACCAATTCGAAAACACGCAAGCAGGATGAAATGGAGTTGACGCTGGTATACGATCCTTGCGTCTGCGAATAATTGCGCGAATTTAATCGGAATTCCTATTAATGTGAAAGATACGTGAGTTACTCACACAATCGGTGAAAAAAGGACTCACTATGCGCGGAAGTGCTGTTGATATTTCGCGATCCGGCAACAGCTACACCTCCACCTACCGCAATTTTTGCTATGGACAATTCTTGGAATTTATCGACATTATCCTTACGTCCGTGCTAATTGGTCCAGGTGTTATTGCGTATTGGCGTGGAACATGGAATCTATGCGATTACTACTTGATACCAAGTAATCCCGTCCATTCGGCTTCTATATCCTTTGCAATTGGCGTTTTCGGGCACATGATTTTCACATTATTTCAACGATTACTTCGCGATAATTTTAGTCCGGACCGGCATCGATTAACGTTTTATTTCATTTCGCGCGTTTATACGTTCCTTTTTGGTGCGGTTTGTGTTAACGGATGGCGTGGACCGTGGGCTTTAACCGATATCTTTACCGGTTATGATTTGTATATTGTGACCGTATTGACAGTACTGTCGATATTTTTATTGATCGCAATTCGAGGTCTGAGAAATCTTTGCGCAGCACCATTTTTGGTATCAACGGACAGCCATGAGGAGTATTTCGATATTACAACAATGTTTAAAACATCGGTAAGAATAAAAAAAAACGTTATTTTGTTACTTACAATGTTGCAGATAAACTAAAATTAGAAAGACATACAAAATTCATGAAAAAGCATTTCTAGTTTTAACGTACTTACTTTAATTCATAATTTTTTTTGACAACTTATACGGCAAAAATTTTTAGGTCAAATAGGAGAACCACTATTCCAAAAATGTACTACTTTTTTGAACATATTTGATAGACATAAGGACCTGACTTTCACAAACTTGTACTTGAACACAAAAAAATATCGTTATTCTTTAGGTTGCCAGTTGCATGTTAACCTGCACCGCACCTCAGCATTAAACGCATCCCGGACTTCTACCCAAAAAATAATAAAGCTGCGCCCAGACTTCCGCCAATTTTTTTTTTGTTTTTAATTTTAACAAAAAAAAACATTGGGGGTGAAATATCGATCGCTTATAGGTTAAACATTAAAAAAAAAACTCTGAAACCCTTTTTAGGCGTTTATATAAAAAGCCCGTTAAAATCCAAATCAATTCAATATCTCATCAGGCCTAAGAGATATGTCGGAGTTCGTAAAAATGTACACAATCATTTTACATCCAACCACTTAGAGGTTGAATATTGCAAAGTCCTAAAATAATTGTTTAGGATTTAGATTTTTTAGCACATTCATCGAATTCAATATCTAATTAGACCTAAAAGATATGTCTGAATTCGTGAAAGCTTACGCAACATCCTTACACCTACTTAGAAGTTGAACAGAGAAAAATTTTGAAAATAGCCTATAGTATGTAAATAAAAACCAATTGATATCTAATCAGATCTCAAAGAATTGTCGAAATTCGTTCAAACGTGTAGATACTTACACTTGGGTGTTGAATATCATAAAATTCTAAAATTAATATTTAGCCCACTATATATGAACCTCATCGAAGTCATTAGACCTAAGAGATATGTCGGAATTCGTGAAAACGTACAAAACTCCTTTACACTCGAATTTAAAGGAATTTTGTACGTTACGTAACTCCTTTACACCCGAGATTGGAGTACTGATTATCTTTTTAAATAGTTCCGGATGGATACGATAATCCATTCCAGCCCCAGGTTTCTGTAAAACTCTGTATCTACTTCATCGGCCCTCAACGTCCATGTTAAGGGGAGCTTGTAGGGAGTGCAAAAATGACCATATTTGAAACCCTTTTTCTCGTAAACCGCCAATCGTATCACGCTAATTTTTTTTTCATTTGAAAAGCTCTATTAGTACTACTACTTGATCGACGCATTTTTAAAAAATCGCTTTACTTTTTTTATAACAGCTATTCAAAGATTGGGAATCTTCCTTTATGTCCTACAGGTTGATACTGCGTTATTTAAATTTGATAATCTTCGATTAACTAATTCTTTTAACCAAAACAAAAAAAATAAAAAAAAATGAATGAATTCTGATAAGTGGTGGGCGAGAAAACGGGGCAAACTCTACAAAAACATGATTTTTCACGAAATCAGTTTGTTTGCAACTAAAGTGTGTCTGTTGATTGATAAATTTTCGTAATTTATCTAGTCTTTTTTATGTCTTGTAAAATAACTGTGGTAACACTAATTTTTATCATTTGACAAAAAAATCATCAGATGATATGAGTATTATAAATTTGACCAAATTAAATTATTTTTTTCAAATTTTTTCATATTAATTTGAACATTTATTTTTAGGGACTTCCCGGCCACAAAATGTCGCGATTTTGGTCTTGTTTTATCAGGAAAAATTTAAATTTTTATAATCAATCGAAAACAAAAAATTGATTCTTTTTCTGTTTTTACCCTATAAGCTCCCCTTAAGCGAGTTGTGGTATCAAAACGGCGCAAATGTGCTAACTGGGCCCTGTTTTTCAACTGACGGGCCACCACGTAAACCAACCAACCTTTACACCCGGGTGTAATATCGAAAAATCCGGACTAATTCCAGGCATTTGTATGAAAAGCCCTAAGAAATAAGATTAATTCGATATCTCGAGAGACTGAAGAAATATGACAAAATTCGTGAAAATTTATACACCTCGTTTTCATTGACTAATTTTTTGGATCACCTCTGTACGTCAATACAAATCTGAATTCTATTGCCCTTAAATTAATTTTTAGCACAAGTCGAAAATTGTACAAATAATAGTTGAAGTTATTTGGGAAGAACTCGAAAACAATTTATCACAGTGAAAATTACTAGCAGATACAATTCGTGCAAACATATATCGAACTTCAATACAACTTGACTCACAAATCTTTATTTAAAATCAATTTAAATTTTAAATTATAAAAACATTTGCATAAAACCTCATCTGATCTCTTTTTTAATAACACCTAATAAATTGTATTCATTGTAGAAATTTGACTTTGACTTATACAAATCAAATGTAACTTATATAAAGTTATAAAACAACAAGTATCTTAGTAATATTTTATATTTGGTTACGAGTAAAATTTACATCAAAATCAAATTAATCTGTTTATTGCTATCAAACATTCAGAAAGTGGAGACAGACTTTTATTTGCATTAATTTTAAAATAACGATAATGACTGTAGGAACTTTTTTTCTGAGATAGTTATAAAACACATTTTCTATTATGGATGAATATTTTAGTTTATTAATTTTTATGATATTGTGATTAAAATATCAGGAAATTTTCCTACTCTGAAATTTTGTAACGCATCGCTTCACCCGCGCGCGTCGGCTTAATCCTTAAGAATTATTTTCTTTTTATGCCAAACAACATATCAAACTATATTTGAATAGACCTCAAAAAGGCAAAGCAAAAATTGTCCGTCTGACCGCTGTACGCAAACGCGTTTGACGCCGCAAAACTCAAGAAATCCTAAAGATATGGGCTTTAAATTTGTACAGTGTTTGGAGTGCGTAATACGCTACTAGGGAATGGAGAGGATCAAACCTAAAGCGAAACTTTAAGAATTTTTTTTATCTCCGGGACGGTTTACGCTGGAAATTTGAAACTTACCTACTACTTACAAAGGTATATGCTATACAAAAAATAAAATTGTTCAAGGGGTGTTTGCGTTGGACAATGAGGGTGCTTCACAAAATGTAAAAAGAGCACAACTCCTTAACACTGGAAAATATATCATCGGGATCGCTCATACTAGAACAATCAAATTTAAATCACGTATGGTCAGATATTTTTCGAGAAACGAAAAAATAATTTCTTTAAGTGCGATGGGGATGTGCGGTGGATGGTTTATTATACTCTAGATGATTTTTCTATGTCTTCACTTACGTTAGAGAATTGCAATTTGGTACCAGTTTAAAAGTATACTACAGGTGCATCAGTAAAATTATTATTTTTAGGGAGTTGCTGCCCACAAGGGTAGTAGGGGTTGAAAATAATAAATTTGCGCCCAGACTTTTTGCAGATATTTAGAGTGGAGAGGGGCTGCTTGTTCAAAAAATTAAAAATATAGACCAAAGCATGACTTAACCACCGTGCCCTACAGATTTATTGAACGATTTGAAAGAGGAATAGAATTTACTATGACGAATTTTGACGATAGACGGTGAAATTAAATTTATTTTTGACAAACTACGCAAATTATCCCCTGATAAAAAGCTTTCGTAATCTTGTAGCAAATGCATTTTAGATATTATGACCATTCCAATTCGAACAGCTCTTAATCTATGAAAACAACCTGAAAAGTACTCTCACTGCATTATACCCAAAAGTGGAGTTAGGAATGTCAAAATTCGATTCATGATAGAACTCAAACAAAATATTGAACACACTAATTTACAATAATTTTCTTCTATTTCCAGGGGACCCACGAACCAGGACTATACGTTCTCGATTGCATATTTTCCGTTCTAGTCGTAGGAACATTAGTAGTTGTTGCATGGCGTGGCGCTTGGGTGTTTTTAGACTTAACATTATATCCAGAAAATAAAACTTATTCAGCATGGGGTTCATTGGTAAGTATTTTTAAAAAAAAAATAATATTAATAGCAAATCAATTTGAAACTTAATTATAAGAAATCAAAGTTGGATCGACCTATAATTATTTGCGACTCTTCTTTTGCCTCCCATGGCAGCAAATTTTAAAAATTTTTTAAATCTGTTTGCGGATTTTAAAAGGTGGTGCCAGCAGCTTTAATTTAAGTGGCACTTGTCAAAATCAGACAATTGTGAGAGTTTGGAAAAATTGCTCTAAGATTTGTCAAGGGGAAAACATGGCATTTTTATAAAAAGTAAATTTTTCGAGTTTCAATTTTTTCACCGCAAACCAAAGGGCAGCTCAACAGATGCTCAAAAATCCAAAGAAAATTAAAATCGGACAAAAAATGGGGGAATGGTGGCCAAAAACGTCGAGAAAAAATTCAAAATTTGCGACTTTTCTTTTGCCTCCCCTGGCCTCAAATTATAAATTTTTTAAATCTGTTTGCGGATTTGAAAAGGGTGCCAGCACCTTTTATTTAAGGGGCACTTGTCAAAATCAGACAATTGTGAGAGAATTTGGAAAAATTGCCCTAAGATTTTCCAAGGGGTAGTAACATGTAGTAGTAGTAGTAGTAACAATTTCTTAATTTTTTAAATCTGTTTGCGGACTTGAGCACCTTTTATTTAAGTGGTCACTTGTCAAAATCAAAGAATTGTGAGAAAATTTGAAAAAGTTGCCCTAAAATTTGCCAAGGGGTATAAAATGGCATTTTTTTAAAAAGTAAATTTGTTCGATATTCGATTTTTTCACTGCAAACGCAAGGGGAGTTCAACAGACGCTCAAAAATCCAAACAAAATTAAAATCGGATCAAAAATTGGGGAATGGTGGCCAAAAACGTTGAAAGTAACTGCAGGGCAAGCACGCAGTGGACGACTGGTAGAAAAAGATACACAGATTCTCACACACTTTCAGTCGATTTTAAAAATATATTACTGGACATAGAAAAATTTGTTCGATCAGGATCTGAATAATTTATTTGTTGCTATTAGCGAGGTAGAAAGAAGCCAAATAATTAGCTTAACCGAAGCTGCTATTCGAAGAAAATTAAGATCAGCTGGAGACCTTCCGTCAGCATATCGTTTAATAGCCTTTCAACTAAAACTAAATACTACTATAGTCACAGCCAGCTTGACTACTTAATTCCCACTTAATTCCGACGTAATTTCTTAATTGAGAAAACGCTCATTTAAAAAGCAAGGTGACAGCAATTTACAACTGAATATGTAGTACTCTTAGATTGCACCTTTCGTATCTATTGCACCAAAAATTACTGTAGATACAATATTAACTTAAAGTTACGGAATAGTTCTATTATCATTTCTGATTAGTGTACAAAAGCTGAAACCGATTGGATCAGTACAATGATGGCTCAAGGCTAGAGACCATTATTGTATGACGCGGACAAAAAAAAACCTATTCATCCCAAGAAATTACCTACAAACGGATTACTAGAACTTTAAGCGGAATCATGATAAAATGAAATTTCATACGTTAATTTAAGACGTGATGATTGACTTGATTAAGATAAATCGATTGCAGAAAATTTTGTGTGACCAAGAAGATAATCTTGTCATAGTTAAAATCTAGCTCCTTCAATTGAAATAGGTGATGAGGTTGAATGGTAGGCGTTATGATTTCATTTACAAAATCCATTAATTATAACTACATATTCTTAAATTATTAAAAATAGTTGAATAAAAATTTCCACTTCTTTTGTTCAATTTGCAGGTAATTGGATACGGCGTTGTGGCAGTAACGTTTGCCCTTCAACCGATTATGAGGTGGACATGCGATCGACTTACAGGCTTCTGGCGTATTGCAGTAGCTGATGTATTCCTTTTTCTTAGCTTTGTAGGAACAATTAATGTGTGGCGAGGAGTATGGCAACTGTTAGATATTTACTTCCTTCCAGGTAATAGAATTCAGGAATTTATAAGAAGCTACTTTTGTCTGAAATCAACTGCTCTTAAGTTGGAATTACAGTGAAAGCCATGCGCGACGCGAGTTACACGCGCGACGATATTAGAAAATAGACTCATCAAAGCGACGCAATTAAAGCGATGCGAAATCACACACATTCGAATCAGATGTCATCGCGTCGCTTCACCTAACGTGTGCGCGTCGCTTCACTTAAGCTGTGCGCGTCGCTTCACTTAAGCTGTGCGCGTCGCTTAACTTACCGTGTGCGCGTCGCGTTCACTATAATTCCATCGTATATAAGACATTTTGATAAGACGAAGAAGTTTCAAAAACTTTTTGAAAGGTCATAAATAAAAATATATAATTTTTTTTTTTTTGAATTTCATAGAAAATCGTCTACTAAGCGACTGGCTAACACACGGTCTGTCGTTTGTTCTCCTGGCCTTACTGAACTGTTCGAATTCAGTTCTAGTTCGTGGCGTTTATATCGATGCCGAAGAGCCAGCCGGACAATGTGTTGTCTTTCCAATCTACTACATTCGTCTATTCTTCCAAAAGGAACGTACCAAGAAACAAAAACGTCTATTGGACGCCCTCGAACGTCAGGATCAAAACAATATGTACCTGTTGGATAAATCCCAAACGAATAATATTAAAATTGTTAAGAGTAATGCGGGAATAATAGGCGGTCCGGAAACAAAACCAATGCTAAATTTAACAAATGAAAAAACAAAAAATGGTACAGATCATAGCGTTATTAATTAGTCAGAAAATTTAATTATAGTTTTTAAATAAGATAATATAACGTTGATTAAAATTTAATTGTTTAAATGTTATTA
Organism: Beris morrisii; assembly: GCA_951812415.1. Taxonomy (NCBI): domain Eukaryota; kingdom Metazoa; phylum Arthropoda; class Insecta; order Diptera; family Stratiomyidae; genus Beris; species Beris morrisii. The sequence goes on along the minus strand of OX638313.1, from coordinate 106,169,869 downwards.
TTATTATTTTTTTTATTTGCAAGAATAAAATATTTTTGAAAATATTATACGATAAATTGAGAGTGACCATTTTTTTCGGTTGTTAATTTAAAAAGTAAACAAAAATTTCAACTTATGAAACCTTATGCGTACTGTATGTATTTTTATTATTTATTACGATATAAGATTACGCTTAGTTAATTTTATAGACTGTTAAGAAAACGCATTCCAAGAAACGGACAAAGAAGCAAAATAGAAATTTGTAAATATTATATATAAAATAATATTTCGTTAAGAAAATAAACATGATTGTTGTTAATAGTATAATGGTTTTTTATTTTATTAGCGTTTCCAAAAAAGGACGACATTTTCATTTTGGTGAATTTTTATGTAGAAAAAAAAATTTAAATGAGAAATTCAGTGCATCATGACAGGAGGTAAAGAAAGGTAGGCTTAAATTATGGCGCCCAACCTTGTCCGAACCGGTATGAAACATGGCACGGATAGTTTGAGAAATATGAGGTTGAATCAATTGCTGATATGTGCGGTAATTAGAACAATTTTGGAATTAAATAATGACGCCCAAAGTGAGGCAAGTAAAGATTATGGTTCTAACGCAGTAATAGGCGATAATTCTATAGCCAATTCGGGAAATTTAGTCGGAAAGCTTGATACAAGCCAAACAACCGTCCGCAACTTACCTATAATTTTAAAATAATTTCTGTTCAACCTTTTTTCTGATCATATTCCGATGAAATCAATCTTTTGTCCATTGAATTCGCATTTGTGTTCTCTTTTTGAACAGTTTAAATGTTTCCTGACTAAATCAGGCCTTGTTCGAAATTATTTTAATTATTACTACCCAAAAAAATTTTTCGATATAATTAAAATCTTTTCTGATCAGATTTTGATGAAATCAATCTTTAGTTGTTGGAATAAACAATTTTTGACCGAATGAGTTAAAAATTAATAATCACGTCTCTTTTTCAAAATTATTTAAAATTTTTCTTCGAATGCTTTTCGCAAATAATTGATCTATGAATTCTTCATAATTTGATAAATATTTCTTTTTTCAAAAATCCTACTTTATTCAATATTTTCTCGCAAAATAAGTTTTAAAAAAGGCCAAAAAAAAGTTTGCAAAACAATTTCCGATTTTGACGAGTGGCCGGTAAATTAAAGGTGCTGGCGCCTCCTTTTCAAATCCGCAAACAGATTAAAAAAATTCTTAAATTTGCGGATAGGAGAGGCAAAAGAATAGTCGGAAATATTTTTTTTCGACGTTTTTGGACACCATTCCCCGATTTTTGATCCGATTTTAATTTTGTTTGCATTTTTGAGCAGCTGTTGAGCTCTCCTTTCATTTGATGTGTCATTTGCGAAAATCTAAAAAATTTTCTTTTTTAAAAAATGCCATGTTTTTTTTCTCTTGGCAAATTTTAGGGAAATTTTTTAAAATTCTTCAATTTTGACAAGTGACCCCTTAAATTAAAGGTGCTAGTGCCTCCTTTTCAAATCCGAAGACAGATTTAAAAATTTTAAAATTTGCAACAAGGAGAGGCAAAGGAAGAGTCGCAAATTTTGAAATTTTTTTCGACGTTTTTGGTCACCATTTCCTCGTTTTTGATCCACTTTTAATTTTGTTTGGATTTTTGAGCAGCTGCTGAGCTCGCCATTCGTTTGATGTCTGTGTGATTGTCTTTTCTGAAAAATGCCATGTTACCCCTTGGCAAATTTTAGGAAAACTTTCCAAAATTCTCCAATTTTGACAAGTGACCCTCAACTTAAAGGTGCTGGCGCCCCCTTTTCAAATCCGCAAACAGAATTAAATAATTCTCAAATTTGCGGCCAGGAGAGGTAAAAGAAGAGACGCAAATTCTACGTTTTTGGCCACCGTTCCCCCATTTTTGATCCTACTTAAATTTTGTTTGGATTTTTGAGCAGCTGTTGATCTCCCCTTTCGTTAGAGGTGAACAAATCGAATACCGATTTTGATAAGTGACCACTTAAATTAAAAATGCTGGCGCCTCCTTTTCAAATCCGCAAACAGGTTTAAAAAATTTAAAAATTTGCGACCAGGAGAGGCAAAAGAAAAGTCTCAAATTTTTAAATTTTTTTTCGACGTTTTTGGGCACTATTCCACCACCTATTTTTGATCCGATTTTAATTTTGTTTGGATTTTTGAGAATCTGTTGAGCTCCCCTTTCGTTTGCGGTAAAAAAAAATCGGAAACCGAAAAAATTTAATTTTTAAAACAATGCGCCATTTCCAACAATCGGAAACCGAAAAAATTTACTTTTAACAAAATGCCATGTAACCCTTGGACAATTTTAGGTCAATTTTTCCAAATTCTCTCACAATTCTCCGATTTTGACAAGTGACCGCTTAAGTTAAAGGTGCTGGCGCCTCGTTTTCAAATCCGCAAACAGACTTAAAAAATTTAAAAATTTGCGGCCAGGAGAGGCAAAGGAAGAGTCTCAAATTTTTAAATTTTTTTTCGACGTTTTCGGCCACCATTCCCCCCCCCCCCTTTTTTTGATCCGATTTTAACTTTGTTTGGATTTTGTGATTTTGGATTTTTGAAGAAAATTATTTTATTTGCACTACACATGGTCTCTTATGCCAAATCGCTTTTGTTAACTTTACCTTGACTGCTGTAATTTTTTTTAACAAGCAAGGCATATAGACCGCATACCAATTTGTCAATGATTAGACAATTTTTCCTTGTAAATCCAGTCAGATTGTTTGTAGTCAAAGACTGCGTATACAAAGTCTTCAATTTTAAACCGAGTTTCGGGAAATTACTTTCGTAGAGCTAACATTGGATCATCCTGCTTCACCACCCACCCCCAATTCTGACATCAATTTTCCTTAAAGGAAAACATATTTTTTAAGGCAAAAAAACGTTCTCTATTACGTTGCTAAAAAAAACCTGACCCACACAAGAATATTCTTATATCGGGCCTGTTTCTGAACATATTTGGGAAGATGAAAAGGATTGAAAAAACAGAAAAATCTACTCTTTCGGTATCTGAATATTTTTGAAATAGATGGGTACCCGAACAAGAATTAAAGTTTTAAATATAAATTTTAAAGAAATCCATTTTTAAGTTTAACTTTGCAGGTTGGATAGTATTTTCAAATTCATTGGTCTCAAAAACCTTTAAAATCTTTTAAGGTGCTGGGAAATTCGCCAATTGGGTTCATCATTTAAATTTATAGTTTTGACGTTGAATTACGTTGAATAATCGTTTTTAAAGAATTAATAATGAATCGATATTTATAATTTATAATTAATCAATTATTATTATTAATGATTTATAATTAACGTATCATGCCATGTTGAACAGATAACTTAATTTACCTTAGGTAGCTACGTTTAAAAAGTAATGTTTTGAAAACGTTTCCTTTGGAATTTTTATATAAAATAAATAAATAGCAAATTATTTTTATAATGTGAAGGAAAATTAACAAAATTAACTTCGATTTTAAATGTAAACCACAAGCAAACACCAACTGAAATGTCGGACCTGATCAATTTCGTAAGCTGACCTAAGCTCTCAAAAATTACGGGGATCCCCCCATTGAAGTAAAAAAAATGTAGGTGCATATACCCGTTATAAAGGCATTCCACAACTATACAAATTTAAAATAGTATGATAATATATTAAAAATAATTTATTTTTTTCGTGGGGAGCTGAATCTATTTAGTTTGCTTAAAGGTTCCTGCAGACCAGCCAACGAGTTTGGAATTGGTTAAGGGCGCATTCGTGCGATTCAAATTTTTGAGGTTAAGATATTTGCAAAAGCTGACAGTGTGGGAAAAACCAACGTTTAAAACGCTTAATTTGATCAAATTAAGAACTTGCAAATTTTATATAAAGCCTGCAAATTTGGTGTTAAGCCCAACAAATATTCTAAGCAATGGAGTAATATCTGTTCTCGAGCTAGTGGATGTTTGTGTTAGTGTGTATACAGTTAACTGGTTGAACAAATCCCACAGGTGTTTTCTAGCATCCTGGGTAGTACACCCATATTTACGGGTGTTTCGAGAAATACCCATGGTATTACATCCATGGGTGTTTCGAGATACACCCATGGTTATCGTAAGAACACCCATGGTTATCGTAAGAACACCCATGGATGTTGCGTGAAACACCAATGGTTGTCGTAAGAACACACATTGGTGTTGCGTGAAACACCCATAGTTTTTGGAACAACCCCATGGCTGTTGCTTGAAACACCCGTGGGTGTAAACGCTGTACCCATGGGTGTCACCGCCGCCCATGGGTGTTAAAATTCAATAATAATATACTTTATTTGAAATTAACATTTTATTTGTTCTTTTGATAAAAAAAAATAAATATTGTTGCTTATTTAAACCAAACATGGGATATGTTGAACCAGGGTTACTCTGTACCAACTGACATTGAAAAGTAACATTAACCTTACTCATTTCCACCAATCCTACACATTACAGTTCCTTTCTATTTATAAACAAGTGTGAAGTCAATTATGTCGGACTTAACCCCATACGAGTAATTGTTAATTATCACCTATAAACACCCTGCAATTGAACCCTAATCATATTCCGAATATGAAATTATCACGATTTGTTTATGACCCTCAATTAACACTGTCCATTCACCAATTATACTTAAAATAATGATTTCCCTTCGTCTGTCTTTGAACCGACAATTAGACTAAAAGTCGTATAATTACAAACTTGCATTTCCTCAAATATATACCTAAAGTTGTCCTATCAACGAAATTACCGCCGCCATGGTCATCCTTCTGCCCCGTGTTATAGTTGTTTGCTCATTGTGGAAGTGATTGAATAGCGAGACAATTAATTAATCCGACTCTGATGGTTGATGATTTTATTAACATTGTACATAAACGGCATCTCTCTATCTAAATGGGAAATTATGCAATTAGAAGTGCACTAATCACTGCAGAGTAACTAAATCATGCCCGTTATACATATGTGTACATTTTCAGATTTAGCCGGGCCCCACTGACCAACCGCTGCGACTGGACATGGGCCTCGAATACAAAATTGAGGACGAACGAACAACCATATCGAGGCCAGAATTTCTGAACCAAATATTGTTCATTGCCAACGGATGTCAACAAAATATATGTACATGCCGCAACCACCTTCACTATCCATTCCACCCCTGCATATATTCTGGTATTTGTCCAATGTCCATATGAAACTATGGTGGCTCTCTCTATGCCAAAACGAAACTCTTTCGAAACCCATAGGACAAATCGACGAACAGTAACGAAATACAAATAAAAACCAAAAATAGATAGCTAGATACTCGTAGATTTAGATACGATTAGTATCTATGCTAGTGAACTGCACTATGCGAGTAACGTGGATAATCTAAAGCCATCAATTTAAGGCGCAGCAGGGCTCTGAGCGATCTTAATCTGTACTTTACTGGGACACATACTGTAGGTGCTCGTATTTCAAATTCACTATTATTATATTCCTACTCCAAAATTACATCAGTTATCTGAATCCGGATGGGATTGGTTAATTCTGTCGAGTGCAATAAGGTATGATAATGAATAAATAGTGCAGTTCATTTCAAACTAGGAACGTGCACTTGCCTTAAATTGATAAATTATTTTTTAACATTTTCACCATACATTATTATAATAAGGAAAAACAATACTCAATTTTATTGTCAATATTTTGAACAATTGAATTATATTTCCAAAAGGTTTAACAGAAGAATGTCTTTTCCAAATGCATACCGCAGATATGATGGAATTCGTTAAAACGTAACAAGCCCCTAACCCATCCTGAAGAGATTTAATATAGAAAAATCTTCAAAACAACTTCTATACTTTTATCTAAGGAGCTCGTGGCAGTAAAACTAATTTGATTTGTCTGAAAACCTAAGAGATATGACGAAATTCGTAAGAAATATATGCAACTCTTTTCAACGACCATTTTTTTACTCGACTATGCAAATCTGATCTTTTTTAACTATAATTACTTTCCTCGTAAAACTCTAAGCCGTTCCTAAAATAGAAAAAAAACACCACCTTCAAACCTCTTTTCATCAACAATTTTTTTGAAACTTCATACAATTGAAAAATGTGTGAAATTTATTTTTTTTTGGTCAAGTTTTTTAAGCTAGTATTGGCAGCATGGCATAGCCAAATATTTGACTTAAAAAATTTAACTAAAAGTTCTGAAAATGTTTTTCCGTCAAAGTAGACTCACCAGCATTAGAAATTTTAACAACCACGAGAAAACCAAATTTAAATTTTCTAGTTCAACAAATTGGTGAGTTATCAATCGCAAATTGGACAGTAAAAACAGGAGTAAAATTACAAATGTCCAGGAAATACAATACAATAACTCCGCCATAGACGGTCCCAAGCCCGGTTGAGAAAGGAGGAGGGAGCATGGAGTTAGAAGCTGCATGGCCAGCAGTATGACATAGTTGGACTCGCAGCAGTGAGAAGTGCAACATGTCATAGTCAGCTGAAAACTCCCACACTTTTCCTACCGGGGTGGAATAAATAAGTAGGACTGGCCCTCCAAGTCGGGGGTTGGGCGAGGCGCCGACAACGCACTGTCCGGAAACCTGCAGGAAGCCAGGGCCCGATTTGAGCTGTCGCGCCATTGGTGATGAGACTTTGTGTAGAGCAAACAGAATAATGTGGCAAACAAAAATTTGACGAATACACTATATGACAGCATTTGCCAGGGAAAATAGTCAAATATCTAACAGCGTGTCATACAGTGTAATACTAACCACCTTTAAAGATTTCGGGAAAAAAGTGACCGAATTGTCTTTGAAAATTCAAATTTACCTTGATTTTTAAAATATAACAATAAAATAGAACTGACTTTGAAGGTAGGCACAATGTATTAAAAAAAAATACAAATGGAAGTTATTATTCAACGATAACAATTTTGTATTTGATCTCTTAAAGTTCCAAAAAGCCGACCTTAATAACTTTTTAATTTTTTATGATTTTGACATTTTACCCTTTTTTCAAAAGATTTAAAAAAAAAATTTACTTGGTATCTCAAAGGAAACGGGGTCAAAAAAATCGACGACCATGAGTGGGTCTTGAATTAATTCAAAGAAAAATTTCAATTTGGATCATTCCATGAAGAATCGAGCATATGTGTTTATAGTACTATCACCGATTCTTTTAAAATTTTGTACATTCGAAGAATTGGTGAACATCAAATGTATTAATCTTTGAAATTTTTTCACAGGATATCGATTTGGGCCTATATTTTTGAATATCCCAATACGCTAATTTATAAATATTTTTTTTATATTTTATACTACTCCGTTGCCTTCGAGATCACAAGTTGGTTTTTTGATATGTTCGAAAAACATATAAAAATTTATTAATTTAAAGATTTAGTTTTTTAAGGATTATGCACAAATTAAAAAAAAATTCCAAGGATAAGTTTCATTCGCATTTTTTATTATATATTGTGCTCCTTCCCATTTAAAATAAGCCCAAATTGATTATTATTTGAGCAAAATAACGGGGTTACTAATTTTCAAAAAAGACCCAGACGCAATTTTGACAAAATCTTTAACATACTATAATATAACTAACGAAAAAAATGACATTGAAAAAACTTTGTATATAATTTTTTTCACTAATTCATTAAGGGATTCACTAGTTCTTTAAATGAACTCACTAATTCATTAAGTGTACAACATTCAATTCTTCGTAGGATGACCCAATGGTAAAAAATTAAAACTACAATATTGTATAGGTCTCATTTGAATCATTTAGAAGGATAGTGCAAGAAATTTCACTTTTACCATTGCCATCAATTATTACATAATGCCCAACCTTATCAAAATGTAAAAATTACAGATATTTCCATATTTTACAAATTGTTAAAGGGCAATTTACCAAAGTAATTCGTTATACACGTTTTTCTCTCGCCGGACAGTAGAACGACTACCTAAATATTGAATTTTAATAAAAAATTGTCGTTTATTCAAATAATTGCAATGTGTTATTTCGTGTTAGCCGTATATAAAAGTTCACTTATCTAATCCATTGTAAAATAGAACAAAGTCACACAACCTTGTTAAAATATTTGTTTGCATTTAACACAACTCAGTCAGTGATGAAACTGCAGTTTGTATCTTTGGTCGAAACTATTAGATACTGTTGTTTAATAGCCCTGAATATTAATAAGTTTCAGAAAAAATTATCGGAATTATTCGTTTATTAAATCCGAATATTATTCTGGAGTTATCGATTTTCGGGAAATACAAGAACACATTTTTTAATGACTTCTGTATGGCAGTTACTCGAAGCAGTGACTTGATCTTTAACTGTTTTTACTCCAGCGCTAGAAAATTATAGTGAACAGGATTTTGGGTTCTTCGAAGGGAAGAAAAAACAAGGATACAAGAAGAGTAAGAAAAAAACCTAAAATAACAATTAAGAGGAATGAAAAATTAAAGAAATAAACCCAAGAATAAAAAGCGAACAAAATATAAAAATATATAAATATATAAAAAATTTAAGACAAAATAAAAAAATCGAAAAGAAAATAATGAATAAAAACAAAAGAATCAAAAAGTGAAGAAAACACTGAAAATAGTAAACAATACGGAAAAAAGAAGAAGAAGACAGAAAAGAGGGCGGAAAAACAAAGGTAGAAAACAATAAAATAAGTAAAAAGGTGAACTAAGGATTAAGGGGGAAAAAGCAGAAAATAAAAAAAAATTTAGGACCATGTCATGGTACCATGGCATTTTTAAAAAAAGTAAATTTTTTCGATTTTCGCAAGTGACACCTCAAACGAGGGAGGAGCTCTACAGATGCTCAAAAGTCCAAACAAAATTAAAATCGGATCAAAAATGGGTGAAATGGTGGCAAAAACGTCGAAAAAAAATTTCAAAATTTGAGACTCTTCTTTTGCTTCTCCTGGCCGCAAATTTTAAATTTTTTTTAAATCAGTTTGCGAATTTGAAAACCAAAATCGGAGAATCGTGAGAGAATTTGGAAAAATTTCTCTAAAATTTGCCAAGAGGTAAAACATGGCATTTTTTTAAAAAGTAAATTTTTTCGATTTTCGCAAGTGACACCGCAAACGAAAGGGGAGCTCTACACAGATGCTCAAAAATCCAAACAAAATTAAAATCGGATCAAAAATCAGGGAATGGTAGGCAAAAACGTAAAAAAAAATTTTTGCGGATTTGAAATTTAAGGATTCACAAAATCCCTAAAAAAATTTAAAAAGCCATTTTTTCGATTTTCGCAAGTAACACCAATAAACCAATAAAAAGGAAAGAAAAATTAAAATAATAATGTAAGATAAGAGATAGCGAAAAAAGCAAACAAAATAAAAAAAATAAAAATCGATAAACATAAATATAAAAAATAAAAACGTGAAGAAAACACTGAAAATTGGAATGGGCTACTCAAGCGGTTTTGGCCATTAAAGAACTTAGCAACAAGGGCAACATTGCTATAGTTCTACCGATGGTTTTCGGTACTGACTCTATGGGGGTGTATAATGGCGGGTGTGTTACCAAATATTTACATAATATTTTCATCTTGACTTGATGACACTCCTTCAAAACAAACCATCGCAAAATGGAAATAAGAACAAAAAAAAAATACATAATAATAATAAACAAGATTGACGTTGACTTCTTCTGTCGGGGTGAAAATATCTTGCGCAAAAGTACTTTCTATTTCTACTGCATAATCGAATAAGTATATATAATTTTTGGCACTAATAACAATGAGTATTTTTGGGTTACAAAACACTCGAGATGAATTATTATAACTTTGAAATATCTATTTTTGTTACTAACGAACAGAAATTATATAAGGTAATGGCGCATCGCACTTAAGAACCATTAATTCATTGATCTGTAATTGATTATTGCTGTATTTTAAATTTTAGAGGTCAAGATAAGATATTTTTAAATTTTGAAAATTTCAAATTTCTTGCAAACGTCTTGAGTCTAATCCCGTCAAAATAATTTTGACAAATTGACTCCGATTTTAACATGATTTGAAATTTAAAATTTAATGATAAAAATGGTGGACATAGCTGTGTGGAGTTCCAAGCAATAATTTTGCCAAAACAAAATATGCAATTTTTGGCGCAAACTACAAACTTCATCAATTCTACCAATTTCTTCATCTTTTAGTAAATTTGCCAAAATCATCAATTTCCTCCCATTAGAATGGACCCAAACAAGATCCCATCGATTCATTTTTGGCATCCAAAGTACACCGCTCTTTAAAACAAACATCCGAAAAACCCCAATATAATTATCGATCTATGTACACTCTAATTGCGCGACGAATTTAACAAGAAGTACGTAATACAAATGAAATACCACGAAAGAAGAACTACCATCATCTTCATAAACGATCTTAAAAATAGATCACTTCTTTTTGAAAATCGAATCTATTGTTTAACGAATTACTAGCCGGGAACTCGAAAGATAACCAAATCGTTGATCAGATTGGAAAGAGTACTGAAACCGATCACATCAAATCCTCCGAACCGATAGTACGAAAAATCCGAGTTGTGCGAATTGATCTACTTCAAGTTCGATAAATTTACTTTTGAGTTTCTAGATTCAAAAAGAAACAATAGAAGAAAGTGATCTTGTTGAAACTATTTTCTTTTTGGTATCCTAATAGTCGGTGGTCGTGATAGACTCTATTTTTGAATTTAATTCAAGTGGACTTCCTTAATTCTTCGACTCTAAGTTCAAATCGTTATTTTGAATAAATTGGTGACACGTGAAGTGATTCAGATCGAGGAATTAACAATAGTGTGTTTTAAGATTTAGAAATTTTAGAAGGTGGATTATTTTTTTTTGGAAATTTTGTGAGGGTTACCGCATCAAGTAGGAAACATGGGTGTTCCAGATATTCGATTATTAGCCCAAGTTGATTTCGAAGTTTTTGGACATGTTCAAGGTAAGGATATTTAACAAAATTGTTCAGTACTTAGCGATATTAATAACTTTTCAATATTTCGATCTTGTTTAAATCACAGAATCTAACAGACCATTTGGTTATCACCAAGATTCTCTTGAGTTATACTTTCTGCAAAGAAAAAGGATATTTTGCGCAAAATTTAAAGTTATATTATGAAATAAATCATAGTGGTCCCTTGTGAATAGTTAAAAATTTCTTTTGAATTTCAATTAAAATCATTTCGAAAAAACAGGGACTATAAACTGATACCAGTACTTCACTTCTACAAATCATCCGAATGGCAGGCGTTGTCATTGATGATGATGAATGAACGGATATCCTCATAACTTAGCCATCGGTATTATTAAAATACCAAGCCTCACCTTAACATTTTCATTGCAATTACAATTAAAAACTGAACAGGATTAAAGATAACAATTTCATTGTTAATTAAAATGTTTCCGTCTTTCGTTCAAGGTTGCGGTTTCACAAAATGCTGTCGCGACTTGTGCATAAAGAGTGGCGTTCGTGGTTGGGTGAAAAATTCGAAACGCGGAACAATCGTTGGAAAAATGCAAGGACCTAAGATTGAAATAGATAAAATGTAAGTATTAAGTAGGTGGTTTTGGCCCTAGCCCCATCTATCATTGTCTAGCGAAAACAATTATATAGAAATACCTTGGTTTTGTTACTGCTCCATCAACTAGAAGGGGTCACAGTGAAATTGAATGACGCAGCTTCTTAATATTGGGTTGGCAACTAAGTAGCCGATTTTTTCATATAAATAAAACACATTGTTTTAAATACAAAGAATGAACTTTAATCAATGATATATTTTCCATATTGTTCGATGACCTTTTGCCATCTTTCTGGCAACATCATAATTCCACGTTCGTAGAACTTCTGATCTTTATCGGCAAAAAAGTGAAGCAAGTGCGATTTCACAGCGTCATCATCATTGAAAGTTTTACTATCCAAGGAGTTTTGCAAAGATCGAAATAAATGGTAATCTGATGGAGCAAGGTCAGGGGTATATGGTGGATGTAACATCAATTCCCAACCAAGCTCCAATAATTTTTGGCGAGTAACCAAAGATGTATGTGGCCTAGCGTTGTCCTGGTGAAAAATTACACCTTTTCGATGGACCAATTCTGGCCGTTTTTCGTTGATCGCTGTATTTACCTAATTTGTCTAGTTGTTGACAGTACACATCCGAATTGATCGTTTGGTTCCTTGGAAGCAGCTCAAAATACACCACATCTTTCCAATCCCACCAAATTGAGTGCAAACTCTTCTTTTGGTGGATTTCAGCTTTCGAAGTGGATCCTGCTGGCTCATCAAGCCTGGATGATAGTTTTTGATTGACGTTATTGTAAACAATCCATTTTCAATCGCCAGTGATGATTCGTTTCAAAAAAGGGTCGGATTCGTTGCATCTAAGATGCAAAACGCAATCATTGGTGCGCTTCGTTAAATGAATTTCTTTCAATTCATGTGGAACCCAAATATCCAGCTTTCTAAAGAGTTTCATACCTTTTAAATGTTTCTCAATCGCTGTATGTGAAACATTTAACTTCTCTGCTATCTCTCGTACAGTTACATGACGATCCGACTCGATTATGGCTTTAATTTGATCATCATCAAGCTCACCTGGTCGACCTGATCGTTGTTCATCTTTGAGTGAAAAATCTCCGGAACGAAATTTGTCAAACCAATTCCGGCATCACCATACAGATCACGAAACTTTTTAGCAGCTGGCGCTGCGTTCTTTCCTTTACGGAAATAAAAAAGTAAAATATGACGAAAATTCTCGTTTTTGCACTCCATATTAAAACTGACGCCAAACTAATACCTTTTAACAAAAATACGGGCAATTTGCTTCTAAAGCAAAGTAAGACCGACAGCTAACAAATGTCAAAAGGAAAAAAATATATCATTGACAGAAGCCATTAAAAATTAGACTAAAGACATCTATGTGTGAAATCGGCAATTACTTAGTTGCCAACCCGATATAATATTTTTAATATCTCTTTCGGATAAATTAAAAATAATAAATAAGCTTTATTATTTTGACAAATTGCAAGTTATAATAACCACGTTCCGATATCATCGGGCCGACGTCCTACAAACAAGCAAATAAAACAATTTGGTCGCTTAATTCCAGTTGTCTTCACCTCAAACCATCACTACGTCAGTATGACTAAATTGTAACTTTATGGTCACGGATAAAATCAGAAAACCACCAAAACAACATTTGGTCTGTAAATGACAAAAAAAAATACTTTTTAGTTATTTCTGTGATATTTTAATAATTTTTTGAACATGAATATAATTTCACGTGCCGACTTAGGGCGATTGACAAAAAATCTTTCGATTTAACAAAGAATAAATCAACCAAAAAGAAAAATATAAATTTTAGGAAAGTGAAATTTAATGCATAATTATTTATTTTGTTTAATAATTACATAATGCTTAAACTCAAACCACCATTTGACACAAAAACAGTTCAAATTAACGAGATTATGAGTTATCAAATTGAATAACACTTTGCAAACGCTATCGTCACAAACTTTGATTCAAGATATTAAAACTTCGAGTCATCAACGTTCGAGTTATCGAAGTTTTATTGTATCAAAATACAAAATTGTTAACACCAATTTTTTATTGAAAAAGTAAAAAAAATGTTGCCGCACAAAATAAACTAAGGACCTGTTCTAATAGTCAGTTTCGTTTATGACAACAACAATAGGAAATTCCAATTTTAGTTCATATCTTGGCTTTGCTTGACTAATTTTACGACAGCATACGAAGCCAACGAGAGAGTGGACTTCAAAATTTTTCACTGGAATGTAATATATACACCCAACTGATTACCTTCTTGAACAGCTCCGGATGGATATGATAATCCATTCAAGCCCCAGGTCTCTGTGAAACTATGTATCTACTTCATCAGCTCTCAATGACCAGGTTCAACGAGTTTGTGGTATCAAAACGGCACTTCCTGTGCTAATTGGGCTCTGTTTTCGGCAGACGGGCCACCACGTAAACCAACCATTCAATATATACACCCATGGATGTTCCTAGGACAACCATGGGTATTTCTCGAAATACTATAAATATGGGTGTTAGGAAGCTTACACTGATAGAAATAATTTGTTGGCAAGAGATTGCTTCAATAAAATTTTCATTGCAGCAATCGAAGTTCATTTATGCTAATAAGAATTAGTTTGGAGGAATAGATATTCGGCTGTACAAAAAGCCATTCGTTTAAGGGAATAAACACGCATTACGTGCAATTAGAACCACTCAAGACAATCAACTTAGGTTGTTTGCGCTATTCTTTTGAAAGAACCGAACAGTAAAATGTCTAGCAACTCAATTTTGATTGCTGCAATATAATGTTGTTTGCTGCAATAGAATATTGTCCATCACAAACGATTTTCTGCATCATTCTGCTGTGGTAACCGAATGTATGTTGCGGTAACTTAGTTAATCCACAATAAGTTAAGTTGCATGTAGGGAAATGAAAATGAAAGGTCTTCGGTGGCGCAGTGGTTAAGAGCGCCGATCCAAAAACTTTCAACACGGGTTCGATTTCTACCTACAGCCATGGGTTTTATTAAGTCAGTAAGTAAGTAATAATATTTGAAGTAGGAAAATGGTGTCTTAGAAGAGTTCTCTACCTTCCTCCTAGGTAACAAAAAAGAATTTAGTGTAGGATTTAACACAAAACAATTTTTTTTTTGAGTTTACAACCCGCGCATTTGTGGCAATGCAAATTTTAAAAGATTCTGGGTGGCTAGACAAATAATTCAGCTGTCCGAAAATATATTCGATACCAATAAACGAAAATTTAGGTTCCAACAATGAGATACTTTTCCTGCAACCGTTGTAATTCGTTTGGCATATATTTCTATTGCAGCAACAAATCTGTTTTATCAGTGTAGGAACTTCAGGATTTTTCTTATCATACCCCAGTATATAATAATCTAGTTTCAACTAGCGTGATGCTTCCATAAAATATAAAAACTCATATTTCTTTTTTTGTGCTACAGCAAAAATTTAACTCTGATCTAATCTGTCTTCAATCAAATTGATTGAGAAAAATATCTACCAATTCGAAAAGCAGGGTACTGTAACTGCATTGTGTTTTAAATAACTTAATTAAATTTAATTTATTATATTATGACCTTAAAATAGATAACGTTTCGAAAAAATAATAAAAGATAATCGAAACACAGAAATTTATTAGAAACACAAAAATATAAACAATTCTTTTCATTTAATTTTTTTAATTTAAAACCATTAACAAAATTATCTCGTCTCTTATATAAAAAAAAAACCTAGTCCGATCGTTGATCGATATCACTATAAAAATAAATGCAATTTTAATCTACCCCGATAAATTCACTGCCAATTAGTTCATGGGCCAAATACCGCGTATAATACAAAAATAAAAACCGCTCTCAAGACGTTAAGATCGTTTCATATGATGCATAGCTAGGGTAATTGAAATTCAAAGAGATCTTGAGTTGATCCTGTCTGTTTTTTTATTTTTTTAGTTAATTACAAAATTCGATGGTGGTCTTTTATACATTGTCTATTCAAGACAATGTGCTATTCAGAGCAATGCACAACCTTCACCCAAATTTTAAACAAATCTTCGAAATTTACCAAATCTTTTTTTAAATTTTTATTTTTTATTTCAGGATTGAATGGCTATCACATGTTGGATCACCAGGATGTGAAATCGAAAAATGTGATCTAACGAATTGGGGAACGCTTGCACGATTGGATTATAAAGATTTCTCGATAAGATTTTAATAAGGTTTAAATACCGCACTACTATTAATTTATTACCTCTAAGGTTGCTGTTTTTTTAGTTTATGTTTTTTTATAAAAAAAAAAATAATATGTTTGTTTAAATGATCGTAAAATGTTGTTTTTGTTTTTTTTTTTTTTTGTAATTTATCTGTAAAGTATATTATTAATTTTTAATTTCCTTTTAAAAGAATATATAAAAAAAATAAAAGCAGAAATGAACTTTAAAAGGGTTATTAAGGCCTCCCAAACATTCGAACCATAATAAAATTGAATCTACGGAAATAAAGCAGTACCCGTGTTCGGTACTGAATAAATTAAATTTTGCTGAATTTAGTCAGTACTGGAAATGTTCCGCTGGAGTTCGGAATGTTTCAGTTCTAGGAGGGGAAAATTATTCCGAAATAATAGCGGTTGAGTATCGATACGCTATGGGGGAACAAGCACCAATTTTCAACGTTGTGGCGTGAACCGTTCACGTGATATGGATTTTAGAATGTCGAGATTCCAGCTTACGATGATTTTGGATGAATTGGCTTTAACTCCATGTATAATGACTCCTAGCTAGATTATGTACAGACCTGATTATTTTTAACCCTAGCACGGAAAAGAGGACAATTATGAGATTAGTGTTTATATTTAAGAATAGGAAATATCGGAGCGTTCCGATATCCGAAGCTGAACTTACATTACCGGATTGTTGTTGATGCTTCGTTTGACAGCGCTTTTTCGATGAAAGGCTGCTTTAATAGTTTACAAGCAGTGATCCGCGAATCACATCCAGAAACATTATGAGTGCACTGCAACTTACATACCCTAAATTTAGTTCTTAGTCATTCTTGCCAAATTAAGCCTGTTCGAAATACTAATAGCATTATAAAATCGGTAGTTCTCGGCAAACTTTACCACACGTTCAAAGGACAATATGAAAAAACAATTTTCTGAAACCCAATGGAGCCCCACGGCAATGTGCGAGACTCGTTGGATTGATGCGATTTAAAGTCATATTTTAAGGTTTCGTCGAAACTCTGGATTCTATGGATTCTGACCAAACCACAGTACTAGTACCAAAAAACTATTTTAGAATAACGGTTATGATTCCACTCTTGGATAGCTTCACTGAACAAGTTCAAAATAGATTCGAAAATCATAGAACAACATTGTCATCTCGCTACATTTCAATTCCATCAGAGTGCAGCAATAAAGTTTTCAACTTTGAAGATTTTTGAAATGGAAAGTGAAGGTTTTTGGAGTGAGAAATGCAGAGCTCGATAGACTTGGAAGGGACTGACAACCTAAAGAATAAACAGGAGGCTGTTTGAAACGTTGCATAGTAACCTGCACCGTACCTCAGCATTAAGGGGGTCGTCCTATGTGCCGAGTCAGAAAAAAATGTTTTTTTTGTTACTAAATTACTTTCAAATTATTCCTAGTATATGTATGTAAAAGGATTTCTCCGAATTCGAAGTCGTTATAAAGTAATAGCCGTATAATGGAGCAGCTGTTCGAAGCTCGCTCGGGCCACCACCGATCTTTAATTGGGTTTTTCTCAAAACTGTATTTTTCATATTGGCTGCCACGATTCAGAAAAAACTACAGAACCGATTGCGCTGAAATTTTAATAATATTTTCAGCGGATCCCTAGTTACAACTAGTACCAAAATCTTAGCGATATCTGTCATAATTTTTTTTTGCTGAAGCTAAATTCATCGAAAAAAACGCTAAAATTTGAAACAAAATTTCAAAGTTAGGCCAATTTTTTAATTTTCAAAATTTTGTCTTAATTCTGGTACCAGTTATAGCCACAGGCCTATAAATAAAGTATCAATTTAGAGAAAGCACCGTAAGTAACGTCATACACTGGAATAATCGTGGAAACACGTGAGAACAATGTTTCTGTAAGCAAATGATTACGAGTTGGTTCTAACATATAGTGAGCCGATTTTCATGCAGTTTGCAGCTAGTGAAAAATAACTATAGATACCTACTCTAGATGAAATACTAAACTTTGATTATATATATAGTTGAGGATAAAGTAGAGTTCAGCGTGCGCATGTAGTTTGTCCTTTATTAAGGACTCTCGTCTACTTGCTACTCGAAAGTAAAAGACAAATACCTTCAGTGTTGAATTTCATATTTGAAACTAGGAAAATCACCGAAAGAAAACATTTTCATGGAAGGTGGAGGGAGGACTCACTCGATTTTGTACCAAATTCCTAGCCTGAAGCATTCAAAAGTTATCGGAAAATATTGTTGAACACATGCCTTAAGGATTTTTTGTGTGAAAGCAACCGGAAGGAGTAAAAGGATTTCGCTGACTATTAAACTTGAAATTTGTTTTTACTCAAAACTAATTTGAATAAAATTCCAAATTCGTGGCTGAATGATTGAAGACATTTTTACAGGATATTTGTATGGCAACTATACTATTTTTGTGCATAGCACTATAGCAGCATCCCTATTCCCTTATCTGATCGAGATGCTTGGATTTCCCCTCATATCTCCATTGCCAGTAGGACAGTTTTCTAATATAAACAAACTCGAGCTGCATTAAATGCGTTAATATCCAAATGTAAATACATAGCTCGGTTTGTTTACTGACCTACTGATGGGAATGCCGGTAATATTAAGTACGTATTCATTAGTAATATTGCTGACTTGCGGATTTGGACTTAACCGCCGGTTCATATTGCCTGATCGAGGTCGAAGTTAAAAACAAAATACGACTGTTTGGAACTTCATGCCTCGTTATGCAATTTGTGATCGAGGCTAAGACCTAGAGTCGGATCTCGACAATATTGGCCGAGTGACATAGAGTTGAGTATTTTCCCAAAGTGGAACACAATACTCAATTCCGTCTCAGTCGGCACTTTTTAAATATATAAGTTTAGTTGTAACTAGTAGTAAGCTCTTAGTATCTTAGTACAAACGAATTAAACCGACCATCAAATCAACGGATTCAAAGAGTTCTTTTCTTTTTTCGAAGTAACTACAACCTTCTTTCTTTTTATTTCAGCAAACTAATTCGAAATGTTCCCGAATAGAGTTGAGACAGGCTTAATTGCATCCTCGCTCTATTTGGACATTTAGAATATCCCTCCTGCACCTGGATCAACTCCAGGAAATTCAAAGTGATCCCAAATGGTCTTTGAGACGAGCTTAATTGCATCCTCGAGCTATTTGGACACTTAGAAAATTTCTCTACGCGGTGGATCAACTTCAAGAAGTCCACGAAGAAAGAGTTGATCCACCACTCAGGAAAAAGAGGTGCTGCTCGCTGGACAAGACCACGAGCAAGCAACAGTACTCCTCTCTTTCAGGTCCCACCTCCTCTCGGGACTAACCGCGTGTTCTGGTCGGGTATCCCTCATGCCCACCAAAATAAACACAACACTATCTTTAGCTCGAACTATTGGAAAATATGTACATACATTCAGAAATTCGAAGTCGTAGTTTAAACCGTTCTGAAGTTAGCGGCCAATATTCTTGAACACGTGTTTTAAGGACTTCTTCTATAGCAGCTACCCAAAGTAGTATAAGAATTTTGCTGACTAAAGCACTTGAAAACCATTTTTTTCAAAAGTTATTTGTATTATACAAAATTTTAATTTCGTTGCTAAATGATTTCTTGAGTTTCGTATAAATTGAGTAAGGACATGTTTACAGGATTTTTGTATGGCAGCTACTCGAAGTTTGGTTGGTTGGTTGGTTTAAGTAACAGCCCTATCCTCAAGACAGAGCTCAATTAGCCCAATGGCCGTTTTGGAACCACAAACTCGTATTAAACCCAGATATTAGGGGTTGTTGTGACCGGGGAATTTAAAAGATGAATGTGAGAAAAGATTGATCCGTTATATCCATCCTGTACTGTTTAGGAAGAGTAAGAACTCTCAAATTTTCTTCCTCGAAATCTCCCTCAGGTCACCGTAGAAGGGTTTGCGTAGTGCTCGCTCTCGGTCTCTAGGTGAAGCCGGTCATTCGCAAAGGAAATGAACGAGCGACTCTCGCTCATTAGTGTCCAGGCAGCTGCGGCAATGTACATTGAACGGAATGCGCAATTTGGCTGAATGATACCCAATTGGCCAGTGACCTGTAATATTCGCCGTGATTCTGGAGATGTCTGCCCGGGTCTTGTATAGAAGTTCGTCTGACTTGGCTCGGTTGTAACGTGGCCACATCTTCCTAGATATGGCGTAGGTGGTTAGGCTTTTCCATCTGGAGTTAGCCGCTGATTAAAAGTGGGAGAGTATGTCCCCCTTGACAACTCCTAAAGCAACGTGAACTAGTTTTGCAAGAGAGCCAGGAAGAGCGGAGCCCTTCCTGGCCAGTTCTTCAGTCCTCTCATTTCACACTATATCTCTATGCCCCGGGATCCAGAGCACAGTAACTTTGAGCCACTCAGCTAAATCGGCTAGTTCGAAGGACTCATAAGAACTTTTTCATATTCTAACCTTTAACTGCAACTTTTGGAAAACCAACGTATTATTCAAAATTTTAAAGTCGTAGCATAAGGCGTTCCGAAGTTCTTAGCCAATATTCTTGAAGACGTCTCTTAAGGACTTTTTGTAGGACGGCAACCTTAAGGAGTACGACGATTTTGTCCGTTAACGAAAATAGCCTTATAATTTCGACCAAACATTTAGATTCAAAATTTCGAAACTATTGTTCAAGGCGTCAAAACCGTACGAAAAAAAACTTTTCTCTCTTTTCAGATGGGTTGGTACTATATATTTAGTATTTAAAAGGGCAAACACAAAAACTAAACATAAATTCTTAATATATGTTGTATGCATCATAATCTAGGTAAAATTTATTTATTTTTCTTTTTTTTTTTTAAAAAAAAGACTGACATTTATTATAAATTAAAATTCAATGCAAGCTGATATTTAAATTCCATTGGAAATTTCATCTAGTTGATTGGAACGATGAGAACCATCACAATCGTTCTCATGAGCGATTACAGAAACGGTTTTCATTTCCAAGGTGAGAATTTCGGACTACTCATAGCTGATTCATTTCTCACTGAAAATTGCAGAACTGAGCTACAGATGAGGAGGACATCCGGAATCATGGCAGCCATTTGACAACTTTTTTTACAGAGGCCACTTTCAAGAGCTCTGCACGCAAAAAAAACAATATTTCTGCTTAAAAAAAATTTCTAACGTTTGTTGAAATATGAATAAATATGTGGTAAAAATTTCAAAGTTGGTTCATTCATAATCTGCAAAATAAAAATTCCCGAAAAAAACGAAAAAAAACTGGCCGTCACATAAGACGACCCCCTTAAATGCGTTCCGGACTTTTACCCAGAAATTAATAAAGTTGGGGCAAAATTGATGCAAGATGTTGTTCTTAGATTCTACGATCGATTGTTCATAACTTGGTGAGATTCGAAATCATGACCTCAGGGCTAATACACGTTAGCCAGTATCCCCTAAGGTACCAAGTCTTCCACAGATCTGATGATGGTCAACAGTTTTTCGTCGTCGAACGCTACTATCTCTGTTGACTGCAATAGCAGGTTTCATTTAATAGTGGAGGAGAAATTTTTTCTAACAGAAATATTCGATCCAAACTGGCCGTTAAAAGAAGACATAGATTTTGTACTGATTCCTAATTGCTTTTGTAGTGTTTGTTCCTGCAGAAGCGGCGACCGGACCGGCATCAAGGCTGTTTTCAAACGTTTTCTTGCAAGTTGCTCTGTATATCACCCGCCTTATTACCAACTTGATTGAACAGTCTAAGAAGGCATCAGATACGAGAGCTTAGCAGAATCCAACCGTAGCCCCGGTTGCTCTAGTGATTTATAAATCTAGAAGACAACCCAACAAATTAAAGCAGCCGGGCCCAATCCTAAGATCACAAGTTTCATCATTGAAAAAAAAAATCAAAATTGGCGGGAACCCAAAAAATCGCTTGTATATGGCACCTTGACATGAATTTTAGTCAAAAATATGATTTTTTCGTGGAAAACTGTTTGAAAACTTTTAAAATTTGCCGACAAAAGTGTTCCTAGGTCATCGAACGCGGAAGCTGGTTGTCTGTGGATTATGGTCCGGACAGTAAGCCACAACTTACCTCCGCTTGATTGGCAGCTACTCACCAATTGACTCTACGAGACTCCAAACTACTTAACCATGTGCCTTTGATTCATCACATTTTTATGATCCAAAACTATTCAAAAATTTAGCAAACCTGTCGAATTGTTGCAAAAAAAAACTCACCTGGTGTAGGATGGGACACTATCTACGCACCGATAGGATAAATCACTGTTCACTTCACGCTCACTTTACAGTCGAGATCAATTAGGCAACTTCGATTATTTACTGCACAATTAAAACTTGAAAAAGAGCCGGCCGCAGGGTCAAATTGGGTCAAGCAACACAGAAAAAAACCAATCGCCGATCGATGAAAACAACACAAAATCAGCTGATATCTGACAGTCGAAGAGGTTGCTTCGCGCGCCTTTTCAATGAACAGCTGTTCGGTGGGTAGAGGTCAAATTTTTCTGATTTGATTCTTGAAGTAGAGATGGCGTCAATTTTGTTGTTATGTTTAAACAATGCAATTTTTAGAGTTTTAGATGAGAATTTAGTAGAATGGGAGTTTTTCAATATTTATATACAAGGTTTGTTGAGCAGTTAATTCACAAATCGCTTTAAAAAAGCTTTTACAAATTGCCATTTTGGTCAAGCCTCCAAATTTCGATTCCACTTCGAGCCAAACAGAAAGAAGAAGACCTTGACAGTGAAACAGGAACCAGGCGTTGAACCAAAATAATAAAATAATGGATAGGGTATGTGTTTCGAATTTGAATTCCCCGGTAGTTTTCACTTGCTTCTGTCCTTCTAGCAACGAAAAACCCGACGCTCTTTCAATTTAGCCGAAAAGCTTGCGGTCATCGAACAATACGAAAATCACAATCGCAATTGTCGCGAAATTGCCCAACTGTTTGGCTGCAGCTTCCAGACCATTCAGAACATCATTCGGCACAAGGACGTACATCTCGAAGATTGGGCGAACAATGCAGACCCACGTCGTGTCAGGTATCGCCCGAATAACCGACTTCGTTCACTACATTTTATAGTTTACGAATGGGTCAGACGTTGTCGCTACTATCCGATGCGAATTACCGATCAATTGATCCGACAGACCGGCATGGATGCGGCCTACAGCTTAGGAATACTAGAGCAGCATAAACGGACCGGATCCGGTTGGGTCGGACGTTTCAAAGAGAAGTTCAAGCTAAGTAATCACGATCTTATGAATCCCGATCGAATGGAAGCGATCGAGGCTACGATTCGCGAGAAACAATCGCTTGATATTGAAAGTATTGTCGCGGAAGTACGAGAACAGTGCGATTCGTTGCAATCGGACTATCTTGTGGGTCCGAAACGGGATTTGTCTTCACAATCTGCAGTGCTGTACGATAGTTCGAACGATGATCGCGAATTGATTACAATCGACCTAACCGAAAGCATTCATTCGGATGATAGCGGTCATGGGGACGATGGTGATGTTTTGGTTCCTATTTGTTACACAGCCTATCGGTCGGCCAATTGAGCCAGCTTCACGCATCGCACCGGAAGTATTCATTTTTTAGTTATAAGCTAGTAGGTACGCTAGAACCCAAATGCCAATAGAATACTCTATGACCTAGATTTTAGCCCATTAGAATTAAGTTGAATTTTTTACGAATTACCGAATGCCGGCTCCACACTTTCGCTCAGACTACTCTAGCTGGATCGTGGAATCGTACTCGAGCACGTCTTGCCTCACCTTCACTCGACTAAGTAAGCGAAGCATGCGATCGGTGTGAGCCGGAAGGATGATGCTAGGACAAATGTCTCGGCGAGATTTTGGAACCGGCATGGCATTACACCCTGCCTTTCTAAGACTTAGTGCAATATACCAATTGAGTAGCTCATTTACAAATCAAATGTAAATGAAAAAACCCAGCTCCTTTGCAAATCTATTGTTTTAAAAAATGAATAGATAATCTGGACATCAGTTCGCTGCTTTTGCAAATGAGCTAACCAATTTTTAAAACTCCTACTAACTTTAACAGGAAATTTAAGTATCCCTTTACCTATTTTAGTATTTATCGCGAAGATTTGTCGCGTGATATACAGCGAACATACTAATGATATTTCTTTCCAGATTACAATAACATAATCTAAAGATTCCTAAACTGCTCGAACCTGTACTAACAATGGTGGAATCATTCGTCCTATTGATTTCCAGACTAAAAAAAACTAACAGAAAACTCTGGACATTTACCCGGTAAGATTTTTAATGTATTTATTGTTTTTATTCTACTTTTCGATGATTTAGTTGGCTTACAGTTTCGCATTTCGTTTTCGTATTAAGCTTTACTCGGAGCCTGCTTTGATTCCGATATCGGAGTTTGTAAAGTTTTTCCGCTCGCCACGGACCGGCATTCTTTATACTAAACAAATGTGAAAGCGTAATTGAACTTTGCCTACTTAATTCGATCGATTACATCCTTCAAAAATAGTTCCAATCAAATACCAAATGATCGAATTGCAAAAAAAGTGTAAAGCTGAAGTATTATGACAAAAATAGGCTTTGTCTCGATATCGCCTAAGACTCCGACTACGGAATCCCGTTCTTTTTTTTACCCCAACGAAACTTTGTTCTCTACCTAATCTCAGCCATTTTATTATTTATTTGTTGGCAGAGCCTGTAGAAGCCTTAATGATTCTCGAACCACAACCTAAGTGGTCTTTTGTTCCTGGCTCTTAACCACTCCCTAAGCCATATCTATTCCCTTAAGAAAGGAGATAATTTTACTCAGGGGAGTCTTCAACAGGTCTTCATACGTGAGAGTAATTCCACCGAGAGTCTGCCTTCTTGATCTAGTCACAATCACACAGAATGTGTGCCGTAGTTTCAGATGTGGTTTCACAGAATCGACATGGATTGAGAGTTTTCTCTACAAACGTTCTATACGAGTTGTATTAGACGGAATAACTTCGTCCTCTTTTCCAATCGATTCCGGTGTACCCCAGGGCTCAGTTTTATCTCCAACCCTATTTCTCATCTTTATTAACGACCTTCTGTCGTCAACTCTCAATCCAATCCATAGTTTTGCAGATGATAGTACACTGGACAATGTCTTTAATTTCGACTCGGCTGCAGAGGCACGTCCAACTTCGGTGGCCTCACACCGCACTGAGTTATTCGATTCATTGAACTCAGACCTCAATCTTATCTTCGACTGGGGCGAGAAAAATAGAGTAGAGTTCAATGCCTTCAAAACACAGTCCTGTCATCTATCCCTTAAACGAGATGTTCCGACGTCGGTCTCAAATATATCCTTTGGTGGCGTGCAAATTCCCCCTTCTGCTGACTTCAAATTACTAGGCGTAAAATTTAACAACCACCTAAACTGGAGCCAACACATCTTTGATGTCGCAATTGATGCTTCCAAACGCCTTGGAATTCTACGGAAGTGTAAGAAATTCTTTTCAGCGCCTGACTTAGCTACAATCTACAAGGCATATATCAGACCACGTCTTGAGTACAATTCGCATATCTGGGCTGGGGCCCCCAAATCCCATTTAGCCTTGCTCAACCGTGTTCAAAAACATGCGTTCCGACTAATTGGAGACGAAGCCGTTTCAGCTTCTTTAGACTCCCTTGAGCATCACCGAAATGTCGGAGTACTCAGTATTTACTATCGATATTTTTATGGTAAATGTAGTAAGAACTAAAAGAACTTATTCCCCCACTCTTAGTGGTCCCCCGTAACACTCGCCAAGCTTCACGCGCACACGAGTATACCGTTCAGCCCCATTCGTGGAGAACAGTGAAATTTAGGCAGTCCTTTATCCCCCGAACATCAGTAAGAACGCATTGCCGGCCGATCTGTTTCCTGATAAGTATAACCTTCAGCAGTTCAAAAACAACGTCCACCGACACTTCAGACGCTTCCCTCCCGTTCCACCGACCTAAATCCCCTGCCACACCATTTTATCCCCAACCTATGTCGTTTTAGCTGTGCGATCGCATTAAAGGGTGACCCCCTAAGTTATAACGACGGCCATAAAAAAAAAAAAATCTAGTGATACTTTACCGATGATCTTAAGGTGATAATTAAGGAAATAATGTCCTGAAAAATATCCCATTATAACCCTCGCGTCATACCTCCCTAAGGAAAGGAATTTCGACGCTCTCCTACTTGAGAAAGTCAGGAATTTCTTTGACTGTCTAAGGGCCGTTCCTACGATGTTCAGTTACGTTCTAACTGGAACTTTAACTGACAGATTTTCATACAAAACTTCGGTTTAAAGTTTCAGTTAAAGTTTAACTGACGATCGTAATAATGGCCCTAAGTCCTGAAATTGAGTTCCAATAATCTTCCACCTGAAGATTTACCCACTTTAAAATGCCATCCTTAATGAAGCCTTTACCCACTTCACAGAATGGTTCCGGGCCAATCATTGGTGAATTGGCGACCCGCTTAGCGAGCTGGTCAGCCGATTCGTTTCGTTTCGTTTCCCAGAATACCCTCATGTCCTGGCACCCACATTACGGTTAGACTGTTATGATGAGCCAGCTCTTTAAGAAGAGTGTAACAGTCCCACACAACCCTAGAGCGGAAACAATAAGATTTCAGCGCTAGCAGTGCCGCTTGGCTGTCAGATAAGATAATAACTGTAGCGCCTTTTGGTTTATTCAATAGAAGTTTACCTGCGCACAGTTCTATGGCATGTACCTCAGCTTGAAACACAAAGGCTGTTTGTCACATTGCCATTCATATTTTACAATTGGGTCCAAATACGCCCGCTCCAGTCCCATTATAGGTCTTAGAGCCGTCCGTGTACCAGACTGAAGCACCTTCCCCAAAATCTGGTAGACCAGATTGCAATGATACACAATCTCCCAGAGTCACCATACATGGTTTACCTTTGGCATGTCATCGTTTACTGAGTCGGTTAGGACCTTCTGATTAAATTCCTGTAGAATTTTAAGGTGACCGACAAGGTCTTCTGTCTTGAATTTATTGTACTGCTGTAGCCTTATGGCCTCTCTCAGAGCCACCTTCTTTATCTCTAAGTGTAATGGGGCCATGTCTATCATGGCTTCCATTGCAACAGTGGGACATGATTTAAGTCCCCAGTAATGCTGAGAACAGCACGCCTCTGAATTTTTTGCAGGGCCCTCTGTGCTGTGATTTGTTCAATCTTTGGCCACCACACCAATCTCAGCCATAGCAGAACCTCTGCTTAAAAAAATCAATTTGCTACTCAATGCTGGTACCCTACAAAAATTACCCTACCTGGAAATTGTAAGACGTCCAAAACTATTTCTCGCAGTGAGAAGAATTTATTAAAGAAGCCGGATTTTTTGTCCACACAAAAAAAGTAAGTTGCAAAGTATCAGATTGATTTCTTCGATTTGATTTGCCGTCATAAATCTAGACAGGAACGACAAAGTAAACTGAAAATATTCCCAATGATTTTCCGGTCAGAAGAAGCTCTGAAAATATCAAGACAACAAGTCGTAGTGTTCAGGAGCTCTTGTTGTTTCATAACACTGCTCAATAAAATCAGGCTTTATAAAATCATCAGAGATTTGGATGCAATTTGCTATCACAGTTTTTGGCGCTTAATCCAAATCCGTTTAAAGTTTTTTTTCATCACCATCCAGTTTTTTTATCCGCCTTTGTAAATGTTGTACCAAAATCGAATGTTCTTGATTAGTTCGAGAGCTCTGAGGATTCAGTTCGAGAACTGTGAGAAGCTAAACGTTCACAAAAGGCTCCAGGACCATTTTCCTCGGAGATCTACTGCATCAGGCCTTTAATAAGGCAAGAATAAGTAGTCAAGGCTCCATTCGAAACACTTTCGAATGGGCAAACGAATATTTGAACACTTTGTAAATTAATAGTTTTGTGAATGGGCCAATTATCCGAGCTATCCGAAGACGAGTTCAAAGTTAGCATTTTCCGTTTTTCGAACATGATAAAGACCCCGATTTTATCTTATTTTATTCACCGATTCCACCACATTCCTGCGTCTGAAAATTGCTGGCATAAATTAAAATTTTGCATGTTATTTTTAATTCTATGAACAAGATGCCAAGGAAATTGATCGTTTAGACAGCGCTGCATTTTTCAAACAAACTTTAATAACTCGAACGTTGATAACTCGAAATTTTAAAAATTTGAACCAAATTGTGTGGCCTTATTTTAAGTGCTACCTACAATTATTCTACCATTTGATAACTTGAACTATTTTTGTGGCAAATGGTGGTGGTTCGAGCTACCGAAGTTTGACTGTAACCTACTAAAACTTGTCCAGTTTTATTTGCACCGCACTAATAAATTAAAAACTAGGCCCTTTCCCATAATTGAAGACGATTTACTCACCAATAATTTCGCTTTATTAACATTTAAAAGGCAGCAAGGAAAGTTAAAGGAATAAAAAATCACGTATTATATAATGTGTTAAAATTGTTTCGCACACAAATTTAAATACAATTTTATTCAAATCTCTTGTTTTTTTGTTTTATTCATTACCTAAATGCAGTGATGTGTAGCACACGCAACAAATTTATCCACTTTTATCATTTTATCAATACAATAAAATTAAATTTTGATTTTTGTTTTACAAATCAAGCTTACTTTCTCGCATACATAAATTATTAATTTTTTGTTTTTCATTATTTTAATAGGTTTTATATTAAAAACTGTTACTTAACTAAATTTAGTTAAATTTTTCTTATCTATTCGTTTGGGTTTTTTTTTTTTGATTTCTTAAAATATTTTTATTTGTGTATACAAAAATAACTCAAGTAAATAATAAAGTAGTAATTAAAAAAAATAGTTTGAATTGTTTTATTCATTTTTTGACTAAGGGCGGACTACATGGTCGGTTTTTTGCCCGGTCCGTAAAAAACCTTGGCTTGTTCTGGTTTTTTTTTCGGGTGACCGGAGTCATGTAGTCAACGAGCTAAAATCTCCTAAATTTTTATGGAACATGGTTCTCATTCCTCTCGGAGCGCCAAGTCCCTCCGGACCGGAAAGAAAACCGGACCATGTAGTTCGAGCCTTAGAAGACATGTGAGTTGAAGTCTTATTGCTGCTGCTGGTTTGGGAATTCAGGGTAGCTTTGTAGTCCCAGCCCGAGTCCATCAATTCATAAGATCGTATCTCACTCCGTCCAAGTCATGCGCATATCATCGTGGTCTAAGGAAAAATAATTGTATAGCATAAAGGCCGGATTACATAGCGGTTGCAAATAATTTTCACTGAGATTGTGAGGGAGAAGGAAAATCTCTAATGAGAAACTGATCAGGAGAGAAACGAACAGATATTATATCCAGCAAAAAATATTGACGATATTTCTGTGAATGTGTTTGTGCCAAAATTTTTTTGCAGTGGTTACTTCTATTCCATTGAAAATTCGATTAGCCAGCTTCCTCACAATCTCAGTAAAAATTGTTTGCCGCCACCATGTAAACCGGCCGTTAAGGTCCCGCCCGGTAAGAGAAGAGTTTCTGTCCAATACCCTAGCTAGTTTGTTGTTGTGCTGAAATGAATTCTGAAATACTTTAACGAAGAAATAGTTGACGCCACGAACTATTGCTGGTACGTCCCAGGTCTAAACTCTATTCGCGATAGAAATCCTTTTGAACGACCCTGGTCGATAAAACCAACTTCCAGCGGTTACAGCGACCCAAACCTTTTCTGATAGTTTTGCACAACACCCTAAACTGAGCCTTGGTCTCTTCAATGATATTTCCTTGATCGAGTTCACGATCAACACTTCGTCTAGTCTGATGCTTCCGGTGGTAGGCCTAGCACCTTTGTTTGCTTCCAATTATCGGTAGACTTCAATCTTAACTCATAACGGTTGCTTACTTTATTTCTTCTTTTTTTTGTAGTCATGATCTTTACCAGTTATAATTTTTTTATGTGAAAAGACTAGATATTTATATGGCGCCTTTTTTTTCCCAACTATATTATTTTGTAAACGTCAATTTTCCTTTTACTGATTTCACGAGCTTTGAAAAGAAGTGGATGAATCTAAACTTACCTCTTCGCTGACAACCGACGCTTAAGATATAATCGGTCTAAAAAAACAGGTAAATGAATCAAAATCGCAGAAATTTCGTCCTTCAATGCCTACAGGCCTAAAACCTTCATGAAGTTTAGTAAATTTTAAATTGTTGCTTTGTCCATTTCAAGCAAAAAAACGAGTAGGAAATGTGAGACGCATGACAGGAATGGATCGAAAAATTGTGAAAGCAGTTATCAAAAATCGGAGGAAGTCCTTAAGAGTCAAAAAATACGGCTAAAAATTGTAACATCAATTCCACCTGTGGGATAGGTGCTAAAGAATACACCTAAAGCCTTTAAAATGGCTAACAGAATTGTCGAAGGTTACCAATTGTGGCTTACAGCATAAAATTATACTCGAAAACGGACAAACCTAACGGCCAAGGATCGCGTTTTATAAAGAAGCACTGTTGCTGCTCTATGACATTGTCAAGGATCACACAAGAACTGAAGAAAAAAAAAGTCTTACAATTCTTCAACGTTGCACAAAGCGTGAAAACATAGAAAAGCGCACAAAACCAGAGCAAAAAATTGTTACATTTGTTTGGGAACGAAAATTAAAGCGGACTTTGGTGCATTTCCCGAAGCCTAATTTTTCATACCATCGAAAGAAGTTTCAACAAATTTGGAAACATCAATTTGTGACCAAATATTGTTCAATCACACGCGGAGTATAATATGGAGAGTGTGGACAACTTCATATATCTTGGGGGTAATCTGGCAAACGAGGACAACGAAATGGACGAAATCATACGACGGATTATGCTAGTAAATAAAACGTATTATTCGGTAGTTCCAATAATGAAATCCCAGAAAGTGCACAGGAACAATAAGCTGCGAATATATAAAACTATTATACGACCTGTGCTCTGTTATGGCAGCGAAACGTGGACATTAACGCGAACTTCCGAAAAAGCAGTTAACACATTCGAAAGAAAGATCCTCCGAAAAATTTTTGGACCCGTAAAGGAAGGAACGGACTGGCGAATCAGATACAACCGTGAACTGTATCAACTCTTCAAGGAGCCAGAAGCATCAACGTTCATCAAACTACGTAAACTGCAGTGGGCTGGCCATGTAGAGCGGATGGAAGACAGAAGAATCCCCAAGCGTGCTCTTAAAGGCAAAGCGAGTGGTAACAGGCCAGTAGGCAAACCACGCAAGCGGTGGGTTAATGAAGACAGCAATGCCATCTTAAAAATTAGCAGCTGGAGGACGCGGTTTTTGGATCGAGACGGTTGGAGGCGACGACTTCAGACCAGGGCCCGACTTGGGCTGTCGCGCCATTGATGATGATGACACGTGGATCGCGAATCTATACACCGACAAGAGCTTGCAGAAAAACTTCAATCCATTCTGATCAAATCTTGTTTTTCATACTACGCCCACGCAACGATAAAACTTATCGAAAAAATTAACGCCTTTGCGGCACAAGATATGATTCTAGCGATTGTTTCACAAATCATAATGTCGTCCTATTGAATGGATATTGCTTTTTGTTGAAAAGGAAAGTAGCGACTGAACATCCTGTCACTGACTTCAAGGATTTTTCCAAACAAAATGGAAACGAGCATCTAAAGGGATTGAAAAATATTGAGCAAGCGAAATAAATACGAAAGACTGAGATTCGAAATAAATTCGTTTCCTTTTCCATTTTTACTACCCCACAATAATTCATCATGAAATTGAAGGATAACAGGCAAGATTACACTAATGGATGTTTGTGTTAGTTCGTATACAGTGTAGACTTGTGTAGTTCGCGAAAGAACTAGTTCAGATGAGCGTTCCCAGAAGAGAAATGAAGGAACTAGTTTGCAGTCAGTCCCGCTCCTAGTTCGTTTGTATTCATTCATTGCCGTTTGTAAGTCAGTGGTAGAATAATATACTGGTACGCGGATGACCTTTTTTTTACATCATCATATTTTATCAGACGGCCTTTTTTGCTTCTACAGTGAAAACTTTTTTTTTGTAGGTCATCACATCGTACCTGAGGACTTTTTTTTTTAGGTCATCACATCGTACCTGAGAACCTAACGACCTCATCACTAAACTTGAAGTTTGTTTCTTTGTTCGCGAACTACTTCATTCTTTAGCTCTTTTAGTAAACTAAAAGAACAAACCATTTCTGGTTCGTGAACTAGAAATGATCGCACCTTTCGGTGAACTAAAATGCGCAAGCCTAGTATACAGTGACTCTAGTACACTGTATCTGATTATTTTGATTTTTTCAAGTTAAAATAACTCCTTGGCCTCCATTCACAACTATATTGAAGAGCTTGATCAAAACACTAGAGCAGTGTAAGAGGTTTATTGTTCTCAAAATTGCTCGAACTTTTCTACCCACTCTCGCAGCTCCAGAAATGTACGAAGAGGATGTCGTCTTAAAAAAAAAATTGGAAGAAAAAATTCTACTACGGCATAATTTCGATCCAAAAAAAAATTACTTTATCGATTTCTTCAATAGTATAAAATCTTTTCACTGCGGAGAGTAGAGTCTCTCCTAACACAACATTCCTGCACCCTAGCTTGCAGTTGAAAATGTTCAGACACTTTTCTATCCACCATTTCAAACTTTTAAATAATTTCCAAAATATCAGTCCCGAAATGAAAGATCTTTAAATTTTTTCAGTTTTTTCCAATTTTATATGAAAGCTTATATTCATGGAAAAAATACTACTAATGCTAAATTAAATAAAAAAAAAACAATATCTAATTTAAATAAGACACAGAGAGTAAGAAGAAAGAAATGGAAACAACAATATTTGAATTTTGTTTTACGTTTGTGTATTGTGTGTTGCTTTTTTTTATCTGTTATGTTCCATCCAAAACGATTCGAATATTATTTATAAATCAATTTTATAATAATCAAAAATTTATAACAAAAAAAAAAAAGATTTCATTTACTCTATATATTTTTTCGGGTTTTGTTTTGTATATACACAACATATTCATATCAATCTACTCATATATTTATCATAATACACATCAAGAAAAACAAAAATTAATTATAAAAAAAAACACTTTTGGTTCAAACTCTTTCATACTCATTACTTTTTTTTTTGTTTGTTTTTTGTTACTACTTTCATTGTTACAATGGTGTCCTGTAAATCCTTTTATTTTTATCATTTTTAAACTCAAGTAAATTTTGTTATCCTGAATTGTCTAAAAAGAATTTTTTTTCGCCGAAAAATTTAAACTGAATTGTTTCATTTTGCTGCAACTTTATAACCGAAATTGGTTGTTTTTTTTTATGAATTTATCAAATCAAATCTTTACCGAGAGAATGAGAGAAGAAAATAATAATAAAGGCAATCGAAATAATATTAATTGTTTAATAACTAAAATAAAAACTTAAACTTTGCATTAAATTGTAGGTTGGGTTTTAACCATGTATGTGATAACGAAATTTCATTCATTCATTACATTTTGTTTTCCGTTATTATCACAGTACATGCTATTTTTTGTTTTCTCTGTTTTGTTTATTGAATTAAATAATTATTGTAAGGATATGAAGTTTAAGAATCCGAAAGACAAACGAAAAACTTCCGAAAAATGAAACCAACCAACGAAGGGAAGGGGGAAAACCAAATAACAATTTTTCACAAGTTGTTTCGTCGTTCAGCTCTTTTCTTTATTTTTTTTCGAGTTCTATTTAATCCTGATGAACGCTAGGTTGTTATTTTTTTTTACTATTTTTTTTTTTTGTTTTATTTAAATTTTTCTTTACTCATTTCTTTCTTTGCTTTTTAAATACACACATTGGGATTGTTGAATGAATTTTTTTCATTTTACTTTTTGCTGTGATTTTTTACGTTCCATAAAATTTTCTTGAATGCTGATTTTATTTATCATTAGAAAATAAAGGATTTTTTTTTTTTTGTGTTTTGATTTTATTAATCGTTTATTCGTCTTGCATGTCTTCGGGCAATTCGTGTGGATTTAGCATACCGGGCACATTTCGTTGCATCGATCGCTTATTGTTTTGTTCTTCAAGTAGGGCGGCTTCACGTTCTTCCAAATATAGATCGGAATCATCTTCGCCGGTTACTTCCTGTGAAACGAAAGATAGGAAGAGAAAAAAATTATTTTGAGAAATTTAAATGAGGAAGGTTTTTTTTTAGTAAAGTTCTCTATTCTGTCGTTCATTGAGATGCGTCCGGTGCATAAAAGGTATCAATGAAGCACGCCCTTTCAGGCAGCACCTATTTATAAGAAGACAAGAGGTTTTTCAACACGTTGTAGTAGACACCTGAAATGACGTCCTACCCATAACGAGTGCGCAAAAAAATACAAATTAACCACACACTTAAGTAATTTTTAAAAATATTTTCTACTCAACTCTCAAAGAAAATTTCGATTTTCTTCGCCGATAAACACTGAACAGAACAGAGCAGAGCAAAGACGAGATGACGATCAGCGACAGAGTCAAATCAAGGCGAGCAGAGTCATGCCAGCAGTCGAGCTAAATCCAGCTACGACAAACCACGACGAACTACGCCAAACCACGACAAGCAGACAGAGCCAAACCACGACAAGCAGACAGAGCAGAGCCAAGCAGACAGAGCAGAGCCAAGACGAACAAAGCAGAAGCCACACGCGGAGACGAAGACAGGGAAATATGAAGAGCAGAGCAGGGGCCACACGCGGAGACGAAGACAGAGAAAAATGACGAGCAGAGCAGAGTCCAAACGGAGACGAAGACAGGGAGAAATGACAGAGCAGAGCAGAGGTCACACGCGGAGACGAAGACAGGGAGAAATGACAGAGCAGAGCAGAGGCCACACACGGAGACAAAGACAGGGAAAGATGACGAGCAAAGTCGGGTCGGGTCAAGGCGAGCTGAGTCGTACGAGCAGAGTCGAATCACGCTAAGCAGGATCAAGTCAAAGCGGCAAGGAGAAAACCAAGTTAAATCAAATTTAAAGGTGAAGTCTTAATAAAAAGAAATGTTTGTAACGAACACTGGTGCCCGCTAAGCTTACCCCGGAAAAACAAATCGTTACAGAACTGGGTACATTTTCCTATTGTATTTTTTGGCACTGAAATCAAATCTGTTGAAGGCCTAGCGCATACTTGAGACTAAACAGTGGGGCAACTGTTTAATCACATCGAGCCGCGCACACTCTCACTCTGCCCGACTAAACTGTTTAGTCGTTGTTCATCCGCACATTACTTAACCACCGGCCGATTATTACAGTCAATTGGTACTCATATCAACCTACTACCCACCGCTGGCAGAGTATTAACGATGTAATCTGCATCACACCAGACAGATCTACTGCCAAGATACGACCGAATGCAGAGAGAAAACAGGTCGTGTGAGATTTTTAATTTGGTCCGTGTGCGCATCTAGATAAGCCGCCGTGCATATAGAGGCCAATGCGAGAGTTTGGTCGCACATCGATCGAAAGGGATCTGGCCTGCCTATTAAACTGTTTAGTTTGGACGATTGTTTAGTTTCGGTGTGCGCCCCTCCATATAGCTTCATAGCCATTAGCCATTCAACTAAACTATCGCGCGATTTTAAATCTCTAGTCTGCGGGTACTCTAAAAGTTTTTTTACCATCACCTTTCATTTTTGAGTTATCCGCCCGTATTTTATTGCGTTGCATAAAAATTATATTCAAAACTGTGATGCGTCGTTTTACACAGAAATGTTTGTTAAAAAATGGGACAATTTTTTTTAAATACGAAAGAATTATTTAAAAAGTTATTGCCGAAAAAACTTTGAAATTTTACTCAAAAATATGCTTGATTGCAGTGTAAATACTCCAGTTATGCGCCAAGCCTGATTCCGATTCATTTTAAGAAGCTCGGAAGATCGTTTCTTGACGCGACCTTCCAAGAACAGTTTGAACTGTTTTCACCGCACTGTTCCTGTCCAGCGGAGGTATTTCGTTTTTTTTCCAGTAAAGAGCATCAATTCAGTTTTATCTGGATTAAAACCCAAGCCAATGTGCTTACCTTACCCAGTGCTACTTTTATGAGCACATAAGGAAACAGAGCCTAAAATTACCAGGTCGTTCGCATATGCGAACACTTTAATCTAGTCTTACTAAAGGTTAGATACCTATGGCATTTCCTAGTTTTCCACGCTTGGTCAAATTGATATTTCCTAAGTTCGATTGGATGATTATGGCTCGCAGCATGGATACTATCCAATCCAATCCAAAAAAAAACACATTCCACCACACTTAATTTGATGAAGGTTTCATGAATAGCTTCAGTGTGGACGTTGTTGAAGGCATCTTCTAAGTCTGGAAACAAAACTGGTGTACACTTATAATTTTTCGTATGCTCAATCGTACGAACTACTTCGTGGCAAGCCACCTATATGGATCACCCATCAACGCAGACTGTATATAAACTAAACTGAATTTCACAATTGTGCTTGAGACTTCACAGATTACGGATTTGCACTTTAAAATTTATTTGACACCGGTGAATTGGTAGTTCAAACTGAATTTGATTCAACAATGTCATCTAGATGTCTGAATTCTAAATGAAGAATATATTTGGTCTGGGAAAAAAGGTCGTGGCGTTTTTCCCAATAGATGCCGTCAATTTCAAATAACTCAAAAAATACAGGTCGCAGCGATACCGTATCGTTCCTTATGGAAAGGTGTGTTACTGTGTGTATATAAACATGGAAATTGGTGCAGTGGTTGGAAAGTTGTTTGCGTTTGAAAATGGAGAAAAGTAATGAAAAATTGCGCTATACTTTGCAATATTATTACGACAAAGGAAAGAACGCTGCGCAGGCTTGTGAAAAAATTTGTGCTGTGTACGGCGAAGGTATTTTATCAAAATCTGTTCCGCGGAAATGGTTCGCTTGCTTTCGTTCTGGTAATTTTGATGTGAAAGATAAGTCAATCACTGAAAAAGCTGATGAAACTCTTGAAAAAGTCCAGCAAGATAAGCATATCATCAGTATCGATATTGCTATGGAGCTAGGCATTGACCACAAAACTGTTTTGAACCATTTATACAAGGCTGGCTACAAAAAGAAGCTCGATGTATGGGTTCCTCATACGTTGAGCGCGAAAAACATGATAGATCGAATTAACATCTGCGATACGCTGCTGAAACGCCATGAAATCGAACCATATCTGAAACGTGTCATAACCGGTGATGAAAAATGGATCACGTACGACAATCGGAAGCGTCAAAGATAAGGGATGGTGAGCCGTTACAAGCATTCGCGAAAAAGATGATGCTGTGTGTATGGTGGGACTGGAAAGGATGCGTCCATCATGAGCTACTTCCAACTGGTCAGACGATTGATTCTCAAGTCTACTGTGAACCACTAGAGAGATTACGCCAGGCAATTGAAAGAAAACGACCCGAATTGAATAATATGAAAGGTGTTGTCTTCCATCATGACAACGCCCGACCACACACTTCTTTGATGATCCGTCAAAAATTGCGAGAGCTTGGCTGGAAAGTTTTAATGAATCCGCCGTATAGTCCAGACATAGCACCCTCTGATTATTACTTGTTCCGATCTCTGCAGAATTCTCTGAATGGAATGAAGCTGCTTTCAAAAGAAGCCTGTGACAACCACTTGATTCAGTTTTTCAACCAGAAATCACAGAATCTCTTCTTCGATGACATCATGGCTCTACCCGAAAAATGGCGAAACATTGTCGATAATAATGGAGCATATTTGGTTTAAATAAATTCATTTCACACTATAAGAAAACCAGTTGAATTTTACTAAAAAAACGCCACGAACTTTTTCCCAGACCCAATATTAACTCAGAAGAAGTCATAATCAAGAACCTGACCCGGTGAAAAAAACCGACTAAAGTCTAAATATGAAATGCAAAAAACAATAAATAAAATTCAACTTACCCGAATTTGTATAAGGAAATCTCTCAAATGCTCCTTAAATGCATGTAGATTTTGATCCAAATTAAATAGACCAGTTACAAACACCTTTATCTGATTATCAGTTAAATGACTAAATGCAGATTTCAATAAAGATGCAACATATTCTTGTATATAAAGAGTATTATCGGGTATCGGACCCAAATTAACGGAAATTTTACTGTTCTCCACCAACGAAAACATATAAGCCAGTATCATACTGTGCATCGCCAGACCAGCCGAATGAGATGTGTCCGTTACGACCGAAAAGATCTGCATTAGAATATCGGTAAAGTACGTTTGATAGAAACTTTGAGCGGCCTGCGGTTGTTGATCCAAATTCTGTAACATCTGTGAAAATATCGAAAAAAAACCAATTAATATAATAAAATAAAATAAAATCATTCTCTCATTTTTACCTTATACAAAATTTGCAATCCCATATCGGCAACATTTCGCATCGTATGTTTAAATGCCCAAACCACCGAATCGAAAACAAGTTTGAATTGTGCCGGTGGTATATTTAGGAAAGCTTTGAAACAATGGGCATTAACAGCCTGTAACAATTCGTAAAAGCTGGTTCGATGTTGCGGATAATCTTCGAAATTCTTATTGATCATATCAAGTGTGCATTCGAAGACAGCATCGAATATTTTCGGTATTTCGTTTGTAATCGCATTTCGTAATTTATTTACTATAGTTGCCATAGTGCTCAACACTTTCGGTTCACGAGCAGAAGGAATTTTGCAACGCTAACAAAAAATAAAGTTAATTATATTTAAATGTAATCGGATTTTTTTCGGGACAGTTTTGTTTTTGATTCAATTTACCTGATAGTCTAATAAAACAGCATCCAATAAGGGCGGTATAAAATTTTCCATGACCATTTGATTGTCGTTCGATCGCGACACCCATTCCGATATCAGTGTCAGAGTTTCCTTTTTCACAACATGCATCACTTTAATTAATGGCTGATTATTCACATTCATACCATTCACGGCTATCGCTTGAATTATATTCTCGGACATTATTTTATAGACATTCAACATATCCAAATAGATTCGTCCTAATTGTATTACGTATGGATGGCCAAGCGATTTACACGCGCTAACATTCGTTTTAAGTATACTGCCCAGTTGCTTGACGGCTGCCATATTCTTTAAAAAGTCTACATTTTTCGATGCTCGCGATATAATCTCGTCCCACACTTGATTCGGTAAGAACATGTACTTTTCGATAAGCGCGTCCTGCTGTACTTGATCGACTTGTGCCGATATCATATAGCCGACAGCTTCGTAGAATGTGTGTACCTAATTAGCCCATAAACTGCATTATTCTACAGCATCATTAACCAAAAAAATAAAACAACAATTACCTGTTGCGGCTGTAAATCACAAATGATACTGCTCATCGTACTTAAAATTTCATCGATAAACGTACAAACTTCATTCGGTTGGACCGTAACGAAGTGGCGACGACATTTTATGGCAATTTTTATGAAAGTATCACATGCCATATCCTGGACGCCGTCGTGCGTTTCATGCATGAATTCGAATAATTTATTGACAACGGTTTTCAAGAATTTCCAATGTGCTCGCAAGAATCGAGGATATTGACCGACCACATACATAATATTCGAAGCGATAATCGCTTTATTATCTTTGCCCTTTTTCTGCTCACATAACCCCAGTAAGTCTTTGATGACCGTGACCAGGAAACGTTTTTCATCCTCTTCACAGAAGGCTCCTGAAATGACCAGAAAGAAACAATAAATAAAGTGAAATGTGTACTTAATGCCAGAGTAAAATCAATTATAGTCCGCTTTTAATTTTCTCTTTCTTCTACCGCCTACGCCCGCCGACCAATCGAATTGCTATTGTATTGCACAAAAAATTTGACTGATGTTTTATTTAAGGCACCGAATCCGATGTAGGTAACAAGCTTTAATACAGTAGCGTATAGTTCACTCAGTTTTGGGAGTGAAAAAAATTATTAAAAAAGAAAAACAGCAAACTGACTGATGACGAAAATAGGGACACGAATAGAATACGATCAATCGGAAGATAGTAGTCATGAATGACACATTTGAAGGACTGCGGATTATTACGCTCTAGGAAACACGGTTAAATGTAGTATGCTTCTTATTTTAGTTACACAAGAGAGAAACATCTTTATAAATTTCACCGTACGAAATTTAAGCTACTCAACGGTAAACTCGTGGGCGCGTTCATCTGAACGAGTAGTACGAAGAAATATAGGGATACGACCTTATGGGGGGAATCCCGTGTGAAGGCTCTTTTTTACGCTTTTTTTGGAATTTTTTTTTAAATAAATAAAGATACAACTGTGAAATTTTTACCACATATTTATGCACATTTTGAGCACACTTTAAAAATTTTTTCCGCCCGAAATTGTCGCTCATTGCTGAGGTATATGGCAACTTAGCCACTCATTTTAAAAAAAAACTTTTTTCCGTTACCACGATTGCGGGCGTTCTGCTTATCTCAAATAAAAAAATCAAACGGCATTTTAATCTGTGAAGTATGAACTAGTTTTGGAACTAGGATTATCAAAAAATATTGAAAGGTTAATTTTTGGCAACTGGTTGAATGAACTCTTATCGTCAATTTTTTTTTTTGTTTTTTTACGACTTCTTCAGCTCGCCAAAAAAAACGGCTTGATGAATCACAATTATTCTAGTTTGCAAAGTGTCTACATGAGTACTGAATAAGTTCACCAAATTTCAAAGGAATTCGTTCGATAGATTTCGAGATATCGTGTCTACCGATTTGAAAAATACCGTTTTGAGAAAAACGCAACTAAACTGATCGAAACAGCAAATGAGTTTAGAGAATATAACGGCCTGTAACTTCCGAACGGCTTCGAATATCGGAAAA
The DNA here is from genome assembly GCA_951812415.1 of Beris morrisii. Classification (NCBI taxonomy): domain Eukaryota; kingdom Metazoa; phylum Arthropoda; class Insecta; order Diptera; family Stratiomyidae; genus Beris; species Beris morrisii. Next base: position 106,129,246 of record OX638313.1, on the reverse strand, counting down.
TAACATCGCCCACATATTCTACACTATATTTGGATGCAATTTATGCAAAAAAAAAATCGATTTGTTGAACCAGTCACACGGGATGACCCCCTTAAGACGGCTTATTTCATTACTACAGCGGACGTATAAATATATGTAGTAGATGCTGAGTTCTTCGACACTACGATGATCGAGTGCGTCTATCGATGCTATAATGCCATAGTACCCAATAAATCGGAACACGAATCCTTGAATACGCTCTAACAATAAATGGGGGTCTGCTCGCGGTACACTCCGAACAACCGAAAGGAACAAAGCACTGTGGTTTAAGTTTAAAACAAGATATAATTCAATTTAAATAATTAAGAACAGTTCAAATATGGAGACTCTGAAGTGTTCAGTGTAACGTCATCGAAGACTAGGATGAGGCACATCGACGGATTGACATGAAGTCCAAGTTTAAAGAACCAAGAATACCAATAAAGGGCGCGTCTCTATAATGGTGTTGAAGCTGATATTGGGAATAGACGACAGAAGGTCGTAAATCTAAATTAGGAATAAGGTGGGTGATAAAACTGAGACTTGAGGGTCGCAGGAGTTGATAGAGAACGAAGATGATGAAACACGATACAGTGCGTCCCGAAACTAGGCTTTCAATCCATCTGACAAAAAGGGCTTTCAATCCATCGAACAAAAAGGACTTTCAATCGATCGAACAAAAAGGACTTTCAATCCATCGAACAAAAAGGACTTTCAATCCATCGGACAAAAAGGGCATCAATTCCAAATGCATTGAGTTTAGAAAGTGAGTGTTTGAACCAGTGGCGGCTCGCCACATGAGGCTGAGCCTCACCATTTTACAGAGGAAAAAGTCATCAAGTTACTAGTGATTTTTGTTTTGAAAATGTTACTTAATGACTTTCCGCAGTAAACCGACGTCCTTACTCATATAGTTTTAGTCCGACAAGGTCGTCGCTAAGAAAGGCACGAGTCGCCACTGGTTTGAACTTCAAAAATATTTTCTTGTTTTCGCCACATCCAAAATGTTTAGCGTAGACATAAAGCACATAAAGCTGAACAGTCCACAGATTGATCTTTCACACAATCGTCAAGGTACCAAAGAAAATTGATGTTTGCCCTTCCCAAAATCCTACCGAAGTTTGGATTCTATCGCCGACACTTATTACTAGGTGAAAAAGGTGTAGTTCAGGGCAGAAATTTTTCTTTGCCTATGTGATGAATGATTGATCAAAAAGTGTAGATACGGTCGATGAAATAGAGTTCCTGCTAGTCGCTTTCGCGAAAGAGCAAAAAAAATGTTCCTGTGACAATTCATTCAAAACAGTCAAAATTTTTGCATCGACTACTTGCTTAATTAGATTTGTTGTCATAACTTCAGATGGAAAGGACGATATCAACTGAAAACAGTGCGAGATCCAATAAATTGTGCAGATTTCATAACGGCAGGACTCTTTGTTGAAGAGTTTTGTGTGGCAAAAAGATAGACGCATTAAGATATGATTTCCACTTTTGGCTTCGCGGTGATCGAGCTATCGTACGGACGAGACGAACATTAAACAAATTATGAGCGCACTTACCTGATATTGATCCAATAGCCCAGCATAACGTATTCAAATTTTTCCACGAAAATTCCGATCCATTCACTTGATTCATCAGCTTCTCTGTCATAATACGCTCCGTATCAGCATAATCCAAATGTGTTAAAAATACCAAAGTTTCACGCATATTTTTATATAAATTAATCGCATTTGTATCTTTCATAAATTCACGTACAACTTCGCCATTCTCATTTTCAACAATTAAAACCTCTTCGGGTTTTGCCATTCGCGATATCATTATGTATCGGACTTTCGATAAAATATCGGCATAGAAACGGCGACGCGAAAACACGTTACGTTTCGAAAACGAATTGCATTGCGTTGCAAATGGATCGGTTGTGTATAAATCGTCGACTAAACTGTTCCAATATTCGAGACAAATCTTAAACATTTCGACATCGTCGACTTCCGATATCATGACCAAATATAGTAGAGCCTTATTCAAGTAGTCTACATATTTTGGATCTTCGACCAATTTTCCGTGCTCTTTGAGGAACGTGCATAAGAACATGGCCAAATTTTGAATGAATTTCTGCTCAGAATCGGCACCATTCATATAGTCATGATTCATATTCGTATTGGGATTGATCATCTGATCCATTTGTTCCATTGTATCTTTGAACATTTGCGCAAAATTATTATTGTAGTTGGGTACGGCAAGACCTGCAATTTCCGACAGGCATTTTAACGTTACATTGCGAAACATCGGCACGGTTAGGAATTTAAAAATCAACGTGTCAATTAATTTCGTTTCGAAAATATAACCGAGCGGAATCCAATTCAAGAAACGTAGCAATGTTTCGAGCGTTACCGCAATTAACGGGGCATTCATTGAGCTGCCTAAAACAAACGAACATAGCTGGAATATTTGAGCAAATTCCTGACACATGGTGTCTTTTAAATGTTTCGCTTTTGTTTGTGTTATTTGCCCCGAACAAAAATCGAACACCTCTTCGCTAAGCAACTTCAATATTTGCATATTATTCTGGCATAAGCTCTCGTTGGTTTTCGATGCACCGACAATATCACCGATAAACGATTCCCAATTTTTAGGCCATTCACGCTTTAATATTTGCACCAGGATCATGTTCAATTTATTCAAGTAGACTTTATTTGCTTCCATTGTTGCAACGTCGGATGATGTCTTTATAATAAGACCGACAACATATTTTTTTATTCCCTCGCATTGATTTCGTGGCAAAATCTTCCATCGTGTCTTGATCACTTCTTCGAGAATTTGCAAAGCGTAGAATTTTGTTTGTTGATTTTGCGAGAACTCGAGAATACTATCGACGCGAGTCCACGCGTCGGGATGCTCCTTGAGTGTGGTAAGGACATCCTGGGCGAGGCGTAATTGTTCACCTTGTGACGCATACAAACAACCAACGATACTATCAAGCAAACCAATATCAAGTTTTTGGCTAAAATCCAGCAGCTTGCTAGCCTCTTCTGTAGTAAGCAGTGCAGTCATTTTTCCAATTCAATTTTTCAATGATGGCTGAATGACGAAGATTGGCGATAACCGAACAGATTAGCGGCGTACTAAGATCAACGGATGAGATAATTGTTGAGTTGAATTTCGTTTCCAAGGCTATGTACCTTTTTTTTACTGGATTACTTAAGTTTGAATTTGGTAGAAATTTATTTTACTGTTTATAATTTGGTTGAACTTATTTTTTTTTTATTTTTTTGTTATTGTTGTTCTATATAAAATTCTTTTGCTTTTTATAGTGTCTCTTATGTTTCGTTACAAAGTCACATACGCACCATTCACAAAATCTGCAAGTGAGAAAATAAAAAAGGCGGATTAATTTCGAAATTAACGTAAAGTAAAATGCTGCATATGTTTGTTTAGTCGTCATATCAACACATATTAAAGCCTTTCTTCGTAAAAAATTTCATACAGCTTTTTTTGTTTAAATTGCTACAGAGAAAAATTTGTTTTCATACTTACACTCTCAATCAAGGATTCACGCGACTACAGGCATATTATAATTCTGTGCACTTTTACGTAATCATTTAAACATCAGCGTTTATTCATACTTTTACTCAATAAGAAACAGAATATTTACAATTGATCATCTTCCTCATCCGCTCCAAAACAGATCGCTGAATACATTCTAGCTGTAATTGTGCAGATAATTTTTTTGTTTTTAGTTCGGCATTTTTTGTGCTTGCGATTCATTCAAATTGTTTTTTCACAGGCAAACTAAAATTTTAACATACACCTCTCTTTTACAATTCTAAAATATTGAAACAAATGAAAGAAAGGTATTAATTAAAAAAAAATATATGGAAACGAAATTAATGCCTTACTCGTGTGAAACAGTTTCCTAAAAAATAAAGAAATTGAGGGCCGCTTTAAGGTACAATCTGGCTGGTACTGCCGACCGTCGTGGTCAGCAGTAACTGCCAACTTCAACTGCTCACCGCGGCTGCTTTGCACTCACAACCGTAGTCTACTGCCGGCAGTTCCTACTGACCGCGACGGTCGGCAGTACCAGCCAAATTGTACCTTTAGCCAGCAATACTTGCCAGTTCAAATTCAGAATACATAGCTTTAAATGGCTCAGCGTTTAATAGAGAATACCAATCTTGGATCTTGGCAGAGAACCTAAACAAAGTACGATCATAAGTTAAACAAATCCGCACATCTTTCGTAACCTTGAAACTTCTCTCATCATGGAATATTTCTGCCATCTCAGCAAGAAATAGGTTTCGGTTGGGAATTTTCTGCTAAAATCCCACACAGGGACCACTGGAATGAACAACGCTACCTAGACAATAGAACCACAATGATCTTCACCGACGGTTCGAAAATGATTTCTGGCATAGGCGCGGGGGTATTCTCACAGGAACTTGAGATTCACGAGTCCTACAGGCTACCGGACTATACCAGTGTGTTTCAAGCGGAAATCTTTGCAATATTTCAGGCTTGCAAAATTATTGAAGCAAAGGTGTTTGTAACAGAAGATATCACTATTTGCATTGACAGCCAAGCAGCCATCAAGGCCCATAGATCGAACACAACACGATCAAAACTAGTTAGACGATGCCGTGGCATTCTTAATTATATCGGCACATGGCACAATATTACCCTCTGCTGGGTGCCAGGCCACTGTGTAATCCAGGGGAATGAGCTAGCTGATGAACTCGCTCGCGCAGGATCCAGCCAGTGAGCTTGAGTGGTAGACCAGCACGTTGCTATTCTTATCGGATCCATAAAACAATCTATCGACTCACTATGTACTATGGCAGGCAACAGATGCTCAAACCTAACTACATGCTCAATATCAAGAACTCTTTGGCCTGCATATGATCACGGGAAAAGCAGGTAAGGTGGGCAGAAAAGATGCTAGAACACTAATCGGAGTGCTCACAGGGCACTGCCAGATCGGTAGATATGCTAGACGACTAGGTGTCGAGGCAAATGATCTCTGTCGTAGCTGCGGTGACCCAGAAGTGGAAGAGTCAATCTTCCACGTCCTATGCGAGTGTCCGGCCCTATCGGGAACGAGAAGACGGAACCCCGGCGCTTATTTCCTCGATGATCTCGGTGATATCGATAAGGGGAAGCTATGTAACATAGCAAGTTTTATGAAATCCATTAAATGGTTTTAGGTTCTATGAGTGATCACACTCAAACGGGGAGCACAACGGACGAGTACTGACGTCTAATTAAAGGAGGATGATGGCATCACCACCCCATATACCACACCAGCCACCAAGTTTAGCTCAAACTACAGCTTAACTACCAAAAGCCGTCACAACACATTTAGTTAATGATGACGATAGGATCAAGGTATGTTATCGCCTTGCAGACGCCCAACCCATCAAAACATATATACAACGGTGCGATTGAGAGTGAACTGAGGGAGTTATATTTTAGACTACACACCTCAACGATGGGAAAAAGCATGGACAGTCAACTATTTAGCATATAGACCGCAAAGGGTATAGTCATCTTGCAAAATACGCGATTTTGGAAAAACCTTAAGGAAAGCGATAAAACTAGCTTTTGCTTACGAAATATAAAAACAATTTCTCAGTCAAATAAAGATTTTGCTTGATAGATTCATATGATGGGGTTTGCTGAAAACGGTGCTCGAGAAAAGATATTTAGAATCAATGGTTTTGAAATGGCTGCGTACATTTTGTCCACCCAAAATGGTAAGCCATTTTTTGAGTAAAAATCAAAATATTTCGATTCGCCCAGCTCCTCTATTAGACGTGAACGTGGTTAGCTATTTAGAGAGCACAAGTTGGCACTGCCATTGCCAATAAATTATATTGTTCGATTCTTCCAGAAGAGTGCTTCAAAGATATCGGGTTATGCAAACCGATCACAAGGCCTGTGCTGATGTCGGCGGTTGTAAGCCATGGGCTTTAGCGCAGTCGCTTGAAAAAAAGCTGTCGACTCATTTCGAAAGGAACGATTAGACTGAAACCCCCGACACAACCAAAATTTGCACAGCATCTGGTAGCGTACAGCATGCTGCAACTTAAAAGATATACGGTACAATGCAAATGGAAGTTTTTAAAAGCAAAGCACAATGCAATCGAGCACTGGAAAAACCACGCAAAAAATGGGAGGGCGTTAAACGACGTATAGCAAATTGATGCTAAGCTTTTCTATCTGGATGATGCGTTTGCTAGATCGATAAAACTGGCGGCGGATGGTTCATCCTTTACCCAAGGCCCGATTTTGATGATATGAATGCTACCGAACAGCTTCATTCTTCATCATCTACATCCAAGTCGTATTGATCAAACTAGTAACTGAGCATTTTCTGTGCTCTTCATAAATTTTAATAGCGTGAAACCAAAGGAAAACAGAGATACAATTTTATAACTTGCGATAAATACGAAAACGAGAATTTCACAACTTGCCAAATATATTAGCAGTGATACGACTGGAATTTGTTAGTAAACTCTACCACTTGCCACCTTTCTATCGCACACTTGCACCTCAATTTCGAAATTAATTTCACGTCTTTTAATTTACGCCATTGTTCCCTAAAGATCGTACACCAAATCTGTACTCTGATTGTAATACAATCAAAAAAAATTGATTTTATTGAAACAGTTAGATTTTCCTTTCTTTCGCCTGAAAGCACAAGAAGTTCTTTCTGCTTACTGAATATACCGACTACCAAGTGAACATCGAACAGATTTCTTTCTAAACAATGATTAAGGTTCGAATAAAGCTAAAATAAAAATCGATCGATAACAAATCTGATAAGAAACTAGAAAACACATCAAAACAAGGTATACATGATTCAGTTATGAAAAAAAAACACAGAACGAAAAGGAAATTATTATGTGAAAAAAATGGAAAAGAAATTCAAGGATTGAGAAGATTTGATAAATATGACGCAATTCAATCCCAACGAAAAGGGGCGGCGATTTAAAATAGCTCCATAAAAATCTTAAATCAACGTGAACAATCGTAGGGTACAATTTTCTCGTAACCATAACTCCATATTCGCACTTCACCCCCAGTTTCGTTACTAGTTCTACGCTTGTTTCGTTTGACTAAACGTGCTAGCAAAGACTAAAACGTTCGAAAGAAAAAAAAACAACAACATAAAAATAGATTGACTTCGAAGAAACCGTATTCTTCAAACAGCCAAAGAGTTTATTTGTTGCTTTTTTAGGATTTGAAAGAGAATGTATGCATCGAACCGAAAAAGCAGTGAAATCTTCTAACTAGAAATATTTGTATTTTTAGATTTGGTTCAAAACACTAGAGACTAGAGCAATTTTTGAAAATTATGTAGTCGGTGGCAAAGTAATTGGGCTACCCACTGAAGTGAATACCTTCTTTAATGCGTACGGTTTTTACATGAGAGTATTATTGCAATAGTTCCTTGAATTTAAAGCCACTACTGGCAATTTTCGAAACGTTTCCTGCTTTAGAGCGTGTACTTTCGTAGTATACACCCACATTACACAGAAAGAAAATAACCAAAACCAAAGTCGAGTTATTCATTGTATTTCAATGTTTTACTACTGAAGGGAGCAGATATCAAGTGATACATTAAAAACATTTTTCGAAGATTTCAGCTGCGTGATCGTATAGTTCCGCTTCAAAGCGACTTAAAGATTCTCGGCATTATCTTCACTGGAAACTCTCGTGGAATAAGCAAGTTGACTACACTCAACAACTTGCTTATTCCACTGGAATCCCCCAGTCTCTATCCGAACTTTTTCGTCCTCCTCTCGAATTTCAAGAGCTCAGGTAGGGATCGAGAACGGAGTTCTTCCATCCTCATAGGATCAACGCCGTATACGTGCATTCTCGCAAAAGAGTAAGCTGGACACTCGAGAAGGAAATGTTCCGTTGTGTCGTCGCAAGCAGTGCACATGGGGTCATCAATGATTCTCAGTCTAACCAGGTGTAGAGGCCACACGAGTTATGCCCTGTGAGGACACAAACCATATTACCATTCCTTTCTGCTTAATTTGTGAAACAAGGTTTCTGGTTTGCCGCATTCACGGAAGAAGCCGCCATCTCTCAATGTGTGATTTACTCACCCACTCAGCAATGGCAGCCCTGACAGAGGCAACCGGCACACCGAAAACTGGTTCTGGTCCGACCATGTCTGACTCCGATCCAGCCTTTGCTAATGCATCAGCTATTTCATTGCTATTTACACCCTGGTGGCCTGGAACCCATATGAGCTATAAGTCGTTGAATCTGCGAACAGAATTCAACCGTTCCTTTCGAAAAGACGATTGGATTATTTAGGGATTGTAGAGCGGCCGGACTGTCGCTGCAAATGCAGATCATCCTGCCTCTCCATCTTCCCTCTATAATCCATTCTACTGCCTTAAGTATGCCACAGTTACAGCTCATGTTGCGAACTCAACCGATCACGACCTACTCTCGTACCAACAGTTCTAGAACTTGGGCTGTACGCGTCCTACAACGAACCGACAGAATCGATCCTAACAAGGCATACAAATTGCAAGGGGCTGGCTATTTCGACCGAATGAATAACAGAAGAATACGGAAATCGCCACAATTTTTTAACTGGAAGGTCCGGTTCGCTTTTCAGCCTATTCAACCTATTTAAATTGAAATCTTGTCGGGCTAAAAAAGCGTGGTTGCAAGGAAGAAGTCAAGTGGCATCAACGACTATTTGGAAACGCTTCTAAACCACTTCACAGAAGGAATTAGAAACCTGGGGAAAGGATAGGTCAACCGCAATTGACGCAGATAGGAAGTCTCTACTAAAATTTATCAACTGGACGGCTTGGTTCGCTTTGAATTTCTCTAGTCTTCCGTATTAAGCCTCTTCACCCGATTTGAACTGAAAACTTTTCTGACTGAACACAAATATTGTTGCAACAAGGAAGTCATCCAGGTGATAAATTTCTATTTCGAGTGCCTTTAAAATCACTTCAGGGATGGAACTAGAAAGCTAGACAAACGATGGACCAAGTTCAATTGACGTAGATATGAAAACGGCCATGACTGACACTGAATCCCAAGTAAGGATACAAAACGAGCTTACCCAAAGCTTCCGAACAGAATCCGGCCTGAAGCAGGGAGATGGACTTGCTCCCATGCTCTTCAATCTCGCCCTGGAATGTCATTAGAAAGGTACCCGTTGATACCAGAAGTTCCCTACTAATCAAGTCCACTCAACTAGTGGTGTACGCGGATATATAATTTATTAAATTTATAATTTTGTATAAAAACATCAACATATATAAGAAATTCAAAAATGTAGTAGTTTCAAGCTTGCTTCCCAGACAGCTGACAGCTGGTATAAGGAAAGCAAAAATACAAAATTAAGTTAAACGTAATTCAAAATTATTTAAAAAATAGATAAGAAAATGACACATGATAGAAAAAAAAAATAAGAAATTATAATTTAAAAGAATATTGGAATGAAAGGAAAGAGAAAAGAGAAAAAAAAATAATATAATTCATAAAAAAAAGAGAAGAAACAAGACTATAATTTTAAAACCAGAGAGAGAGATTGAAAATCCTTAATCATATCATTGGAGAGAGAGCTGATGAATGTCCATAGGTCTGAAAATAAGGGAGAAGTAGTTGCCGTTTAATCTAGAGAAGAATTTAACGAGCTCGTTCAAGTTCGCACAGCTATGCTGCGTGTCGAACTGAGTCCGCTGCAACTCTCTACCAGATCATTAGAAACCAAGAGTATCCATTTATGTGTCGTTTTGTTCAATAAATCTCTTATAAACATCATGGTCAGATCTGTTCCAGACGCGAAGGAAGTGTTCCACTGTCTAGACTCAGCGGCAAAGGGTACGGGTTAAGGGTACATGAGAATAAGACCAAGTTCATGACCCAAACAAGAAGAAACGCGCCAACTAGATAAAATATGACCATGGGAGACTACAACCTGGAGAATGTGGATCATTTCTCATTGGGAGATCATCATTTCTTTCTTGGAGAACACCTTGTAATAGACGGCAACGGGACGAAGTAAAACAACGGATCACACTAGCAAATAAGGCGTATTTCACGGTTCTTCCGATCTTAAAATCGAAAAAAGTGCTTGAAGACGCTTCTAAACACAGGCAGAGCAAACTTCGCATATAGACACTGAACGCTGTTTCCCGCTCGAAATCTTGATAGAAAGTCAGTATCATACCTCCGCGGAACGAAATGAGTCGCTTTACGCTTGAACAACGTTAGGAAATATTGAAAACTTATTTCCAAAGTGAGTGCTGTGTAGTCCAAACAGTGCGTTTTTTGAAAAGAAGTTTTGGCCGAAATGAAGCTCCCACCGCGCCTGCTGTACGCAAGTTTGTGCAAAAAGTTCGTGAGACTGGCATGCTAGTGGACAACACTCATGGCCCCCGTCGTCGTACGATGCGAACAGACGAGAATATGACTGCTGTAGCCGAGAGTGTGAGACTCACTCCACGAACATCAACTCGCCGTCGATCTCAACAGCTCAACATTTCACGAACTAGCCTGAGGAGAATTCTGCACAAAGATCTCGGATTATTCGCTTACAAGGTCCAGCAATTGAAGGCGCACGACCATCCGCTTCGTTATCGCTTCGCAATTTGGGCCTTAGAGCAGCTTGAATTGGACAACGATTTTGGGCGAAAAATCATCTTTTCTGACGAGGCGCATTTTCATCTCGGCGGCTACGTTAACAAACAAAATTGCCGCATCTGGGGCTCGGAACGTTATTGTCGAGAAGCTAATGCATCCACAGAGAGTGGCAGTTTGGTGCGGATTATGGAGTGGTGGCACCATTGGACCATTTTTCTTCGAAAATGAGGCTGGGAACAATGTTTCGGTCAACGGTGAACGTTACAGAGCCATTTTATCCGACTTTTTTTTTACTCAAATTGAAGACATGGATTTGGACGACCTCTGGTTCATGCAGGATGGCGCGCCATGCCACACAGCCCATGCCACAATCGATCTTTTACGCACCAAATTCCCAAATCGTGTTATCAAACGTCTTGGCGATGTCAATTGGCCGCCTCGGAGCTGCGATTTGACCCCTTTGGATTTTTTTTTGTGGGGAACCGTGAAGGACCGATGTTATGCCAACAATCCAGAAACGATTCAAGCACTTAAGGCCAATATCATCCAAGCAATCCGTAAGCTACAGCCCGAAACCATCAACAAGGTCTTGGAAAATTGGAATGACAGAATGCGCTACTGCGCAGCCAGCCGAGGCAGCCACTTGAACGAAGTTGTGTTCCATCAGTAATGGGAATGTTTACTCTTACTAATAAAGCCATAATACATGAAAAAAAATTTAATTTTATTCATTTTATTGCAAAGAAACTTGTATTTGGCCCACCCTGTACAAGACCATAATAAAGCCCCGAACACAATGCTCTCGTTGCGTTCCGTTCCGTCACGACAAGTGAGGTTATGTAATCCGTAAAAGTTGAATTTTGGTCAACTTTTCCGATCCGTTCCGTTACGACCGTTGTGTGCATTTACATGGCCAGCCCATAAGGTCTACTTTGACAGCTGAACGAAACGGGAGCATTGTGTTCGGGACTTAAGACCTGTGCTACTATATGCAAGCGAAACGTGGACTCTCACCCAAGCGTCTGAAAAATCAATAGACGCTTTTGAACGACGAATTCTTCGAAGAATTTTGGAACCAGTAAGAGATGGCACTGAATGGCGTATCCTGGCGACCCAACTATTATAAAATTTAGAAAGCTACAATGGTCAGGCCATGTGGAGCGAATGGACGACGGAAGAATTCCCAAACGCACACTGAAAGGTAGAGCTCAGGGCAAACGACCGGTGGGAAAACTGCGGTAAAGATACGAAGACTCAGTTGACGCAGATTGCAGATCGCATCTTAGATGTACAAATTATTGGAGGACGCGGGCGCTGAACCCAGATGACTTCAGACAATGTATCCTGCAGGCCCTGGCCCGACTTGGGATGTCGCGCCATTAATGATGATGAAAACGGTAAATTTTCAACTGGAGGTCCCGGTCGGCTTTGAATTTCGCTTCCTTCCTATTTGAACTGAAAACTTTTGTGGCTGCGACGAAGAAGTCGTACAGGCGGTCAACTAGAGCCTTTAAAACCACTTCAGGGACAAAATTAGAAAAATGAAGAAACGTTGGGCCAACTGCATTGAACTTTGAGGTGATTATGTCGAAAAGTAAAGAACCGTCGCGTAGCAAGGGTCAGGAGTTCAATTATTTTAAAAGAAATTGTCTTAGCTGCATGTAAACATTTTCGAAAAGGATCGCAATTTGCGTGGGAGTCTTTTTTTTCGCCGGGATTTCACCGGAACCAAATACAACAGAAGACCAAAAAAAGATATTGTAAAATGCGTACATACCGAAAATCGTCAAGCATTTCCCTAAAATTGGCCATTTACCATCCCGACCAACCGTAAATTACTTGATTCCTAAAGAACCTTCCGCCTCCAACGTCACAACTTCACCAGTCTCTGTAACTGCGTACCGACAAAACGTGCCCGCAACGAAACTCCCTTTACGTAGTTGCGTGTGTGCCTTCGTCATTCAAGAAACTTGGTGGGTAGTTTTCTACACAGTCGGGGACATTTTACAACATCACAATTACGTTTCCACGCCAACGAACCCACAAAATTACAAATCAAACAAATTGTCGACAGAAGTCCGCCACCACTCTCGTACCCTGAAAATCCGGCCCGGGAAAATCTTTACCGTGCGACCGACAGGCTTTTCAACTGTTTCAAGCAAAAAAAAAACGTTGCAATTCTGTCACTAAACGGATTCAATTCCGATTCACAAAATTCCGATAAAACGCGCGCGAAAAATTCAATTTCACAACCGACAGATTGCCGTCTTCAAAACCATTGTTTTGACGAAAATAAGGAAAAACGCGCGCGCCATAATCGCCCGCACACACCTTTAACAATAAATCGTGTGTACATGTGACGGCATTGCCATGCCGGAAGAACAAAGTAAACTGACGGAATTTACAGAAAATCCGTCAAAATAAGAAAAATGTGCGACGAAATTGACTCAGGCCCACTTGGGAAACCCGATAAAACCTCAAACAATTTCGAAAAAACACTTAAATTCTATTTTCGTAGTGTTTTTAAGCCGTGCTCCAGGTGCAACTAGGCCGCCCCTCTACACTACTCCTCTCACACACTCATGCAAACAACGCTCGTACGCATACGCTACGCGTTTCCGCTTCAATCACCGACACAAACAAATCCCATCAACTTTTCGCGCTGCGATTTTCTCGCTTCATTTAACCGATTTTCACCCCATCCCGATTAAAATTTGACAGTTCATTAAAAAGTCGATGCAGCGTGTCGAATTCCACTCAAAAAAAAAAAACAACCCGCAGGCACAACACTCAAGGATCGGAAAATGAAAAATTTGATCGCGAAAATAAATGCGTCGTACCCCCCATCACTCACACTATCAAACGCACGCACACTCTCACCCAACAGAAAAAAAAATCGAGAAAAAAAAACCACTGCAAATGGGGCGAACGCCATCCTCCGTACGGGTTGCGTTGCACGACGGCTCCCACTAATTTCCCCACGCGCTGTTTTTCTTTTACAAACAATATCCACACGAAAACTCCACCGAAGCTCCCGTTTCCGAACATCCCAGAAAAGTGCGCGTAAAAACACTGCAGCCCCCCCGACCCTCGACGATGACATTCCGTCACAAAAAAAAAATACAACCCACAAGATGAACAACCCGCCTGGATCGGCACCCCTAAACATCGAAGGGCTGCAATTACAGTAAACTGCTGTGTGGAACTCGCCCCTAATTCAGAAAACAAAACGTGCGCCTCTTGACCGCAATTTCAATCTGCACCGCGCGACGAGACCGCGACCACAAGAAGAAAAAAAAATAGAAAACTGGATCACAAACATTCCGGGAATTCGTTTCAACAGAGTCCCGACGACGTCTGCACGATCAACACCACCCATCCTCAAGTCCCCCAACAATCCGATGACGGGCACAGCAGCACAGAAGACATTTTTCGTCGACGGCTCGGCACTCGGCCATTCAACAAAACATTTCTTTTTTTCTCGCTCTCTTCTCGCCCAATTTTTTTCCGATCGCTTTTCACACTCGTCCGGCATTAAATTTCATCAAATTAATGTACCAATTCGTTCACTGATTGTGTTGTAACAAATTTAAGATGAAAATGAAAAGGGTAAATGAAATATTTTTTTACTTTTTTCCACTTTTTCAATCACGGCGATGTCAGACAAACGCATTCACTCACACATGTAATAACACTAAAGTTAAAAAATCGCTGTGGAGACGACGAGTGAAGTTGGTTCCGATTGGGAGTTGCAATTTTTTGGTGCGGTGCCTTTTGTCGGCTGAGGGAGTGTAGTTACAGCGGATTCAGAAAAAGCGGATGGAATTGTTTTAAACTAAATTTTTTTTTGTTATTGGAACTTATAACTTTATTATTTTAATAAAATAAACCATTAATTTTGCCGGGTTAAAATTAGTCTACACCTACACTGAGTGCAGTACAGTAGAAGTGTACTGTACACTTAAGAGCCAAAAGTTTTGTTCTTTTTGCATACAGTTTCCACACTTTTCTGCACTAACTCTTGAGCGAGTGCAGAAAAGTGTAGAAAGTGAATGAAAAAAGAACAAACCTAATAGTAATGTTCTTTTTTCATTCACTTTCTACATTTTTCTGCACTCGCTCAAGAGTTAGTGTAGAAAGTGTATATAAAGAACAAACCTAAAAAGAACAGAAAAGTGTACACGTTCTGTAAGCCACTGTGACAAATGAATGACGTCAATATAGAAATCCGTTAGTTTCAAATTTAAAAAAATGGTTCAAAAACGCTTTGACAGCAGTATTAGCTTGACTTCTTGCCCGCCCACTCGCCATATTGTATAACCACTGTATAAATAACGGATTCTTATCTGCAGCATGGAAGAAGGCCACGCTTATTCCACTTCCCAAGAACGGATCGGACAACCAAATCGCTGCCTTTCGTCCCATTTCACTCCTTTCCAATATTGGTAAGGGACTAGTGAGAGTGATCCTTCCACGCTTTGGGGACTTTACGTCTCAATTCGTACCAGACTATCAATTCGGATTCGAACAAAACAAATCCGCCGAACAAGCGATAATGATTATCCACAAGGTGATTTCCGATAAGCTGCGGAATGAAGAATGCACTGTAGCTTGCGCACTTGACCTGGAGAAGGCCTTTGATTCAGTGTGGACTGAAGGCCTTATCCTCAAACTTATCGAGTCCGAATGCCCTCTCCACTTCTCTAGAATATTAGTGGACTTCCTGTCTGACCGTCCCTTCTCTATTACCATCGCGGGACATTCGTCTGGGGCTATCGCGTCCCGCTCTGGTGTCCCCCAGGGCCCCAGGCTTCTTCAATTTTTTCCTTTGGGATATTCCGCTCCCCTCTTCTTACAATAGTGAAAATTCGCCCTCCCCCCTCCCATCAGTAAACTTGGGTAGTTTAATGTACGCAGACGATATTTTAATTTTCGCGTCCGACTCCCTTTCCTCACAGGCGCAATCCCTACTACAAGAATCTGTTAATAGAATCACCACGTTCCTGGAAGATTGGGCCCTCAAAATCAATCTCGCCAAATCTGAGACCATTTGCTTTAGGAATGCCAGCGATAAAGGCTATAAGGGTGCCGTTCCGGAAAGTAGAAAAGTGTCTATTGCCGTGAATGGTGTGCAAATTCCTTAAAAAGAAAGCATTAAATACCTGGGCGTCAACCTTCATCATAGGCTCAAATTTAATCCACATGTTAGGGCGATTCTCCTGAAAGCTAAGGCAGCGACGGCCATAGTGGGATCTCTTCTCACGTCTAAATCGGTCTACTCGAATACCAAGCTCCTTATATATAAAACTCTAATCCGGCCGATCATAACTTACTGTTTCCCCGTCTAGGTTGGCATATCCCCAACTGCTGCAGAGGAAATTAACATCTTTGAGAGAAAAATTCTCCGTAAATGCCTGTCTAAATATAGAAGACCCAATGGGAAATTCTACAAAAACAGAGTACTCTATGAAAAAACCGAAATAACTCCTATATTGCATTAAATGCTTCAGACCAGCAAGGCTAGAGTGAGCAAGTGGAGCTCACACCCCCTTCTCATCGTCCGTTCTCTCTTCCCTGAACCACCCTGGCCAGGAAATCCTTAGTCGTAATATTCGCTGTTCAATCATTCGACCTTGAGCAAATTTGGGATTTACTCGGCGTGCCCCATCCTCAAAATTTGCACACGCTGGATCTAGAAGGACATCCGGCATATTGTTGTCGATGCCACCATTATTTCAATATTTGTTAATTTTCGAGGCCATAGGTTTTAAATAATTTAATACTCGGTGCATGAGCAACAACCTGGCCCGTCCGCAGAATATCGTGACGGGGGGAGGGGGGCGTTGGGTGTGTTTCTTGAACTTCACCAATGCTTTTCTACTAGATTTTTATCTAATGAATGTAAAGGTCAATCCAGTACACCAACGCTAGAATAAACTAAGCTGTTCGAAAATTCGTGCACGGAACTTGGTCAAATGAACTCGCATACTTTTTTTGCCTTTTAGTGGATCCACTAGGTCAGGGTAGACCCAAAAAAAGCAACAAAAAAATCAATCCGACTGTATGTCGTCCGCAAATCGTTGAAGGCTCGTACCTCCCAAACCCTTTGAGCTATTAAGATCAATTTTTTTTCAGTGGGTAGATTGGGTGAACCCTTTTTTGTGACCACTTATTTAAAGGTGGGGTTGTGAGGGGGAAAGGGTGAAAAGGGGAAAAAATTTAATGTCTCTGGAACTGTACAGTGGATTTCAATCCATGTAACAAGGGAATTAAACAGGCCAAATGCTTTTAATTTAAACTTTAACTTGATCACAGGACGAGAACTCGAAGGACGAATTGGCTGCGAGTGGGCAAACCTGTACTTGTGTGCAGCGAGTCTACTTGTAAAAACAAAGTGACCAATATCCTCCTCTGAATACGCGATACCTAGTCTATTGGTGTATTTATTGATTAAAGAGCAGTAGAGAATACTGACCACCAATTCCGAGAACATTTTGACTTCTCTAATACAGTAAGTTTCTGTAATTCTTAAAAACACATTGCACATTTGCGTTCCAAACACACAGGAACATTAAGGTCATTATTACGATCTTCAGTTAAACTCTAACCGTAACTTTAACTGGAAGTTTTGTATGAAAATCTGTCAGTTAAAGTTCCAGTTAAAACGAACTGTACATCGTAGGAACGGGCCTTATAATACCAAATTCTTTGAGTTCTACTATCTTTTTATTGATTGCAGGACTTGTTCTGGGAACTGTACGTCTATGACGCTGACCCTGCAACAAGGTTTTTGTATATGAATCCACTGCCATAGTTCTACATACGCCATTAACGAGTTCTAGAAATCGGAACTGGTTGTCCTAGCTCCACTCACAAAACATCTACTAGGCACTCGGTGCGTAACACAATACAAAAACAGATAGCCATAAGCGAAGAACTAATTTTTCTGATCACGGCTACTGCTCGTCACAGTCTAGCTTTATATGCTTCGAAGCGAACATCCGAGGTTTGAGAAACACGCACTGAGTTTCAGTTTAACTCATTGAGCAAGAAAGTAAAAGAGAGGTCGGTAAAAAAATCTAGACGGTTTTGTTAGTCATTGCTATGGTAATGTTACTACTGCAGTGTAACGGCTTCAACTCTTGTGCTTCCAAATGCACATCAATCTCACCACGCTACTACGTCAATTTTCCTACGATACTACTTAAATTTTTCTACGCTACTACGTCAATTTTTCGTAAGAAAAACGAAAAAGTTCGGGTAGAGACTGGGGGATTCGAGTACAATGGGCCACGTTGTCCTGAGTGCTCAAGATGCACTGCTTTGCTGCGTGTCTTCCCCCACACCAAACAGCAACAACAATAACGTCAATTTTCCTACAATACTACGTCCAACTTACAAAAATTGCTTCTCTAAAATTAAAAAAAAAAAATGATCTCATTCAACCGTTTCTTATTAGTTACGTATTCAAAGAGTTAACCCCCAAGCAGACCAATAAAGCGGAATGTTCTGATGTCCTCGGAAAGTTCCGAGCTATTTCCGATATAGGGGAATGGAAGACAGAAGTTTCCGATGTATTTCATTCGGAAAATTAACGAGATAATTCCATGAGGAAAAGCAATAAGAATTTCATGGAATTATCAGGCAGAATTCCAAAAGAACTTTCGGACATCTGAATATATCGTGGAAAACTCTGTGTAAATTCCATTTTAATTTTTGTTTAGAATTCTATACGAAAATAATAAAAACGAAGTAATTCGCTTAGTCCGGTCTGGCGCAATAAATGCAAGATCAGCAGAATTTTCGCACATTCGGTTATGATTGCAGAAAATTCTACAGACTCTATTTATTTCTTTGCGCCAAACCTGATAAAATGAACAACGTTAAAGGAAGGAGAGAAAAGCTTTGGGAAATGCTCTGGACATTTCTCAAAGATTTCGGTACGAAAAATCCAACGGAACATCGTCAACTTCGCCATAAGGAAATCTCTCGGAAATCGCATGGATTTCTAGCCCGGAATTTCGACTATTCAAAGAACTTTCCATCGGAATTTTGACGGATTTCTGTGTTTTTGGTCGGCTGGGCCTTTTAGAAACGGTTTGCTCTATTTGTTTAGGCCATAGACATAAACAAAATTGGTAATACATACTACTGCAGAGGGTGCTGCTTTCCATATTCTTAAAGTAACTCACAACTTTCAATAAAACATTATTTTTATATTATAAATACAATTTTATATTTATCTTATCAACCTATTTTTTATAATTATTATTAAAATATCTATATAAAATCTTTTTTTTTTTCGTTTCTTTCATCGGCATAATCAAGTAATCGGAGAGAAAACAAACCCTGTTTAATTTTAACTTGAACAATTTCAATCTTTACAGTTTGATTTAAAACTAAATTTTGGTATTTTCTTTTAGTATGTACTTACAATAATAATTCTCTTCATGTTGTTATTTGTAATAATTTTTCTTTTCGTTTTTAAATCAACTGTACCACCAAAATAAATGGCAATTCAATTTTATAATCAAAATTAAACTGTTACGATTTTTTTCAATTTAAATCTAGAGAGTCAATTTATTTTCATTCGTAAATAGCATGACATTTTCTTTTTGTAATGTTTTCAAACATTTTCCTTTTCAGTCGTAAAATTGTATATAAATAATAAAACACAACATAATTATTATATTTATCATCTTAACTATATTTAGGCAAGTACTTTTATAACATAATTTAATATTTTGTTTGGCTTATTAACTCGACGTTGCTTATAAAATAGCAAGGGATAATCGATTGAATTTAAACATTTTAAAAAAAATATAAAAACATAAAAACATAACAAACATGTATAATAATAAATACAGAATAAAATATACAATTAAAGAGTGTAAGAAAAGTAAAACTTTGGTATATAAAGTTGTAGTTGTTGCGTACAGCTTATTGTAATTGAATTACATAATTTTGTGTTTAACAGCAGCTTTTTTTGTGTTCATTATTTTTGGTACTGGGAGGGAAGATCTTTGGTGGAAATTCGTATGAATACAAAGGTTTCGAGTCGGTTTGTGACAAAACTTTTGCATTCAAATATTTTCTCTGATTCTTAAACTCTCACTGTAATAATTGTAAAAAATTAATAATCTACGTAAAATCACATTTTGTAGGTTTTTGGTGTTGTTAGCCCACATCAATTTCAACTTTTAAGGATTCATACAAAATCCGTTCAAACGAGAAGGTAAAATTTTACAAAATTTAAACAAATCGCATATTCGATGTGCATTAATTTTTTTTCTCCACACTTTCTTAAGTTTAATTTTCGTTCTCTTATAAAATAAAATCTATTAACATAATACAGCATACACCAAATGAACGAGTTTGGCTCGTTAGAAAAATTAATAAATTCGATAAATGTGATCAATAATGTGCAGAATTGTTTGAAACGATTAAATTTGATGAAATTTTAATCTGGGTGCTTAAATTACACATTTGCAGAGCAACGGAAAAGATCAAGTTCTGGCCACGTCTGTACAAGTGAAGGCATCTATTGAAGTGCTGTTAAGACGTAAAAATTTATCCTCAGATTCGTTCCTCTATCTAAATAAAAAGTAAGCTAGAAGAGTTCCTCATCCTCGTAAAATACTACAGTCGAAGATTATGTTCTGATTATGTGATCAGAAATACAAAATTTGGTCTAAATCAGACCGATTGAAAGCTGTGTTAAGAATTTAACGTTTCCGACGAATTTAAAAAAAAAAGTTTGTGGTTGTTGGGTCTCCCGTGTGGATGCTGTGTGTGAGGAAAAATTATGAAGAGAATAACTGATTGAATTTTTATTTAATGAGTAGGCTGGGAAAAAGGAATGAAAAATCGAAAGAAAAAGTTAGGGATTGACAGGAGGAAAATTTTTTGCTTTGGGTTTTGAGAGGGATTGTGAAAAAATCGTAGAATAAATAGGAAAAGATTTTTGATTTGAGTCGGAAGAAAATAATTGAGAAGCTTCTGAGATATGTACAAAAAGAGATATGCGTTTATTATATTATGCAAATAACGGGTAGATAAGGAAGGGAAAAAAAAGGAAGAAGGATTGTGCTCGGTATCGTCGGTTCGTTGTTCGATCGAATTTTTCGAGCAAGAAGAAAAGTTCTAGTTTCTGATTGAGCGGATTTTCCGATTCTGTTGGCGTTCGAAATTGCCATAAGGCACTCGTCGCGTATAATAACCCCTCCCCCCTTACCCATTTATAATTAAATGTTAAAAAATATATATAATTAAAAATAAATGACATGACAAGGACGTAACGGACTACAAAAATTTTAAAAAATTAAATAATAATAATAAACAGAAAAAGTGGTAATAAAATAAGAGTAAGTTTTTTTTTTGTGCAGTTTGTTTTTTGTTTTTTGATGTTTGAAAAATAATGATAGGCTAAAGGCCATATAATATACGGGTAATTGTTCCTGACCCTGAACCTCTATATGGGGCCACGACGCGAATTTTTTTTTTTTGGAATGTTGTGGCTGTGGTAGGGTGGGCAGACAGGGCGCTACAACACCGGAGCGCCCTAACAAATCGCGCAATCCATCGCTTAATCATCGGTCTCTAATGACCTATTGGGAAAGATATCCCAAATTTTAATTCCTAGGGTAGGTCGGCGCGACTAATTTTTGTTGTAAAGGCCTAGGGTTTATGGTCTGATTTTTCGAGGAAAGTAACCCCCCCCCCCCACAGCCGCAGCTAGCCCGGACGCCAGCAAGCGCGTCGCTCCAGCTCGAACTTCAGCCACCAATTCGGACGTTGTTGGAATTGGCCCACTGTTTCCCGTACCTTACCTTTCCCTTCGAATATTTTGACCTTTTCAAGACAAAATATTCACTCCGAGGCCTCCGTCATTCTGGTCATGTCGTGGACCCAACGTTGTTTGCCGAAATTTTCGATCGAGCATGCAGGAAGAGGTAAGAGGACCATTTAAAAACACCTGGCAAGTTTAAATTCTACTG
Source organism: Beris morrisii (assembly GCA_951812415.1). Lineage (NCBI taxonomy): Eukaryota > Metazoa > Arthropoda > Insecta > Diptera > Stratiomyidae > Beris > Beris morrisii. The sequence goes on along the minus strand of OX638313.1, from coordinate 106,107,605 downwards.
CAAACGGCTCAACTGTAGGAGTACAGAATGAAGAATTCAACAAAAAACCAGAAGTGAGATGAACGGGTAATCGATAATTATTAAATTATAAATTTTATTTACGGGGCGTAACAATATTTGATTTTCTGATGGAAGACGCGACGACATGTTCATGTGTTTTTTGTGAGCCAGGGTATTTTGAACGGCTTGAAGGCGAAGCCCGAGGAGAAGAGTTTGCCTCCAGAGAGATTACAGCCAGCCTTACAACTAAGTCTGCGGCGATATTGCGATTGATTTCGGGCAACGCAAGTGAAGACTTACATTGCATGAAGTCAATCAATACTTTCCGCTTTTGGAGGAAGACTACCCTGCAAGCCAAACAAATGAGGCTGTCTATGGCCCGGGTTCCCAGATTCAGAGTTTGCGTCTGGGGAAAAAAGCAAACCCGCTGTCTAATTTGGAGGATCCAAAAGGGAGCGCTGTACACTACGGTTTTAAGGATAAAAGAAGAATCGATACCAAGTTTTTCGCGGGACAATAATATCTCCATCGAAAAATAGATTGAATCGAGCATTGTTCTAAAGTGTTTAGTTTGGACAATAGAAGGCACGTTTTGTATGTGAAACGACTTACGTCTGGACAGTGTCCGCACAGTGTGCCATCGTCTTGGTGTGAGTTAAATTCGTCGTCGTTATAGCTAAAAGGAACAAGTTGTGTTTTAGATAAGACAAACGTAAAATACTTATTTGGGTTACTTAGTAAATGAAAGCAGTATACGAGGATAGGACTATGCTCCTATTTTCGTAAGCTTATAAAAGGATTCGCCACTATTGCTACACCGTTGTACTCAAAACCCCTTAAATCAGGAGTACCCAAATAAAGACAAAACCTAAGTATGTGAATGATTTTGTATCGCATTACCATTTGTTGAAAACGTGCCAGAGAACTACAAAGACATCCAGACTCAAAACGACAAGAAAATTGGGAACAAGCAGTACAAGCAGGAAGAGATGTCCCTGATGAAAAATAATACCGGGGAGTACATGGAATTTCTTCTTTAAATTTATCTCAGCACCGATAGTAGCGTCCCGGGAATAGCGAGCCAAAGATGCCGTCTAATATACCCAACAACTCCGGCCACAAATCTTAGTAGTTTAGCTTCTAGCAAGGGTTGAGCCATTATCGAGTGTTACTTCGATGCCCTCTCTATCAGAACAATAAAAAGAAACCAGCAACATTCAGGGTCATGATAATTCGACCATTACTTTTACTGCTTGTCCCGATTGAAAAACTTCACCATATTTCCACGCCGTCTAAGCAATTTTGCAAGCCAGTGAAACACATTACCAAAAAAAAAAACATTTTCCTGTTTCATCGAAAACATTTGAAATATTTTGAAACAATTATCTACAAATAGAGCTCCTCACCTGTCATCCCTCCCAATTTAGTCGCTAATGGAATTACTCTGTCGTTGTTGTGCCGTCGAACTGTGCCGCGTCTTTCGCGATCCTTCGCTATCCATTTCGGAAGATGGTGCCGTCGAATTCGATAGGGCAACGGTCTTATTGAAATCGATCGTTGCGTAGCCAAGTGAAGCTTTTTTCGGACTTTCGGGTGGCAGAAGACTGCTACCGCTCGTCAGTGTTGGTGTTGTTATTTTATTATTGTTGTTGTTGCTTATATTATTGTTAATGTTTGCGGATGAAGATGCAGAGATTTGCTGCTGCATGGCAGAGCCCTGTTGCAGATTTCCGCTGTTATTAGAAGTTGATTTAATCAGTCCGGTGCCGGTTGTCGAGGATAGTGTTGCAGAAATTTGATGTTGTAGCGTTGTGGTTGTTGTGATCGATGCTGAAGTGCTAGTCGGTAGGGCAGTTGAAGCTGCCAGCGATGACGACGAGGGCGACTGATCCAAGTCGAGAATAATGTAGTTGACTATGCGATTCTGTTGTTTCGTAATTGTTGGCGTTGACGGTTCGGATTTATCGCTGCCCGTTACAAAGCCCGTCTGTGCGATCGATGGCAGGTCAACTTTAGCGAAAATGTCCGGTTTAGAGTAGCGTTGGCGCGGTATAAAACGCTGCCGAAAATCGGCCGGATCAAGATTTTCGTAGCAACGAGTGGCCGGATCAATTGAACTGGTCGAAATCAGACGTTGAAAATTAAAGTTGCTCTGCTGCGTTGTTGTTATAACTGTGGTGGGTGTTCCAGCAGAGACACCTTCCATTTCGCCGGGCGTAACATTCACGTACATGTGCGCTGCATCGGTTTCGCTTGGCGAAATGGGATCTTCCGATGCAACGACCGGTTGATAGTGTTGTGTCGTTGTCTGACCGGGCATTAAGATTGGGGCTGGCTCTTGTGGCGGTATGTCTAGCGAGAGTTTCTTGCTGAGCAGGTTGTTATTGTTTTCGCCAGATCGTACCGGAAATTCCTGATAGAGGTTACTGTTTTGGTACTGCGGTTGTTGGTTTAGATGTGCCATTTCAAGGATGTTTGTAAAGCTGTTGGGCGATCCCGGCGAATTCGGTTCCGGGCTCAGCGGACCACTGCTCACCGAACTAAGTCGCATGCCCGATGAGTAGCGTGTACCCAGGTTTTGTCGTAGCGGTGTCGGCTCTAAGTAGTTACCTTCGCCGGTAAGAGTGTCCGTGCTTCGGCTCGGATTCGACGAATGAATCGTTCCGTTCGGACTTAACGACTGCGTTCTACTGTTGTTCGGGAAGACATAGTTTGCACTACGGTTCTGCGTCAGACTATTAGGCCGTGAATTGTTTTGTGTCTGACTATTGGACCGCATCTGCAAAATACCGCCCGCACTTCCGTTTAGAATCGAATTGCCCGACGAGATGTCCGCTCGATCGTCAATCGACGCAGAGCCCTGAATATACGCTTGTAGCAAATGGAACAGACTTTCGGCGTGCGGGCACTTAAATGCGTAAATGCCCTCGCCAGTTTCGCAACGTCGTCCGGCCTCGAACGTAAAGACGTCGGCATCGAAACCGTAGCGTCGTAAATGCTGCAACGACCATTTTGTTGGATCCTTGCCCTTTCGATAGAGCGTTATCTCGCGTGCCGATATCTCGAGTTGTCCGCTCCAGCGTGGCACGCCATCGCTATCGACATTTATAACACGATAAACATTCGGATTGATGTCGTTCAGATCGTTTTTACTGTGAATGCAACCCATTTCCGGCCCGGGGGATTGAAGAAGGCGTTGCGATTGCCTCGAGACGGCCAAGACGTCAATGATTTTCGGGCGCCGGGGACACAAACAAAAGAATCGCTAGAGAATTTAATTTTTTAAAGAAATTTTACCTTGTCAAGGTACTCGGTTTGGAATTATCTTAACGCGGTGAATATTTTCCGGACCCTCATCATTTTGCTGTTGTGATTTTTTTGCGCGACGAACGTTTCGTAAATCGGAAATTTTTCATTGAAAGCGATGGAAATTTTTTCCCCGAGTTTTTTTTCCGCTGCTGTTTGACGTCTCCTCGGTCCACTATCGGGATGAAGCTGTCACGACCTTAGGCACCCACAGACGTTTTTTCGTCGCGTTCCACTTTTCTATTGAGCGTTGCACTTACACTCGACTCTTAAGGCATCTTTGTGCGGGGTTTCACAATGCGGAATAGTTTTTTTTATTTATTTCGTAGGCCTTGATCTTGAAGAGTCTTAAAAAAAATTATTTTTGCGAGCTTAATGTGTGTTGGTAATGCACTTTTTTGCGTATGACGTACGTACACTTCAAGGCCATTGTAAAAATGTCAGCCTGACAGTTGGAGACTTCTTAATAGGGGGAAAATCTTTTCAAAACATGAAACTAAAAATGCAATTTATTCGAAACTCTAAAGTGCTATTGGTTATATTTAATTTTTTCGGCACCGCCCTTTATCTCTACTTTAACACTTTCATTCTTGGAGCTAAAAAAATGAAGTCTCAAAAATTACACACCAAAACTCTCCACAAGAAGTACGTGCGACGAATGTCACGAAAAAACCCCCCATTGAAAAGTTTGTTTTGACGTTTCGCCGTGTAACTCTCGATCGTCCCGATAAAATAACTTCCCCGAATTCCATAACTACCCAATCGAATTTCAAATCGTCGAATTGACCAATGTAATCGTCGCTCACGTCCAACTCGCAGCGTTAATTTTTCGTAAAAATTGAAATCGAAGAATGGTGAAAAAATGGATCATATAAAACGACCCGATAACAACAACTACTTTACGGCGGACGGTGTTGCAAACGGCAGTGGTGAAAGTGCGGAAAAAAATGCGTCGTCAAGTGGCGAGGAAAATGAAACGAGGCCGCTCCTTTCGGAAGAATTAAGCGGAGAGAACGATACGTTTGCAGGTACCGATGAACCGAATGGAAATTACAAAGTCGAATTCATGGAGAAGTCGCCGTCACCGCAGCCCCAACCGCCCGGCCGACGATCCGATGAACCAGCCGAATTGAGTTTCGAAAAATGTAAGTAATTCGTTGTTTTGCATCATCAATTTTGTAATGTTTAATAACACAACTGAGTCATCATGTTTAACGCGAAAAGCGACGGTTGCTTGCGAGAAGTGATTGATGTCTTACGTCTGTTTCTTTTGTTTCTGTTTCTGGTCGTTTCGTAAACAATTCGTTTCAATTAATGCCTTGCCTTGAGCTGCACCAGTTCAATCGTAGCTAGAGGTTATCGGTAATATGTGAAAGACACATCAGTTTTCAATCTCATGAATTTAATGTTCAGATGATCCATAGCAACCCTAAGATTACTGTGGGCTCTTTAATCACATCTGACTAACAGCTTGATTCTGGCTAAAGTTCATGTACATATTTCGACAGACTCGCAGCACTTAAGTTCGGAATCATCGCGATAATGTTGTCTCCCAATTGCCCACAACATTTTCTTTGCTGTGAACGGAGGCCAAGGAGTAGTTTTGATTGAAAAACAATCTAGGTGTACGTTGTTCGATAATCAGCCATCAGTTCATCCTACGTCTGACTTAGCCACAGAATTCTATAACCTTCCCTATTTTTCATGTCAAAATAATCACTCATTGGCCTCCGTTCGAAATAGGATCCGATTACCGGAGACGGTCCTAGAAGTTGTGGATTTCACAAAGTCCTACGTCAACACCAAAAGCTCAGACGCACAAAGCAGACACCACGGTCTATGGTGGTTATGCAAAAACGTTGCAGTGAGTAGAAAATACTTGTATTGGCCCGGGATGGCTACACAGGAACGCACCTACGTTCTTGCATGTGACACCTCACCGCAGGGGTCGGTCTGTTGCAAAAAACTTGTTCCAGTGACTCGCATCGATGTATCACACGTGGCTTCATTTAGAGTCGTTCTGTCGTCGTCTGTCTTTGATACAGTCAAAAATTCAGAATGTTGGCCAAACTTTGCAATCGTGCGAGAGTCCATACCACGACAACGAAATGGTCAGCGTACGCCTTATCCAAAAAACTTGGAAGTATCTCGATGTACTACTCAAACGTAGGGGGAATGCGTTCAAAGACGAGTCAACTGTACATCTCCGCAGCAGCATCATGCTTTGACGTAATTTACATTACCGAAACCTGGCTTTGTAGTAATTTTAAAGACTCTTCGATTCTAGCTACCAAGTCTTTCGTCGTGACCGACATGCAAATCTCCAAGATACACCAGTTGGTGGATCCTGTTAACCGCATGCTTTCAGCCGAAGTTTTTGATGTTCCTGAAACCGGAAATTTGAACTTTTATGTGTTCTCCTGACCATGGTCACTACGTATATTCCTCCTTCTGCAAACTCAGACATGTATGACTCTGTTTTCAAAGCATCTGAATTTATATTTAATATAATGCGATCCTGTGACGAACTTATTATTGTGGGAGATTTTAACCTTTCTTTAATAAGATGGACCCAATCTGATGATGTATCAGGCCTGATGCCGTCCTTTAACACATGTACTCGACAAGATGAGGAATTCATCGATAATATGCTCTCGACAGGTCTTTGTTAGACTAATAGCATGGATAATATCTTGGGCAGCTTCCTGGATTTAATTTGTACGTCAAATACAAACTGCATAAATGACTGTATGCTACCCGCATCAAATCATCATCCGGCACTTCATTTAATATTTAATATTTCGAGCTTCCATTAGTCGACTCATCTGAGGTCTCGCACCATTACAATTTCAAAAAAACTGATTTCTCTGTGCTAAATGTCGATATTTGTGGATGTGATTGGCCACAAGTGCTTAATGAGAAAGACATGGAGAAAGCTACTAACAATTTTTATTCATTATTATTTAACTGTTTCGCTCGTTGTTTTCCTATTACTTGTAATAAGAAATATAAACGATTTTCTTGGTTTGACGAAGATGTGACCCATCTGAAAAACTTAAAAAATAAAGCATGAAAATCGTACTGTCTCTCAGGGTGCGAAGTGGATTATGCTACCTACTCTAACATGTGTGAGCTGTTTGTTAGTCAGTCTAGAGTTGCGTATACTTCGTATATGGTCTCAATGAAATCATCCGTTAAAGACAATCCTAAGGAATTCTGTGAACTCTAAGAAACGTTCCGATGGATACCCAGCATATTTATCTTTTGACGATGTTGTCAGCGATGATCCCCTAACTATAAGTAATTTCTTCGCCGATCATTTTCGTACCGCTTTTGCATCATCAAACTGTAATATTAGCTACAGTGATTACCACTACATGCCTAAGTTCCCGCAGACCTCATTCGAAATGAAAGACCTCAATATCGACGAGGCCATTTTCTTAAGGTTCATCTCGGACATTAATGATAATTTTGGAGTTGGTCTCGATGTTGCGCTGGCTATCGTATTGAAACGTTGTGGCGCTTCACTTATGACAGCTTTGTCACCTCCGGTGTGTTCCCTAACATTTGGAAATCCTCCACAATTAGACCACTTTGGAAGAAGGGCAAGAGGACAGATATACAGAATTATCGACCTATTGCCAACTTAGCATGTATATCTAAACTCTTTGAATCGATTGTCTGTGAAGCTTTGAAATTTCATATCAAAGCGATCATTGTACCTTTCCGACATGGATTTACCAAAGGCAGATCTACAACGACAAATTTAATGGAATTGTCAAATTTCTCCATTCCGATAATCGAAGCGTTGATTGTATTTATACCGACTTTAGTAAGGCGTTTGATAAGATCAATCATAACATTTTGATATGCAAACTTAAGCATTTGAGTTTTCCAAATATGTTTATTAATTGGATATCATCTTATTTATGCAACCGATTTCAAAGAGTTTTATTTCGTGGGGTATTATCCTCGGAAATTTCTAACACATCGGGAGTTCCACAAGGCAGCCACTTAAGTCCTTTATTATTTATTAATGACTTGAATTCAATGATTTTAAACTCTAGAATTCTTTACGCTGATGATGCAAAGTTTTTCCGCAATATTACGTATATGGACGACTGCATTCTCTTGCAAGAGGACCTTAGGCATTTATCTGATTGGTGTACGTTAAATGACATGCCTCTGAATGTTAATAAATGTACAAATATTTATTTTTCGCGTAAGAAATGCCCATTTAATTTTAATTACACCGTTGAAGGAAACTCATTACATAAGTCAGACAAGATACTTGATCTGGGCGTTTACTTTCAACGATCATTAATTATATTGTTAATAAATCGAACTCCATCCGGGGCTTTGTGCGAAGATGGTGTAAGGATTTCAATGATCCTTACGTCACAAAGGCGTTATATTTTGCTTTTGTTCGATCAATTCTGGAATATGCATGCCAGTTACGGACTCCATATTATGAGGTCCATAAGAGCAGAATTGAATCTGTGCAGAAAAGTTTTTTGAGGTTTGTACTTAAGGGGATACCCCGGCTTGACTCTCAAAATCTTCCTCCCTATTCTGAACGTCTTAATCTTCGCTGTCTTGATTCGCTTGATAACAGAAGGAAAGTTCTCGGGACTGTCTTCGCATTTAAATCCAATTAAAGAGATGACCGACTGAATAGTCCGCAATGTGGACTGTACAACAAATTCTACTACACCGCAAGCTTGTATTTTCTTCAGAAACTTTAGCTCATCTGTGACCCAATGGGTTTTCTACCGAAATTATTATCTGACTTTCCTCAAAAAGTGTGGCGAATAAAATAGGCATCGAATTTATGTAGGTTTGAACATTACTAGTCGGATTGCACATCTCTGATTCCACAAAGCAATGACTTTGTATTTTTTTCTCCTCTTCTGACCAAAGCTATAATTTTTGTCTGTCCAAAAAGATTTGAAATTTGATTTGAAAATTTAATGTAAGAAAAAAATTAAAAACTTAGCATTGCAGTAAACCAATCCTTTTTTTCAAACAGTCCCAGAGAACAAAGAAGAGCGTGAAAAACGAAATAATATCGAAGCAGCATTAGCCAATCCCCTTACAACGCTTAAAGAATGGCAAGAATACGCCTTATCCGATTACGGTCTAATAAACGACGACCTACGACGACAAATTTGGCCACGTTTGGCCGGAGTCGATCACGATAATATCGAACCGGCTCCAAAACTCGACGAACTTAAATCACATCCCGAATACAATCAAGTCATACTCGATGTAAATCGCTCGCTAAAGCGTTTTCCACCAGGCATTCCATACGAACAACGAATAGCCCTCCAAGATCAATTGACCGTATTAATTCTACGTGTGATCAAAAAATGTCCACATCTTCGCTACTATCAAGGCTATCATGATGTTGCCGTGACATTTTTGCTGGTAGTTGGCGAAGAAGTTGCATTCCATGTGATGGAAATTCTGTCAACAAATCATCTGGCCGAATGCATGCAACTAACAATGGAACCGATACAGAAACGTTTGATGTTCTTATATCCGATTATCCGAAATGAGAATTCGTCGTTGTGTACATTTTTAGAAAATTCATCGGTCGGTACATTGTTTGCGTTGCCGTGGTATTTAACGTGGTTCGGACACAGTCTGAATTCGTATCGAGCGGTTGTTCGATTGTATGATTATTTTCTAGCATCGCCATTCCTTCTACCGCTTTATGTGACGGCTGCAATTGTTCTGTATCGGACCGATGATATTTTCAAAGAAGATTGCGACATGGCCAGCATACATTGCTTACTATCGCAGGTTTGTATAATATGGTTCAAAAATTATTCAAAAACCGAAATTAAAATATTTTACCGACAGCTTCCCGAAGATCTACCGTTCGAATATCTCCTGACGAACGCCAATGACCTTTACAAAAAATATCCTCCGTCGAAAATTGAAATCGAAGTCGATGAGATGATTGTAAGAGAGTAAGTAATCGAATCGATTTAAATATTTTCTAAATAATGTTCACCGTTTCATTCGTACAGAAAACAACAACGTGCAATTGCCGAAGAGCAGGCCGCTCAACGTCGAAAAGGTATCGTGAATCGACGCAATCAAAATCCGTCATTTGTTAATAAATTCCTACCACAAGTCTTACTCTCGAAACGTTCGGTTATTGTGACGACAGCATTTTCAATTTTAGTCGGCATTTGCGCGTACTACTACAAGACTCATTTTCTTTCGGTCGGCATCAGATGAGATTACTTCTACTTCCCGCTCAATATATTCCAGAGAAATCCGAACCGTTTATGGGCAATAGGAATAACAATTTGTTGAATGTTATTAATTATTTAATTTTATCATAATTATTATTATTATTATTATGCATAGTTTTAAAAAAAAACAACAACTGCAAACACATAAAATGGAAATAGTTTTTTTTTATCTATCATCTAACCTACAGCATACGTTTTTTTAACGGATATTTTTTTAATTTTAAGCTATTTTTGTCTTGTTTTGGCTGTTTTAAAAAATAAGAATAACTCGAAAAATGTTTTCGGTTCGATAAGAAATTAAAAATTTTTTTTTTCTAACAAATTGTGAGCGGGAAGTAGGTTAAGAAGTTAGTAAAATTACCTGGTAAAGAGGGTAATTAAATATTTATAAAAATTAAAAACGAAACGAATAAACAATGTAAAAGATAATTATTTGCTTTCATCCAACCGGAGTACACTTTGGTTTAGAAGATAACAGAAAGGATTGTTGTTTTGCTTCTTTGCGCGTATTAGTACAATTTTTTTTTTTGAATTTATATATAGACAGGATTTATGTATAAAATTCATAACTATTAAGCCGTAATGTACTCGTATGTTGATTACTTTCATTAATAAATTAAGCACATTTTGTTATACCTCGAAGAGAAGTGTCAATTTAGAAATATTTCTTGTAAGTTTTAATCGCTTACCCAAAGAAAGGCAAGTTATTATCGTATCACTGCTTTGTTGTTATGCATACATCGTAGAATGTAAAGGAAAAACAATATATTTATTCTATTATTAAGTACATAATATACTACGTTATATAAGTTGGATCATATTTGAATTAAGTTGTGTGTTATTTTTTTCGAAGAATTTATTTTTCGCTCTGTTTATTGTTTTTAGTTACGTAACAATTAAGTACACTTTCGGGCAATGATTTTATTAAGCATGTAACATTATGATGTAGAGAGGAACGTTTCTTATGGAAGCACTGAATATTTAATAAATTGAAATACAAAATAATTGGTACATGTATTTTCGATCAAAGAAGAATTTCATCCTTTTATGTAGTAGAGACGTTAACTATCACATTCTTGTCCGATTAAATATCGCGTGTTTTTTAAAGTCCTGAGGTCATATGATGTATTACGGTGTCGTTGGCAGTGGAGGACGACCAACGTTGTCACTATTTTGATATGTAAACCGGCGAGTCGTCGTTTTTGATTATATCAACGACGACCAATGTACGCGCCAACGACATAGTTACGGATTGCCAAACTGGACGTTCATCGACGATGTCGATTCGAACGTTGCGACGTTCTTTACGTCATACAGCCCCTGGAAGATCTTAATAAAAACAAATCCGAAAATACATAATTTTTTAAGAACGTGTTCTAATGCCATAATTCCATCAAAACTGAACTTCGTTATTTAAAATGGCATACAAGAATTATATACTTTATTATTAAAAAAAAATCTTCGATTTCTGTACGATCTCTTCTGAGTCATGGAGCAGTAACAGAGCTCTTCTGAGATACACAAATTGTTTTATTCTTTTCGTCCAAATCGCGGGATCTATTAAAATCCCGAAATAGTGGAATTGCAAAAGTAGTTCGGGATTGAATTCCCTACTGCTAAAAAAACACTTAACTTCTCTCCGAGTTACTGTAAACAATATTAATACAAGTTTAGAATACAACTGAGGGTCATTAACCGTTCGGTCACGCGGTGTAGAATTGACTCGATGACAAACTTTGGGCGTAAAATGGACTCTTCATATTTTGGAACGCGCACTATGCTACTATTTTATTTTTTTTCCAGAAGCAGCATAGAAGTGAAAAGCCAAAATTTTATGAAAAATAGTGAACATTGACGAAGTTATAATTTTTTTTTTAGCGAAAAAGTCTTTTTTTACGTTTTTACCTCTTCATGAAATTTGTTTAAGGGGGGCGATACATGTAAACTCCTGAATTTAAACCGTTTTTCAGAGGCTTATTTAAAATAGAAGGAATACATGAATCGTTTTGAAAGTGATCATGTTTATCCATTACATATTAAAATACAATAATCTGATTTTATTTAATTTTTTTTTTCAAAATGGCCGACGTAGTAACCAATCTCCTGAGACCCTCGCGGCGAAAGGCACCAATCGGCGGGATTTTTAGCATCAGTTACAGCAATCTGAAATGAAAAAAATGGGTTGGAGTGTGTTTCTTAAACATGTATCTTCTAGTTGAACCAAGAAAAAAAAAAAACCCAAAAATCGTGAATTAGCACGCCTCATAAAAAAAACGCTAAATTTCGAAATTTTTTTTGGCATTTTTGAGGTTCAACTAGAAGCTTATACTATAGAGAAAACGTGTGCCAAGTTTCATAAGAATCGGTTGAGAACTTTTTGAGTTATCTTGCCCGCCAATTTAAAAAAAGTCGTCTCGAGAAAAATGCGTTTAAACTTTTGACACACAGAAACTCTATGATGCCCATACAGAAGTCCTTCAGTACGTTCATAGAACTCGCTTTGTTTTCTCAGCTCTTCTTGACATGCTTACCCGGGCCTTCAATACAAAAGGCCCCAAGGTCATACATCCGAGAAGCAGGTAGCGAGAGTAGAGCGCTCCAGTACGGACTCAATAGCGCTCGAGCGTCAAGTTGATGCGGAGCACTTAAATGAGTTTTTAATCGATAAATAATGCGAATTTCATTCTAAAACTTTACAAACATATTTTTTAGATGTTTATTTAACTATTTATGCAAAAAAAAGAAACTCGAATTTTTGAAAATTTTACATGTATCGCCCCCCTTAATATTTCGCCATTTTATTTCTTATAGATAAATTTTTCGTACATTATCTAGAACGTTCAGAGCATGTTCTGTAATTTTTTTTAACCACTTCGGACGAATAGTTTGGTAACAATACCATTTTGAACTTTTTGACTGCGTAGAATCGGCCCAGTGTGACCACCGAGATTGAATACTAAAAGGTTAAAGGACACGGCTTTTTCAAATTTTATCTAAAATGTATTTGTGTAAATTTTTTTTGTGAAAAGGGTAACATTTTAGACTCATTATAGAATCATTTGCATAAAAGGTTTCTGAGTGATTTTAGTATAAAATAGATAATAGTTAGGACTTGTATGAGAATCTAGTGTATAAAATGTGCTGGAAGTAATTTTTCGCAAGCTAACGTATAACAAAAAACCTTGTTTCATTATAATGACAGTAAATAAGAATAAACGCAATATGAAACCTGACTCCATCCCCTCAAACAAGTTCTCAGTCACGAAATCTGATGATAAGGTTTTTGCTACGGTTTTCTGGAACTGATATAATTGATAAAATTCAAGCAAAAAGGTAAAACTGTTATGGTTGACAGACTAAAGGAAGAATTATATAAAAAAAAAGATTAAGAAAATTGGCCGCTGCGCAAAACTGTGAGTTTGGAATGGTGAACAATCCTTCCTACGAGTTCTGACTTGTTTCCAAAGATTGGGGACTTCGATTGATTGGTCAAAAACAAAAAATAAAATTTTTATTTATTGGTGGTACGTCGAAGTGGTGAACAAGTACATAATATAATTTATCGATGACTGGTGCGAAAGACACGGACTTTCTGTGAGTTCTAGCAAAACCGTGTTAGTGTTACCAATGCTGAAGGGTGAAACTATTCAGCTCTCGGAGAAAGTTAAGTATCTTGGAGTTATCTTGGATAGCAAGCTTCTCTGGAGGGAACATGTAGAAACAAAGGCGAACCGTGCGCTAGTAACATTCTGGCAGTGCCGGAGAGCTTTTGGAAGAACATGGGGTCTTAGGCCGTCAATGGTATATTGGCTATACACGGCCATTATAAGACCCATCCTAATCTATGCATCAGTGGTTTGGTGGACTAAGTCCGAATGTGCATACATTAGAGCCAGTCTCGCTAAACTACAGAGGACAGTTTGCATCGGTATAACAGGTGCCTTGCGTACCACACCGGATGCTCAATCTGCTCAATCTGCCACCGCTTGACATTGTTGTTCAGGCAGAAGCAATGAGAGCTAGACACAGGCTAATGAGATTAGAAATGTGGAGAAAAGAGCATTGCACGGGTCATGGAGAAATGGCTCGAAGATTGTCTGGGAACCCCATCTTCGATATGCCTTCGAATGCTATGACTTCGACCTGTATGCTCAAACGGAAATATCAGGTGGAGATCCCGAGTAGGGAGGAGTGGGAAAACCAGTCCGCACTGCTTAGCGGATTCACTGATATATTCTATACGGACGGCTCAATGACTGAAGACGGGTCGGGAGTTGGAATGTACTTGCAAACTGACGATCTCAGGTACTCTTTCGCCCTAGAAAAACATTCTTCGGTATTTCAAGCTGAAGTATATGCGATCCTTAAGGCAGTAGAATGGATTATAGACGGAAGATGGAGAGGCAGGATGAGCGACAGTTAGGCCGCTCTACAATCTCTAGATAATCCAATCGTCTTTTCGAAGGTGGTACGTGAGTGTAAAGAACGGTTGAACTCTGTTGGCAGATTCATCGACTTAAAGCTCATATGGGTTCCAGGCCACCAGGGTGTAAATGGTAATGAAATAGCTGATGAATTAGCAAAGGCTGGATCGGAGTCAGCCATGGTCGGACCAGAACCAGTTATCGGTGTACCGGTTGCCTCTTTTAGAGCTGCCATTGCTGAGTGGGTGAATAAGTCACACATTGAGAGATGGCGGCTTCTTCCGGGAATGCGGCAAACCAGAAACCTTGTTGAAGGACCAAGTGGACGAACCGCCGCTTTTCTTCTCAAATTAAGCAGAAAGGAATGTGGTAGTATGGTTGGTGTCTTCACAGGGCATAACTCGTGTGGCCTACACCTGGTCAGACTGAGAATCATTGACGACGCCATGTGCACTGCTTGCGACGAGAACGACGACACAACGGAACATTTCCTTCTCGAGTGTCCAGCTTACTCTTTTGCGAGAATGCAAGTATACGGCGTTGATGCTATGGGGATGGAAGAACTCCGTTCTCGATCCCTACCTGAGCTCTTGAAATTCGTGAGGAGAACGAAAAAGTTCGGGTAGAAAATGGGGGATTCGAGTATAATGGGCCATGTAGGCCTGAATGCTCAAGATGTGCTGCTTTGCTGCGTGTCTTCCTCCACACCAAACAACAACAATATAGGAAAAAAAAGATTTCGTAAATCCGTCCTTCAACTAACTATTGAATAATAGGTAGGACATAACGATGTATGGCAGGAACCGTCGTCCCGGCATGACCCGTCTAACGACACTTACCTTAATTCGAAACAGTCAGGATCGACAGGGTCACCCTGCGAAGAGTAATCACTCATCGAGAATGCAATAATTTTGATGCGTATAGCTTTACCAGCTAAATTCTTGCTGGTGGTAACCGAATCAACATCATTAAAATAATAGTTGCTAACTTAAATGGACATTTTTATCAAACCCTTGATTGAGGCCATTTTTAGAAATAAAGGTAATGCAAGAATGAACTCCTACTCGATGAATTAATCAAATTTAATTTAATAAACATTGCCTTTAATACAGCACTACATAACGTGATAAAACAACGGTTTAAGCATTTGTTTGAAGCTGCAGTTTCTTCAATGAAAGCCTTAAATGAGCTGTAATTGAAAATTTCCAACTGTCCAGAGCCAAGTTTAATTAAAAACTTAAAAGGAACAAAAAGGTTTGTCTATACACAGGAGGTAAATAATAAAATCGGAAGGGATGTTATTATAAGTCTACACATGTTATTTTTTTTACACACTAATTACAGTGGCAGTTTGTATTTTATTTCTTTATATAAAATATTTATTACGTTTCGTTTTCTTAAACAATTCATAAATAATAATAATAATAAAATGCAACTTGTTTACACGTGTGTTGTTTTCTTTTAAAACAAAAATAATACTGAAGCTGCTTCCATCAAAACCACAACCAAAAGTTTCGATTAATATTAAATCGGCGCCAAACAAAACAAGGAATGAATTCAAATAGCGAAATAAGGCAAAATCAAGAAACTTAACACAATAAAAACAATCTTTTGACGATATTAATAAGACCTAAACCTACATTTTGTTTATAACGCGTACACATCACTATGTTTCGATCGTTCGTTCGGTTACGATGAAAGATTCATTTTTACAATACACTAGGAGAATAGCAATACAAAACAGTGTCGGAAAGCAAATGGATATTGTTTATATATTTTGTGTTTTGATTTCATGTCGTTTCGTGATATGTTTCGTCTTGGTTGTAAAATCTGAAATAGCAATAAAATGCAAAAATACGTGATTTACTCAAATAAAGATGGCTTGTTTTTTATATTTTTATTTAAAAGCTTATTCAAACTAATTTTGTGATTTATATAACTATTTTATAAATTTCGTGTTCCGCCGCGTTCTGTTTTTTGTTTGTCAGCTCACCGATTTCACCGTTCGTACATGAATTTTGTTTTGTATAAAAATAAATAATTTTTTTTTTTATTAAAAACAAAAATTATTGAAGACGATGTAATTTAAATTGGAATTCAAAACTATCACAATTTTTAACAATTATTTGTATAGAGTGAAAATAGTGGAAAAATGCATTAAAGAAAAAAGAGGATAGCAAATAAGAAAATAAAAATTTAGAAAATAGGAAAACAAAAAGATTTTATTTAAAAAATAGTGAGAACAAAACCAAAAGACTTTAATCTTTGTTTGTGGTCTTTCGACTAGAAAAGAATATTATTTTTTGTTAATAACAATATAGCGTATTGAATTTCATAATATTATCTACTTTTTCGCAAGGGCTATTCCCAAACCGACAATCCCGCCGATGACTAAAGCTGCACCGCCCGCCACTGCCATTCCTTTCAAGCTTTCCTTCTCCAATTTTTCTTTTACATGTTGCTGTAAATATTAAATCGTAATAAAAATCATTTCTGCTCTTTTCAATTGATAAATCCCAGCTTCAACTCACTTCTAATGATATGACCTGTTGATTATTGGGCTCTATTTTCAGGAAAGCTTTACAAAACTTCAACGAAAGTGCGTACTGTTTAATACGTTCGTTTCCTAACGCTAAATAATAAATGTAATCGCGTTTTCCTTCGACATCGCGCGTCATTAAATCTTCCAATAGTAAAATCCCCTATGAATAAAGAACATAAAACGTCTCTCGACAAAAATCAAAAAATGTGAAGTTCAATCTTACTTTTTGTATGTCTGGTGTATAACTGCTTCGAACTAAACACCAGGCATATTCAAATTGTGTTCTATGTGTAACATTTTGATTTTCTAGTTCTTGATGATATCGTTTTTCAAATTTCTGAAAAAATTTTAACAAATTTAGACAATTTGAACCGTAACGGAACTTTGTTTATCTTTAAAATTTGAATAAATCTGAAAATTCGAAGAGTATTAATTTGTCGCTATTGTGTTCACGAAATATTGGCCTGCAAAGTTATCAAAATTATTGTTAAATCAAAATTACGTAAGCCGATGGAATAGACAACAAAACAAAAAACGATGATTGTAAACAAATAAATGATAATGGAATGAATCACATCTACCTTCCAGTTGCCTTCTGCAACGGTTGGTCAAAATTGAAGAAATTTTTGTTGTTTTCCGGCGTCAGTGGAGTGAAACCCCAACACGTTGATTAATCGCTGTCCTTGAGGACATGACAGTTGGTGAAGGTGAAGGTTTCTTCACTGGATAGGCCAGTTTTTATAAGATTGTGTTGGACTAGGTCCAAAGGATGTTTCGTCATCGGATGGCATAGACTCGTCAGAGGGTGTATCATGCCAAAAATTTGAAGTTAGGTGGTGTGGATCGAATGAAAAACACCTTAGCTAATTTCTGACCCTATGCTTGTATTATTTCTGCAGTTCATGGGAAGCTCCGATTGCGTACTAAATCTATCTTCAATGTGATTCATAATACAATGAAAATTTCAGTGAACAAAACCCTCAACAAAAGCATTCACAATTTTAATACGAGAAACGCAAACCAAATGAACAACAAGCAAGGACAAAACAGATTGAGAGAATCTATGAAGCATCAATATTTAGCAACGCATTGCCAGAAAACGGAAAAAGTGCAACGAATATTGTGGAATTCAAACGGTTTGTTAAAAAACGTTTAAAGACCCATCTCAGTTCTTTCTTAATGCTCAGCAGCGTAGCCAGTCGATGCGACGGTTGGTAACGGAATGCAGAATGAAAAGAACAAAGCGTGGAACGCGTTACTTGAAAGAGGAAAGCAGATCGAAAAGAGGAAAGCAGATCGAAAAGAGGAAAGCAGAATGGAAAACGGAACGAAGATCGAAAAGCTTTTAGACGAAAAGATGAAAGACGTGTTATTGAAAAGCAGCAACAATTTCGGATTATTGAAAAACGTCAACAATCGTGCGTTATCGAAAAAGAAAAACGCGTTATCGAAAAGTGATTTGTTAAAAAATCAGAAGCTATAACACGCTTTCGAAAAAAACGGCAATGACACAGCTCTAATAAGCAGAATTCGTTGTAGAGTTTAACGTGAACACCTGCGACAAGTGCTTAATTCCACGGTCATAGACATTGATTAGATTAACCGAAGTAACGACAATCACCGCCATCTAATCCTGCCTAAACAGAGCTTCCAGTTTATACTGAGTGCAGGCTCAGTATTTATTTTAGTGGATTCGAATCCTTCTTAAAACTCAGCTGATTTTCAAGGCACAGCGTCCGGTTGGCTTCCAACTCCACGTCAAGTTCAATGAACTTTGCCGCTCGGGCACAACCACAGCCACCACGTGACTACACGAAGAGCCTCATCAACACAAAGAGATTATAGTAACCTATCATGGGCTCTCATTACCCCGTGGTAATCGATTAAACCGAAGGTCGGGCTTTGTAGAAACCGGGCATACACTCAGTACAGGCTTTTGTATAGCACCTTGCATACTTTGAGACAAATCGCTCAACTCAGGTCCGTATGATCGTTTAATTTTCCAAAGGCAACACAGGAATAGACTGAAGTCGTTTGCGGAACACATGGAACCACCCCCCTGCGGTCGCGGCAGTGCGGTAACACAGAAGCGTTAATTCACAAAGGATTGCAATAAGCAGACAGCTCAGTGTTTCAAGGAAGACTGTTAGATTAAGTCAGAGAGGACAAGGGAGAAACTTGAAAACCGGAGAAAGGGTGGTAGGCTACCTATTCTAACAGTAAGAGAGAAGAGGAAAATAAGAACTTTCGCCAATGACCAAGTTGGAATAGTAACCATAACTGTAACCAAAGTCTTAAATAATTCACCTGAATACTGCCAACACCACACGACAGTCAGTAGAACAACGGTGGAGTACTACCTAAAAGGAGGTCCTTGAGTCAGACCTTTTTTAACCGAGGAAAATATTTGGTACAGGACGAATTTCTTCTGACTGAAAATGGATTCACGACGAATAGTCAAGGAGGAACGAAATAAAGTGCAAGGATCTTCTTTACAGATGAAATATTGATCGAACTTTTCCTGAAACCGAACCAACAGGACTCCAGGATAAGACAGCAGAGAGTTAAAGGTGATTACTACCGTCGAAAAATGATACCAATTTATGGAAAATATCCCAACAAATCGAACTCTATATCAAACAGAAGATTCGATTATTTTCATGCAGGATTGGAGCCCGTTACCACAAATTACGGAAACTATTAAAAGAGGCTGTATTTAAGGAAGCATGACCAACTAATCAAGAGTTGCAAATCGAACGTGTAAAGGAGAAATGGAATTGTATATTAGTAGAAATATTAAATAAATAAAACAAAAATTTTTCTTTTACTGTTACTTTTCTCATTAACAAATAAGTGGTAACTCATTTACTGCATTTCTTTAGCATTTTTGTGGTACAGGAAGACCCAGGGTTTTATGAGGTATTATTGAGCGAGATCCATCCTTCCTCCTAAACCACTGATGAGCTTTTTCTGCATTATTTTGACTTCCTCAAGTCGAAATAATCACTACTTGCCTGGCTTTCGTTCATAACAAATTGAAGGTTGAGGTAACTGCTAATACGTGAATAGAGAAAAGAATTGTTTCTTCGATCTTCAGAATAAAGAATTGATCCAATTAAAAATCGGCTGGCAAATAAGAAGAGATTTAAAAATTTTAACAATTACCTAAGAAAAAAAACGACATTTGAAGAAAAGTCGCACATCCCAATTCTAGAACACTCTCTTTTAGAATTTTGTTATAAGACAAGTAGAAAGAGGTGTTTAGTAAGTAGGTAAGGAGATAAGCATAAAAGTGAGTAGATGTACTTACTTTTAGCTAGAGTTGGCGATTCAGTTCGGAATTTGAGACCGAAAGAAACAGCGGAGTAAAATAATTCCAAATTTGACATAGGAAGCAATTTTCTCAACGAAATTTTGCTTGCTGGGTTGCTGTTGCAAACGTGTGGTACTGGATCTATCTCTTCATGAGTGCACAATTTTTTTCTGTTGCAGCTAATTTCGTAGTAAAATGTTGCCAAAACTGTCGAACATAGAATCTTTTTACTGTTGATATTTGTTCGATTAACATAACTAATCGATTATGTCGATTAATCAACATCTCTCATATCGATTGATAAAATAGATTTCTTAAAAAAGTTTATCGATTAATCGAATCGAAATCGAACATCCTTGTTCGGACTGTCTCTCTCACACTAATGTCTAAATTGTATGTTAAAGTTTCCATCTCTATTCATTTGGTTTTTCTAGCCACTTAAAGCGCCAAAAATAACCAGTGTTATAACAGCATAAGGCCCGCACTACATGGTCCGTTTTTTTCCACTCCGGAGTAAATAAGCTCAGCCTTCCGGAAAGAATGAAAATCATGTCCCATAGAAATGTATGAGATTTTAACTCGTCGACTATATGACTCCGGAAAAACGACCGTCCGGAAAAAAAACCTGAGCATGCACGGATTTCTCCGGACGGTTGATCAGGAATTTTTCGACCTATCCGGAATTAAATTTGAAGAACATACAGAGTTGTATGAGCTCGACTACAAGTGTGTGTCCGGAATTTTTTTCGGTGTGATTTTGTCACTCGAGTAGCTGTGCTCAATCGACATGGTCGGTTCAGAGGAACGTTTTAGACGAAAAATTTTGGTTTCTAGATCTCAAGAACCACTTATGCTAGGGTGCTGAAAGTTGGAACTTATGTAGAAATGTGTCCAATATCATAATGGAAACACTTGCAAAAAAAAAGGTCGATAGTGGTTGAGGGGTGTAAGAGCAATACGTTCAAAACGCTTGAAAGCTGAGATAGAAACATTCTAAAATCCATATCTCCTGAAGGATTCATGTCAGAAAGTTGAAACTTTGTGGTTGTCTTAAGAGATACTAGAAGATTAGATAAGGATTAAAGTTCTTAAAGGGGGTGGTGGGGTGTGGGGGTGGAGGTTGAAAAACTTTGAATTACAACATCTTCTGAACCAATTGTACCAGAAAGATAAAATTTAGTTTCTGTATATAGAATTACAAGTGGAGTCTAGTAAATATAAAATTTCTGAGGGGGGGAAGCGAAGCGAAGAAATGGAGGACAGCGATTTTTCAAAAAATTACATTTTTATATCTCAAGAACCGTACCAGATATGATCTTAAAAATTTTACACGAGTTAGGACCAGTGACCTCTAGCGGAGAAAAAAAATTTGGAGGATGTGGTTGCAGGGGGTGGGTGTGGGAGGGGTTGGAAATGAAAAAAATCGGATTCTTACTCCTTGAAAATCGCAAAGGATCTATCTTAAAAATTAACAACTATACAGAGCCACAGAAAATTAAAATTATTGATAGGAGTACCAAAGTACGGGAGTGGTTTTCCATATTTCAGAAACGGCTTATACCTTGGATACACAGCTCGTATACAAATCATAATATCGCCAATATCACCAGTGTATTACCCTATATTATGCATATAGTACGTCCACGAGCTGATATCTACATAATATCCAACCTGTTTCCTTATATGTATATAATACCTTGGATACACAGCTCGTATACAAATCATAATATCGTCAATATCACCAGTGTATCACCCAATATTATGCATATAGTACGTCAACGAGCTGATATCGACGTAATATCAAACCTGTTTCCTTGTATATAAATTCGATGATTTTAGCTGATATAGCCTTCTTTTAACTGCCATCAGCGCCATCTATTACTAAAATCAACTGAAATTCCAATGAAGGACACTTGTGGATTTTTGTATTCTTCCGTCAGTTAAAATTCTTTGAGCGTATTTTCATTTTTGTGTGTGATATGATGGTCCGCTTTGTACATTTCTTTATTAACAATGAAAGTGCTATTCGCCGGAACATCATACTGCAACGTTTAGCACGAAGAAATTTTGTCTTTGATAGCTAAATGTCAATGTATAACATGTATGGGCTGTGTATCATGCTATCTTGTATCGTATATCATGATTTGAATAACGTAATTTGTATACAAGCAGTGTATCCATGGTATAAATTCGAAGATTTTAGCTGATATAGCCTTCTTTTAACTGTCATCAGCGCCATCTGTTATTGAAATCAACTGAAATTCCAATGAATGAGAGTTGTGAGTTTTTATATCCTTCCATCAGTTAAAATTGTTCGAGCGTGTTTTCATTTTTGTGTGCGATTGGATGGTCCGGTTTCTACATTTCTTTATTAGCAATGAAAGTGCTTTTCGCCGGAACATCATACTGCGACGTTTGAAACGAAAAGAATTTTTTTCTTCACTGCTAAAATTTCGGAATGCACAAAATGTCAAAGTATAACATGTATGGGTTGTGTATCATGCCATCTTCTATCTCATATTATGATTTGAATAAATTAATTAATTTATTTATTTATTTACTACCAAACAAGATATTTACAAATTCAGATTATTCTAATTTAATATAATACAATTTGACATAATTTAATTTAATTTACTTTAATTAGTATAAAATTATAGGTAAAAGGTAAAAGGTTGGCTAAACGGGATGTGAAGGAGCTGATAAGATCGAACGCAGTTTCAGTTTGTATGTTGGCTTACTTATTGGAGGTGTGAAATGTTCGCTGAAATTCTTAAATGTTCTACAGCAACTGTTAATGGGTTCATTTTGACGGTTATCAGTACGATGGGGATATTCCTTAAGAGGTTTTGAATGTCTCGTCAGCCTGACAGTGTCGTTAAGTCTAATTTTATTTGTAAGGTTGTATACAAACAGTGTATCCATGGTATTATGCTAGAAAAAAGAAGAAGTCCGAAACGCGTTTAATGCTGAGATGCAGTGTAGGTTACTATGCGATCGACATCCTAAGGTATACCCAGGCGGCTATTTGGAACGTTATTTTTTAGGTTGTCAGTCGCGGAAGTGTACCCATGGAGGGATAAAGTCAATTATAAAGTAATAATAAAAAAAAAAGTAATAATAGTAACCTACACCGCATCTCAACATTAAACGCGTTTCGGACTTAAAACACATAAAAAAATAAAGTTGACCCCAGACTGTAGGCAGATTTTTATTGGTGTGTACAACGATCGCCAAACATATTAGTTGCTCGTAACTTAAATTCTTCATAGCAGAGCTCACAAACTGCAACGCATTCATTACACTACGCTTGCTCTGCTCGCAGTAGACTAAAAGCTTTTTATTCCGGATGCCGTGTAGTCGAAGCTGTCCGAATTCCGGAGTGGAAAAAAACGGACCATGTAGTCCGGGCCTTAGTCTTGTGACCGATTGTAACACAATGGGTTTGTAGTCCAAAAAAACATTAATAAAAAAATTTCACGCACCAACGATAGCAAAAAAAAGCCATTGTCTTAACATCGAGAAAAACATGCCTGTAGTCGGGTCTATAATTAAACAAAGTTTTTCACTTGTCATGACGAGACCGAGTCTATAAAAGCCAATTCAATAAACGGGGAAATCACCTTTTAACAACGTCGTGCGCTCAGAGCAATGAGAAGAAACAGTATGGAAAGGGAAAGCCCCGGACTCAAGCAAGAATTGATTATTCCTCCAAGAGAATAACACTGAAAAATTACTGAACCAAAGAAATCAATCAGATAACACGCTATTGCGACTTATCACAAAAAAACCGACCCTCTGAACTGAAACGTACGTAACAAAAAAATTGTCGTGCAACCGACTAAAAGTTCTGGAAGAAGTCAACTGCCTGCTAATAAGCCACGTTACAGAGAACAGCATTTCATCATTATGAATACAGCGATTACAAACGAAAACAATGATTCATATTTTCTTCAAGAAGAAAATTAAAATTGCGTCATACGGAAAAGCACAAATAAACGAAATTCGTGCTGTCACACAAGAAAGAAGTCGCAACAAACTTACCTCCAAGTCTTCAGCAGGTACGGTGTCGTTGAGAAGTTCTTCCATGGTTTGGTAGTTTTCGGGATCTCGGGCCCTAAAAAAACGATGAAATATTGATGCAATTTTACCGAACACTTTAAAAGCAGAAATTAATAAAAAGAACGCAAGAGCCGCAGGACACAAATCAACAAATTCCGAACGAATGCGATTTACAAGACAGCAAATGTCAAACGACGAATGAGTGTTTTTCTAAAATCACCATCGAACTGAATGTAAGATGGATGGTGCCTAGAGCTGAGTGAATTCATGCTTAAACCATAGCTAATAAATTGAGTGGAAATGACATTGAAGTTTTTGCTTCGATCTGTACGAATGAATTCAAATTAAAATTTTCATCAAAAAGAATAATTTTAAATAACCGTTTTTTTCAATAAAAAGATCGTTACCAGTACATTTCACAGATTTAGGTTTTTTTTTTAGAATGCCCCGTTTCCATATCAACTTGACAAAAAGTTGTGTTTAACTTCCTCCGGACTCTCCCCTACTAACAAACTACCTTCAATGAGGCCTTACCGAGGCTACGAGGAAGGGAAATACAGTGTACCAATAATGTCTTCGTACAGCAGCTATTTGAAACTCAACGGATTAAAAACAATAAATAGTTTCAAGAAATTTGAAAAAGTTTTGATGCAGTTTTATGCATTAAACATTTTTAATTAATTAAGAAAAAAAACTAATCCATTGAAATTATTCAATACAAAGTTATTAACTAAAAATAAAACTAAGTCGACAATTTGCCTCCAATAATGTCTTCGTACATTTAAGGTTTCGCTTATCCTTCGATCTCTTTACTGTTAATTATCGATCATAATTATTTGCCACACATACCGGTTTGTAGTAACCGTAAACAAACGAACAAGTGTGTTTACTGACAAATGAAAATTTTATGAGTTTCGCTCAGTATAAATCGAAATAATGCCTGGCAAACACTTGTCGTTTGAAGAGCGTAAACTTATATTGAATTCACACGTAAAGGAGCAAAAATCATACGCGGAAATAGCCAAACTACTGGATCGGAGCCGTTCCACTATCCAATCTGTAATCGGGCGCTTTAAATATGAAGGCCGCGTAGAAAATAAGCCTAAATCAGGACGCCCTGCAATTCTCACTAAAGCAGATCGGCTGCAAATCAAGCGTATGATTGCCAAGGATCCGTTTATAAGTGCACCAAAAATTAGTGCAGAGCTCCTTCACTCCAATCACAAAGAAGTTCATCCGGAAACAGTACGGAAATGCGTGATTGATGCCGGATTTAAGTCTCGTACACCTCGCAGGAAGCCACTGGTAAGTGAAGTAAATCGCAAAAAACGTTTGGACTTCGCTCGGCAGTACCAAAATGCATCTCTCGAGTTCTGGCGCAATGGTATATTTTCTGATGAGTCCAAATATAACATTTTTGGGTCTGATGGGAGACTTAGAGTGTGGAGAAAGCCAGGGGAAGCTTACAACCCAAAAAACACCATTAAAACCGTAAAACACGGCGGCGGCGGCGTAATGGTATGGGGCTGTATGGCTGCCAGCGGTGTTGGAAACTTGGAAATAATCGAAGGCATCATGGATCGGGCGTACATTGAAATCCTGAAAAGAAATTTGGAGCCAAGTGCTGAAAAATTGGGTGTATTAAAGGATTTTTACTTTCAACAAGATAATGATCCTTAGCACATGGCTCATAATACTAGGATGTTCTTGACGTACAAAACTCCACATTTACTTAAAACACCACCGCAAAGTCCTGACCTCAATCCCATTGAGCACATGTGGAATATGCTAGAAAAAAGGATCAGGACTCATCATATTAGCTCGAAACCTAAGTTAAAACAGGCTCTTCTGGAGGAATGGGCGAAAATAGAGCCAAGCTATGCAAAAAAACTTGTAGAATCGATGCCACACCGCCTTAAAGCCGTGATTAAAAATAAAGGCTACCCAACTAAGTATTAACAAAAAATGTATCTATAGTTTTTAAGATTTTTCATGAACTGTTTTGTAAGTGTACGAAGACATTATTGGAGGCAAATTGTCGACTTTGTTTTATTTTTAGTTAATAACTTTGTATTGAATAATTTAAATGGATTTGTTTTTGTTTCTAAATTAAATAAAAATGTTTAATGAATAAATCTGCATTCAAACTTTTTCAAATTTCTTGCAACAATTTATTGTTTTTAATCCGTTGAGTTTCACATGGCTGCTGTGCGAAGACATTATTGGTACACTGTAGCTTCGCTTCGGCCTTATGGAAGGTGGTTTGATAGTAGGCTCGATGGCCAAGTTTTCAAAACACTAAGGTCATGGATTTGAACCACACCAAGCTACGAGCAGATCAGCTCTAATGTAATTTTAAGGTGATAATTGATGAAATATTATCCTGAGAAAAATTCTGATGCCCTCTTGCTGGCGAAATTTGGAAATTTCTTTGACTAAGGGCTGGTTTCACAGTCGAAGTTTAAACCAAAAATGTGGTTTAAACTTAGGAACTTATTCGTTTGTTCCTAAGTTTAAACAAAATTATTTGTTTAAACTTCAACTGTGAAACCGGCCCTAAGTCCTGGGAGTTAGTTCCAATAGTCTTCCACCAGGAAATCTACCCTTAAGCCTCTGGACATTGCAGGATTATAATTGAATTAAAAATAAAAGATATTAATAGTAATAAACTCTTGTACACATTTAATTTAAATATAAATACTATATTTTTGTGATGTTATGTTTTTCCCCGTTCCCGGCATTTTCTAATTTATAATAGTACAACCTTCAACCTTCTATTTAACATTTTTTTTCCTTATTTAATTTGTGTATAAAACTAACCATTAGTTCAAAAAT
Organism: Beris morrisii; assembly: GCA_951812415.1. Lineage (NCBI taxonomy): Eukaryota > Metazoa > Arthropoda > Insecta > Diptera > Stratiomyidae > Beris > Beris morrisii. Next base: position 106,080,857 of record OX638313.1, on the reverse strand, counting down.
AGTTTGAAATCAAATTCGTAACTTCTTTTTATATAACTTTTCAAAAATTAATAAGAGTAGTTTTTTTTTGCTTGGATTTTAATTTTTTTTAACTTTCCTTAGAATGTTTAAAACTTATGATTAAAGAGCTACCCATTGAATTCGTTTTAATAGAATAAAATAAAGACAAACAAGTATTAATGTTGTTTGTTTTGATTTGGTTTGTCTCTTGTTATGAATAGTGCGAAAAACATGTTTTCGCGTACATAAATATTTCTTAAAATGGATAAAGGAGAATAAAAAATGTAATAATAATAATTTACGTGTAACATTAACGAAAATTTACGTTAGTAAACCTTTTAAGATATCTGCTATTGTTCCTACGGATTCTTCTTCGCTTAAGATAGTTCGGCGATTTCCCCCAACCGTAAAAATTTTCACTTCTTTTTCGCATATCTGAAATTAAAAAAAACACAATATTATTGTGATTATGCGATTGATAGTTAAGTTAAGATAGTAAGCGGAAAAATTCTGATTCAACTAACAGTCTCTCGAGTAGAATTCAGAAGTACTGTGTCGTAGATATCGGATGTACAGTTTAGGCACTGGGACTCGAAGATCAAGAGCTTTGTTAAGGTCACAGCGAAACTAATAAATCAATTAACAAACAAATCCTATGCTAAGCTCCAAGTATTATAAAAAAGAGAAATGCAGAATGATTATATTCGTATGCTAAAGCACGTCACTAATGTTAACACAATCCTTTCTTCTTCTAGAGAAATGAAAGCCCACTTTAATAAAATTTTGAGTTTTGTTTCAAAATCGCAATGTTGTTTCCATTTCCAATTAACTTCGTCCAAACAATAATAATAAAGAGTTAAACTTACCTCTGATAAACCGTAATCTGCTTCTAATTTAGTGTAATTCTCTGTTGGTTTGATTAATGTTACAGTACTATTAATTTTATACGAAGCGCGGAATTGATCAGCAGCTTGTAATTTATGGTAGAAAGCGGTGGCGGTTTTGATTATCTGTAAAAAAAATCACATTATTATAATCGGAAACGAAATGGGTTTGGTTTTTTTTTCATTCTTACCAAATCAATAGGTTTGTTGATTTCGGTTTGAAGTAGCTTAGCACATTTCTCGACCTTAGCCTCCCATGTCGGAATACGAAGCATTAATCGTGAGACCTGAAATTTAAAAAAAACATAAATCATATTCTATGCGAAGCAAACGTTAAGTGTATACTTACGCCGCCATAATCTAGATTGCCGAAAACCATTCCAAAGTAAGCTAGAGCATACGATTGATTCTGATCTTCATTTGATTCGAGTGCATTTCGTTTCTGTTCATGAGTTTCCGTGTACCACGATACATATTTCGGTGCACCATCCAACATAACCAGCTTGACTTCTTTCTTTTGTTTTTCGAAGTAGGTTGCCATTACGAACGCTATTGTCGCACCGAACGAATATCCTGCTATTGTGTACGGACCTTTCGGTTGAATATTTTTTATTTGTTTTACGTAGAACTCTCCAAGGGCATCGAGCGATGAAAGTGGTGCATCGACCGTACATTGAAGACAATAGGCAGGAGAATCTAATTTTTCGGCTAGCGGAACAACTGGTGCCGCGAATCCTTCGATGCCGTGAACGAAGAAAATTGGAATCTTTTTAGAATCAGTAGGTGCTTTCGATTGTAATCGAACTATCGGTTCCGTGGGCATTAGTTCGGATAAGAAGACTACTTGGGTACCGTCACCGAACGGTGATGGTGTACTTCGCGATGAACTAATTGGTGCCGGTGATACAACGCCGGCCGATCCTTCAAGGTTTTTCAGTGCGGCAAACGTCAGTTGACGAATTTCTTGTGGCGACATAACAACATCGAAACTTCGTTCCAAGGTTTGTTTAATTTCGGCTCCCATTAGAGAATCCATACCGAGATAGGCTAATGTAGCCGCATCCTTGACGTTTTTCATGTCACGTAGACCGAGAATGTTCGCTATACAGCTAACTAAACTAATTCCTCTGCTTACGTCAGTTTTTCGTTTTTCAGCCACAACCATTGATGTGAGAACTGGATGTGGTTGTTGCAGGAACAGATCCATTGTTTGCAGGCAGGAGTACATTCGTTGGGGTGAAGTTCCACCGATTACGGTATCGTTATCACCTAAACTTTCAATTACTATACCGGTGTCACCGATTGCTCCCCATTGGATTGCGATACCCGGAAAGCCGGAAGCTTGACGGTTTTCGCAGATTCGTTCCATTGCCGAATTGGCCAAGCCGTAATTGGTTTGACCGATATTACCGCGACCACAGGATACACTCGAGAAGCAAACAAAGTAGTCCAACTCGGTGCACATTTCGCGTGAGAGTGTGTCAAGGTGTTTGGAGCCGTCAACTTTCGGAATGCCAACTGTTTCGAAATTGATTTCGGTTTGATTTTCTAATAAATCATCGCGTAATACTGCAGCTACATTAAATATGCCTACGACAAGACCCAACTTGTTTGAACTTTCGATCAATTTCTTGCATCCGGCAGCTGTTGTTACATTATTTGTGTCAATTAAAACTTGTACGCCACGTGCTTTCCATCTACGGATCATTAACGATTGATAGCCGGTCTTTACACCACTTCGACTGGTCAAAACCAGTTTCTTCGCACCACGCGATACCATCCAATGCGACAATTCCAATCCAAATCCTCCCAAACCTCCAACGATGATTTAAGTTTTATCGGGATGCATGTATGTCCTTGGAATAGCATTCACCAATTTCCTGGATGGTTTCACTTCTTTTGTTGACTCTTCGTCGCGCACTTTAATAACAACTTTCCCGATATGTTTACCGGAAGCCATGAATCGGAACGCTTGTTCGACTTGCTGTTCGCTAAAAACTGATGTCGGTAGTGGACGAACAGCGCCAATCTTGATGCCCTCCGCAACAAGTGCGACGACCTCTTTCTTAGTAGCATCATCACCCTCCTCAACACTCTCCAACAGAATGCCGTGGAATGAGATGTTCTTCAAGAAAATTGACATACCCAAAGGTGAATTGTTGCTCAAATCGAATTTTCCAATTTCTAAGAAACGTCCGTTTAGTCCTAAGCATCTGACTGATGCCTGTAATTTTTCTTCAGCTAACGAATTCAGGACTAAATCCACACTACGTCCTTGGGTCTCACGCATAATCATTTGTTCGAACGACGTATCTCGAGAATGTCCAATATGACGATCAGTCAATTGTGGGAATGTTTTCTTCAAGAAGTCACGTTTATCTTGACTTCCGACCGTTGTATAAACGGTAAGACCATGATGCAATGCCACTGATATGGCAGCTAGTCCCACGCCACCTGATCCAGCGTGAATTAAAATCTTCTCGCCCTTCTTCATCTTACCGCGCATAACAAGCGCATAATATACGGTGGCATAGACAATCGGAACTGTGGACGCTTGCTCCATTGTCCAATTACTAGGAATATCCCACATCATATTGCGAGCTGCGACACACGTTGTTGCCATCGATTTCGCCGCAACCATCGCCATGACACGCTTACCATGCGAATCACGTCCGGAAAATTCCATACCTAAGAGACAGTCCTGTTGAGCTAAGCCGTCAGGCAATGCATCGGCTGAAAGTTTTCCGGAACTCAACATAACATCACGGAAGTTAATAGGTGCATAATAAACTGTGCACAGTTCTTGATTATCGTCGCCAGATGCGGGTTTTTCACTCGATACCGGACCTTCGATCCATTTCAAGCTGGCTAAATCGCCTTTAGTCAAGGCATTGATGTACGCATGTTCAACTTGTGAAGATGCGGTGTCTCCGATTGATTCTAATTTTATGTGTCGGAATGTTCCCCAACCGCTTGCCTTCAGCACATTACAAATTAAATCCTTGTTCATCTGTTCCTGATAGAATTTCGAATCGAATGAGAATTTCTCGGCAGCCTTGTTTTGCATGAAGAACAGTCGAGCGTAACGACCTCCAGTTTCGTTCTTAATACAGTTCATAAAACCGACAGCTCCAAATAGCTCTTCACCCTGGCAAACCAAGTACACAAACTTTTCTTCTTTTTTGGCAGTTGCAAGTTCTCTTTGAAGTTGCTCTAACCATTTAAAGTTCCTCTCAGTCAATTGAATCAAAACCTTTTTCCGATTTCGGATATCGACTTGTGAACGAACCAACAGGAAGACTCGTTGGCCACAACGTTGCTCCCAGACAACTGTGAAATTCATCCGTTGCAATAGTTTCACTCCCATTTTTTCATAGTTCGATTGAAGTTCATCAAGCAGGATAAAACCTTCTTCCCAAATGGTGTTCATCATATTTTCAAATACCTTATTACTATCGGGACGCGTTAGAACATCATAACCGAAAATCATATGGCAATTTTGTTCTACGGGTCCTTCGGTAATATTCTTGTTAACTATCCGAATTCCGGAATCGCCGAAATGTGTCTTTAGTTGCTCTGCGTTTTTGGTTGATGCAACGAAAACATCCGAAGCCAACGTCGGTTCGCCTTCGATAATATTCAAAATGTGCTGTGCCATTAAATTATCTGCACTTTGTTCGTTTGCCAATTCGAGGACCTTGATTTTAAGTGCTCCGCCCGAATTGTCTGTAACTAAATGTAAAGCAACGGTAAGAGCATGTTGACGAGCCTTTTCGGTATTTTCCGACAACTCTGAGGTATTGTGTTGTGGCATGAAAACATACCGCTCTAAAGTAGGGGGAACTTGTGTGCCCGAACGTCTTGGCGCCAACGAAGCTTTCAATCCGCGTATCTCAACTCCGCCACATTTAATTACATCGATATCTTTGTACATGTAAACTGGTAGGGTCTTATTCTTGCCACTTACTTGTGATAGCAGCTCCATCTGTTTCATGGGATTAATAATGACTTTGTCTATTCTAGTCGGCAGGCACAACTCTCGTAAATCTTTACCCAGGATACTAAATTGCAGCATTGTGTCCATGAAAGTGATCCAATTATCTTGCCAATCTAAACTTCCGGTCGATGCTTGTTCATCCGATTGCGAGACACCTCGAAACATGCCCCTGTAATCATAGCCTCGTAATCGCAGCTCCTTGTAGACATCGTTCCCGTTTAGCGGTATTCCTGTCTTGTTGTTTTCCAATGGCTCCAGAGGCAGTTCTTCACTCTCGACTTGATCAGGGATTGTGATTTTTCCGGAAACGATCAACGAATCACCTTCGCAGATTTCAAAGTTTCCAGTTCCATCGAGGAAGTTTACGCCGAACTTAACCGAACTTTCATTGTTGAGGATCGTAGCACGATGGAATGTGACATTTTCGAGAACAACCGGAGTTCGCGACATATCACTGGCACGCATTTTTGCGAATGTTTTGATGCGAGAGTCATGTAGCCGGTAGCCGGGAAGAGAATTCGCCCATCGATCGTGTGACCAGCCAAGAAGCTATCGTGCTCGTTCGCAAGGTTAATTTCAACTTGAGTTTCGCCAGATCGATCTAAATTAGATACGAAATATGTTAAAAAGTTGTACAGATCAAAAAAGCGTTCGATTTTTTTTTGTATTTTCAGCCAAAATAATAAATCGTTTCGTTTTTAATTTAGTTACTAAGTTACTCACTTTCTCCTCTAAATTTAGGACTCGTCCAGCGTTGCGAGTGATCCCAACCGATCTTCGAATTTAACATCGGAGTTCCTTTGCCTACCGGGAAAGAGACCGTCCTGAACAATTTCGGTACGTTAGGTTGTGCACCAGCTGCAAATAGTCTGTGAAAAAGAAATCATTTAATGTCCTGATTATAGATCGATTAGTTTACGCCGTACTTTCCAACATTGGTAAGCAAAAATTCAAAATTATCATCATGGAACCGTTTTGCTAAGCTCAAGCTAATCGCGGCTCCGCCTAGAGCACGCTTGAGAATAGCTTGCAATACACCGTGCGGTGCAATTTCAATGCAAATTGCATTTTTTGGAACATGTTGCAGCGCTTCGTGGAACAAAACGGGCGATAATAAATTATTAACATGATATGCAGCGGAGCTTTGCTTAGCTACTGGAGAATTCCATCCATTCTCTGGAATACTCGAACTGATCCAGCGGGAAGTCCTATTATTCGGGTGCGGAACGATCGTATCCATGCTCTTACGTAGTATCGGACCAGCCTCTGCAATGTATTTGCTATGGAACGCATACCCGGATGATTTTACAGCTTTCGCGAACGTACCGGCCGACAATAATTTTTCAACCACTTCATTAACTTTATCTTGTGGACCGGAAATTGTAACACTGTCCGCACTATTATGACACGCAGGGATTACACCTTCCGGCAATGTTTGTTGACATTCTTCCCAAGACAATCCAACAGCGGCCATCAAACCTTTCGGTAGATCGGTGTCTTGAACGCTTCTACCTCGCCAGTAGGCAGACAGAACAGTTTGTTCGAGACTGAAACAGCCATCGGCATAGGCACAAACCAATTCGCCTGCTGAGTGTCCTACTATTCCATCGGGACTAATATTTATACTAGTCAAGACGTCGGTTAGTGCAACTTGCATGGCAGCAATGGACACACATGAATTCAAAATGTTTTCGAAACGTGCTTCATCCGAACGTGTCAAAATATCAATGAGATCGACGCCTTCAGGACGTAAAACTTCAGCGCAACGATGAATACTCTTATTGAACACTTCCAGGCCCATCAAATCCTTGGCCATGCTGGCCCATTGGCTTCCCATTCCAGAATAAATGTACCAAATTGGTCGATGCAATTCCGTACATTCGACTACTTCGCGAATTGGACTGGGTTTATTCGTGACAACTGAATAGCCACGGAAATAATGGTGTGGAATGTTTCCCGAATGAATTTCATTGATGAGTGCAAAGTATTCTTCATCGTCTTTGTAAGACTCAGCGTCTTCTAACAAGTCTTGAACAGCATCTACGGTTCGACCGGATACAATAATCAACTTTGCGGGTCCATCTTTCGGGGTGTCTGCCTTCGGTTTTGAATTTGATTTTAAGATAACATGCGCATTCGCACCGCCAAAACCAAACGAATTCAAACCGACAATGCCACCGTTCCATGGAGTGTTTTTGTCGGCAACTTGAAGTTTACCTTCAGTCAAGCCGTACAAATCGGGATTGGGGGTTTTGTAATGCAAATTGCCCGGAGTGACACCGGTTTCCATAGCGATCAATACTTTTGCGATCGCACAAACTCCCGAAGCAGGTTCCGAATGTCCCATATTCGACTTTACCGAACCGATCAAAAGCGGTGTTTTGCGATCTTTACAGAAGAAATCTGTAATCGAATTAATCTCTTGGGGATCGCCAACTTTAGTGCCAGTACCGTGAGCCTCGATGTACGCAACATTGGCCGGATTTAATCCAATCTCTTCGTATGTTTCGCGAATCAAACGATTTTGTATATTACCATCGGGGAACGTAATTCCCTGCTCCTTATTACCGTCGGTGTTTGTGTGTACATTTAATACACTTGCGTAAATTCGCTTTGCACCCTTCGTCCGTTGCAAGAAAACCGAAACAATGGAGTCCGAACGAGCGTATCCCGCTCCACTTTCATCAAATGTCTTGCACATACCGTCAGGACTTAACATGTTGAGGCGTTTGAATTGCAAGGACATGGTTGGTTTTAGAACCAAATTGGAACCGCAAACAACCGCTGAATCACATCTGCCCTCCTTAATATCAGAAAATGCCTGCTTCATGGCATAGAAAGAACTCGAACATGCCGAGTCCACACAAAAACTTGGTCCTTTAAAGTCAAACGTGAACGAAATACGATTGGCAAACATACTACGAATACATCCTATTATTCCGTAGCCATTTACGAGTTCCGGATCACTGCACCAATACTGTTCAGCATCGGCCGTCATTACACCGATGTAGACACCGGTACGCGAACCGCATAAATCTCGTGGATTTATACCTGAAAAAACAGTCACATGGATTTTATTCGATCAATTTAAATGAGATAGAACAAGGCTGGACGTACCGGCATCAACTATAGCCTCATGTGTTGTTTCTAGTAGTATTCGTAACTGCGGGTCCATGCAGTCCGCTTGCTTTTGATGTACATTGAAAAATTCTTGATCAAAATGTTCTAAGTCTTCGTCCTTAATTTTACCCATCCTTGGGGGTAAATCATAGAGTCCTAAATGTAAACAGTAAATAAATTAATTATGCAATCAATACTGAACTTAATTGCATACGACATCTCAAGTGAAATTCCGCATTTAATTGAGATCTTTGATGCTTAAACATTCGAATCTTTTATTTACCTCTTGGCCATCGTCGCGGATCATCGTTAACCATATCCACACCGTCGTATAAATTTCTCTTAAACTCTTCCATATTGGAACTTTCCGGTAAACGACCGGAGAAACCAGATATAACAACATCGTCTTGTACCGATCGATAGGCATAATGTCCCCCTAAGTCCGTGGGGATATTACACCGATTATCAGTAGCTACTTCTTCTGCAAATCGTGTCGGCATATTGCTGTTGTTTGTTGTATTTCGACGTATTTTACGTTTATTCGTTCGCCTCTTATTATTACTACTACCGCTGGATAATGATGGAATAGTTGTGCTACTTCCACCGATTTTTGTTGGTTTAGATCCTGAAACAATTCGAAAAAAAAAATATAAAAAATTATTGATAGATTTCGATTGAATTTAATCCGAACAATTCTAGTCAAAATAACGCCCACATATCGGATACGTTCTCTAAATTTTAGCTAATGTTATTCGATACACTTAAAAATTTTCCGAATCTCATCGCCTAAATTATCGTACAGAAAAAAATTCTTAAACTCATATACTCTTGATTTTCGGAATGGAAACGCAGTGCACATTAATTTAGTTTAGCTTTAAACAAATTAATAAAACCAGAGTAAGTAACAGTACAACTTTTGAAAGAAAAATTAAATCGTCAAATATAATTCCTAGATCCTTGAACTTGACGGACGTGTCCTGGTAAAAATAATGTAATTGCATTTATTAATATGTAGAAGAAGATGAATTCAGTGTAATCAGATTTTGCTGAAGTACTAAGTAGTCATTGTGAGAATGTATAGTTTGTTCGATTTTTAAGCCATCAGCAAATTACAGAAAGTTGAAACAAAAGAGGATCAAATGGAACCTCTGATTTTTTTTTGAACCTGTGTTAAATGTGTTACTGCGTCCGTAATTAGTTTCTCAAAGAATTTAAAAATGACTGACAGAGAGCAGATTTTATTTGCCTCTGACAAGGCCTGTTTAAACTGAAAATATGACTGAAATTTTTCTCAAATGTTTGTGGTCAAATATTTTCTTCAGTTCGGATCAATCAGGACATTGAAATTGTCATTCCATTAAGTTATTATTTTCATAATCGGTAAAATTAGGTTCTGAATTCCTTCTATGGATCGTGCTTCTAGATATCAATCGTCAGAACTTTGTAGGGTGAGTTATTCCGTAATGATCAATTTACTCGAACCGCGACTTAGGTGTGCGATGTCGAGATATAACAATCACATCATAAATCTCGTAAGCGAAACTAATAGCAGGATAAGATTCGAACCAAAACAGTCGTAATATGATTTGAAATTAAATTATTAAGGTTGGAAATTATAAAAAGGTTGATCATATATAAAAATTGATAAAAGGTGTAATTTTTTTTAAGCACAGGATACTATTAGAAGCTATTAGGCTATAAGCACAATGGGCTAATATCCCGTGGTCTAAGAAACAAATTGATAATGAAAGCAACAACAGTGAAAACAGTGAAAAATTTAAAATGAGTCATAATTAAAGAAGAACGACTACCAACCTCGCACGATCAAAAATTATATCCTGAATTGAATGCACGATCAAAACAAATTTTGAGGAATAAAATCACAAGATTGCTAAATGCAATCTTGTTTTTTTGCACTATCGATTTAAAATTATATTTAATAAATCATACGATCACTTGCGAAGAACTTAGACAAGAAGCCGCGGGCAGGACAGCTTTTATAGGAGTAGAATTACTAATACAATAAAATTCAGTCGACCGAAAAATACTAAAATTATGGTACACACATGAATAATAAGCTGCTTTTGATTTAATCGAAAAGGGGTGAAATAATGGATAATCAGCATTTTTAAAAAAAATCTGCCAATGGTCTGGGCGAAACTTTATTATTTTTCGGGTCAAAGTTCGGGAGCGGTTAAAGTCGGAGTGTATCATGAGTTGCTTCGAGATTATTAGATTTCTTGGAAAATTATTTTTGTTCTTAATATAAAAATATTTAAAATAGAGATTTTTAGCCGATTAAATATTGAAAAAGTCCGTGCAGACTATTCGAATTTCAGTATATTATGTACACTAAAAGCCCATAGAAGCAAAAACGAATTTGTTGCCTTATCAGAATTAAGAGATATGGCGAATTGTTAAAACGTATACAAACCCATTACTTCCACTTGGGGTTTGAATTTCGAAAAAAACGTAAGCAAACCCTTCACACCTCCTTGGTTCTGGAAATTCGAAAAATCGTGAATTGGTTGGCCGTAATAATCAATTTTATATCTCATCAGAACTAAGGAATGGCAAAAATTGTGAAAACATATACAAACCCTTGGGGGTTGATTATCCAAAAATTAAGAAATGGGTTTGTAGGCGATTATATAAAAAGTCTGTGGAAATGAAAAGCGATCTAATATCTCATCGAACCTAAGAAATATGTCGAAACTTTAAAAAGCATACAACCCCCTTACACCCATTAGGATTGAATATCTAAAATACTGAAAATGACTTTTTGGCTTTTTTATATAGGAAACCATAGGAAGTAAAAATGAATTCGATATATCATCAGATATGCAACCTCCTTACACCCACTTGGGGGTTGAATATCCACAAATCCTGAAAAAATTAATAAATAAATATGAAAACAGCACGAGAAGGTAGGAACCAATTCAATTTCTTATCACTTCTAAAAGAAATGACGGAACTCGTGAAAACGTGTTCAACCCGTTTATACCCTCTTAGGGGCTGAAAAAAATTTAAAAACAAGTTTTAGGTGATTGTTACGCAAGCACGTGAAAGTGAAAAGATATTCGATATCTGATAAGACGTGGGAATATAGTAGAATTCGTGAAAAAGTTTACAACCCTGTTTACACCGCCTTAGGGGTCGAATTTTAAAAAATCCTGAAAACGCTTTGTAGGTATTTATATGAAGAATCTGTAGAATAAAAATGAATTCAATATTTGGGAAGACCTAATAGATATGACGAAAACCGTGAAAATATATGCATTCTATTTACACTGATAATTTTTTTTGCCCCCCCTCCGAACGCCAATGGAAATTTGAAATTTTTTTTTTATTTAAATTAGTTTTCTAGTTGATTTACATAAACGTACCGAGTTTCAACTTTGTATCATAAGCCGTTCTATAGATAGGAAAAACACCCCCCACCCCCGTACCATACTACCCTTATAAAAAATTATATTTTTCCAAGATGCTACTAATATAGCTCTATCTAAATACCAAGTTTCAGCTTTATATCATTATAGGTTCTCGAGATAGAAAAATCGGAGCTTTTTCCTTTTCACCCTCCCCCACCCTCACCCTCTACACCCACACTTCCAAAATTTTGTTTTCAGCTAGTGGTCTATTAGGCCTACTTCTGGTAAAAATTTTAAGTATCTATCTTACACCGTTCTTGAGATATGAGACGTGATTTTTTAGAAAAATTCTTATCCCCTCCACTTTCATGCTCCACCGCCCCCGTAAAAAATTTTACTTTCAGCAAACTTTATTTGTCAACCTTTATAAGGAAACCAAATTTTATTTGTCTAATGCAATTGGTTCGTGAGATATCGTAATCTAAAGTTTTTTAGCCCCCACTCCCGTACGCCACTGCCCCCACTCAAATTTTTGTCCGATCTATTCTCCTAGTATACCTACAGATACTCATTAAGTTTCAATTTTGTGACATTAACCGTTTAGGAGATATGGATTTTAGAAAGTGTCGATCTCACCTTTTTTGCGTTTCGGACGCATTATTTTTCCCTCCACTCCCACACCCCTTCACCTATATCGGCAATTTTTTTGCAAATGGGTCCACTACTGAAGCTCTATATAAATTCCAAATTTCAGCCTGCTAGCATAAGCGGTTGCTGAGATCTAGAAACCAAAATTTTCCGTCTAAAACACTTCCCCCTCCTTCCCCCTCACACCCCCACCCCTCCAAATTTGGCCACTTCAAGGGGACTACCCAGTCTATTCATCAAAAAAATTTCAATTTAATAGCTCAAAGGGTTTGGGAGCTACGAGCTTTCAAACGATTTTGCGTACAGCGGTCGACGTACGGCGTACGGCGTACGGCGTACGGCGGACAGACGGACTGAAATTTTTTTTTGCTTTTTTCGTGTGTACTCGTCATGAAACGTGAAAAAAAAAATTTTGAGGGTAGCAAATTTTTTTTTTTAAAAAATCGAAAACAATACTGTATTATTAAAATAATAAAGTAAAATTGTTCTTATAAACGAGAACGTAATTGATTTTGTTAGGTAGGTGTCTACTTTGCTGCAGCTGTTTGCTGCAGCTGTTTTAACAACTGAACTCATAATGTAGTTATTAAGGAGCTGTTATTTATTTGTAGATTTTATTATATAATCAGCTGAATGAATTCATACGTTTTGTGTCAATTTTGAATTTATAAGGTGTTTTGGAATGCCAAGACAGAAAGAATAATTACGACGAACATCTTTTCGTCTGTTTGTTCTGCAAACTATGCCTAAACTCAATTAAATTTTTCAGATCAAACAGACAGTAGGACAAATAACAAATTTTTTTGACTAAACTAGTCTATGATGCGGTGGAAAGACATTATTTTCAGGATATGATAGTAACATTGCAACTGTTGAATGTCTGTGTGGTTGTTTGTGTAAAAGCCTGACCTGAATTAGAATGTAAACACACAACCTCTAAATTGATAGACTAGAGGAGTCCTTAGACTCCAAATCGCGTCTTAGTTTACGATCTTCTCTTAGCCGGTCTGATTTTCTCCTTGAAGCTTCCCAACGTAGTTATTTTTCCGGAAATAGGTTGTTAGCCTATCGTCCAGCCCCGGCGAGGAAGAGTATAAAAAAATAATTAAGAATGTTTTTTTTTGGGAATGGATAAAGCTTCTGGCTAGTTTTATCAATGGTTTTGGAGATAGCAAAAAAAAACCAAGCCCATTGTAGTAACATCGAGAAAAACATGCCTGTAGTCGGGGCTATAATTAAACATAGAACGAGTCTATAAAAACTTCTTAAGCAACAAATAAACGATACAACTGTCCAACGGTTGTATTAGGTTGTTGCAGATGAAATCTCGTTTTTCGCTATGAAGTGAAGTTAGTTGCGAGGTGGCACTAATTGTATTGGGTATTGAGTATAAATACCCCTACATTTACTCGTGGAATCATTTCAGTTTTGGACTTCATTGTGATCGGACAGAAAAAAAATGGATTCGTCAAAACGGGTACTTTGTCAAAAACGGGTACTTTTCCTATACGAGTTTAAACTTGGCCACATCGCAACGGAGGCAACCGAAAACATCAACAGGGCATTTGGAGCTGACACGGTAAACAAACTAACCACATAGCGATAGTTCGAAAAATTCATATATATTATTTTTTGCTCTTGTAACTCAATTCGTATGTATTACTTTTCGCAAGGTACCACTAGATTTTTCTGTTCTAATTATGTATTCACTTCCATCAATTTTTCCTCTTCGTACCGTATGCAACTATTTCTGCGCTTACCCACCTAACGATCGCAATCGGAAAGGGCAAGGCGATTTGGTAAAGCCGGTATAATGCTGCCACTTCAGGAGTAGCATTCAAAACCAAATCGTGTCCGTGTAGAATATTCGAATTTTGGTATATTATTTACACTAAAAACCCATAGAAGTAAAAACGAATTTACTGCGTTATCAGACTTAAGAGATATGATGAATTGTTAAAACGTATACAAACCCATTACTTCCACTTGGGGTTTGAGTTTCGAAAAAATTGTGAAACAGGTTTTTAAACGATTTCATAAGAAGCAACTTGGTATCTCATGAGACACGAGGGATTTTGAAAAATTTGTGAAAACATAAGCAAACCCTTTACATCCTCTTGGTTTTTGAAATTCGAAAAATCGTGAAATTGGTTTTAGGTCATTACAGCAAATGACGTAATAACCAATTTTATCTCATCAGAACTAGGGGATGGCCAAAATTGTGAAAACATATGTAAACCCTTCGGGTTGAATATCCAAAATATTAGAAATTGGTTTGTAGGCGATTATACAAAACGTCTGTGGAAGTGAATAGCGACCTAATATCTCATCAAACCTAAGAAATATGTCGAAGCTTTGAAAAGCATACAACCACCTTACACCACTCAGGATTGAATATCTAAAAATATTGAAAGGAAGTAGGAAGTAAAAATGAATTCGATATATCATCAGATCTAAGCAATACGTAAGAATCTGTGAAAACATATGCAACCTTCTTACACCCACTTGGGGTTGAATATCCAAAAATCCAGAAAGGAGTTAATAAATAAATATGAAGACAGAACGAGAAAGTAACAACCAATTCAATTTCTTATCACTTCTAAAAGAAATGACGGAATTCGTGAAAACGTGTTCAACCCTTTTATAGGAAAAAACTTAAAAACAAGTTTTAGGCGATTATTACGCAAGCCCATGAAAGTAAAAAGATATTGGATATCGATCAGACCTGGGGGATACGGCAGAATTCGTGAAAAAGTATACAACCCCTTTACTCTCTCTTAGGGATCGAATTTAAAAAAATCCTGAAAACACTTTCTAGGTAATTATATGAAGAAGCAGTAGAATAAAAATGAATTCAATATTTGGGAAGACCTACTAGATATGACGAAAATCGTGAAAATATATGCATTCCATTTTCGCCAATGGATATTTGATTTTTTTTTCATTTAAACTAATTTTCTAGTTGATTTACATATTTATACCGAGTTTCAACTTTGTAGCATAAGCCGTTCTATATATAGGAAAAACACCACCCACCGTACCATACTACCACTATAAAAAATTATATTTTCCCATGTCTATCCAAATACCAAGTTTCAGTTTTATATCATTATCGGTTCTCGAAATATAAAAATCGGAACTTTTTCTTTTTCACCCTCACCCTCTACACCCCCACCCCCAAACTTTTTTTCAGATAGGGGTCTATTAGGCCTACTTCTGGTAAAAATTCTAAGCATCTATCTTACACTGTTCTTGAGATATAAGACGTGATTTTTTAGAAAAATTCTTATCCCCTCCACTTCCATGCTCCACCTCCCTTTTAAAAAATTTTACTTTCATCAAACTTTGTTTGTCAACCTTTATACAGAAACCGAATTTTATTTGTCTAGTGCAATTGGTTCGTGAGATATCGTAATCTAAAGTTTTTCACACCCCATTCCCGCACGCCACTGCCCCACTTAAAAATTTGTTTCCGATCTATTCCCCTAGTCTATTAAGTGTTAATTTCGTGACATTAACAGTTTAGGAGATGTGGATTTTAGATTGCCTCAATCTCGGCTTTCGAGCGATGGACGCAATTTTTCCCCCCCATTCCTACACCCATATCGGTAATTTTTTTGCAAATGGGTCCACAATCAAAGCTCTATATAAATTCCAAGTTTCAGCTTCCTACCATAAGCGGTTGCTGAGATCTAGAAACCAAAATTTTTCGTCTAAAACGCTATCTATCTATCCACGAAAAAAATTCAACTAAATAGCTTTAAGGGTTTGGGTGCTACGAGCCTTCAAACAATTTTGCGTACACCGGTCGACGTACGGCAGACAGACGGACTGCAATTTTTTTTTGCTTTTTTCGTGTCTACTAGTCATGAATCGAAAAAAAAAATTTTGAGGGTAGCAAATTTTTTTTTTTAAAAATCGATCACAATACTGTATTATTGAAATAATAAAGTAAAAGAGCTATTTTTCAATGTGATATTTTATTTTTACGCTTAGCTTATAAAATAATAAACAATTATATACAAATCACAGTTAACAATCGCATGATACTCTTGATGAAATGGTGAACACCTTTTTAATTGTAGTTGGCATAATACAAAAGTTCGGATGCTGTAAAAGTGAAGTGTGAACTGGTGAATCGTCGGCGTTGTTTTATTTTCTCTCCGCAGGGTGTGTATGGGTAGCTCATTCGTATCTTAAGCCCGAACTGCATGATCCGTTTCTTTATTAAAATGTAAAATCTTTGATATTTTTCCTTATATGAATTTTTTTTTAATAATACGTGCTGATAGGTTCTTATTTCCCCATTATTAAATTGATGGGGTAAGTACCTAAGTGTATTTTTCCTTTGTTATTATTTTTTTATAAAACGATAAACTGCTTGTGAACAAACGTGGAACGGCTATACTCAGTTAATCTGCTTATTAATTCTACGAAGGAAAGATCTCGCAAACCTTACGTCTATGATTTTTAGTCAGGAAGAAGAAAAACACGAATCGAATTGTGGAAACCATGTACATACTTAACACAGATTAGGTGTTCGTATAACGAATGATTAATCTTAGTCTACGACTTTGAAATGTTTTAAACATTGTGTTCCCAATACCTGCAGTTGAAGGAAAGAATTTGAAAAAGTTCCTATGAGTCCTCCTTCGAGTAGCTGCCATACACAAATCCTGTAAAATTGTCTTCACTGTCTTTCAGTTTCGAGTAGCAACCAAAAGAGAGTCCTTAAAATTGGATTCTATGTTCATGATTGAGAGGTTCGAGAATATATCTTGAGTAGAAGCAGCGATGCTAGATTTGAAGATTTTTCTTCAATATGAAGATTTTTAGCGATACCGAAGATTTGATGACTTTGATGGCTATGTAGAAGATTTTTTTGTATTCGTAAGAGATTTTTTTCAATTTCAATAGCAAAAAAAAATTTAATTTATAAATTCCTAGCTTATTTTCTATTATTTTCGCAATTCTCACTTAACAGCTTCGTGTTCGTTTATATTTTCTCATCCATATTCATGTTCAAAGTCAGTCAGTACCGGCCATACTGATCTAATTACCGAAAATAACATTTTCTTCGATCGCGTTTCATTTGTTCTTTATCGGAACACAAAATTAAAAATAAACAGTTTTTTATCCGGAAAGCTATTATAGTTTTGCTAAAATAAGTGAATCTTTTAATTTGAAAAGATTTTTACGAGGTACAACGAACCAGTGTTTTGAATTTAAGAAGCTATTTTTAAATTAACAAGACAATTAAAGATCGTCTTGTACATTTCAAAAATTCTTGTGAAATTGAAAAGCTTTTTAAATCTTTCTTGTAATAATTCGCGTCGTGATTCGTTTGCATTTTCTTCAGTGGGAATGCAAACGAAACGATCGATCGAAGTTTAGAAAACCCCCTGAACTATTAAAGTTGTGTAAATTGTGAAAGAAGTGTTATGTATCTTATTTTTTTCTATATTTTCCATTTTAAATATTTAATTAAATTTCCGTTCTAACATCGCGAATAAGGTACGGTAAGGTGATTTCTTGCTTTTTTTGCGTCGTGCCCCCCTCCTCACGGCGCGCCTATGCTTCTTCCATAATATAGGTACTTCGCATTATTTTCTCTTTTACACGGAGTTTTTGCAGTTGTGGTATTGACACACAATGGAAGAAAGCTGATATCTTTGGTGTAGAAAATTTTTTTTCTGGCAATGTGTGGTAAAAACACAAACATTTTTTTGAAGTATTTTTCCGATTAAGAAAATTAAATTTAAAACATAACGTAGTCACGATCGGCTGCAAGCCAATCGTATGATACTCTAGATGAAATACTGAACTCCGATTTATATTTTAGTTGGGAATATATCAAAAGAATGAGGAGTGCACATACAATTATTGCATGACCTTTTATTTACAGGTAGAAACTATTGTATAGTGGCTACTCGATGGACGGTTAAACGATTTCTTGAGTTATAGTGAGTTCCATAAATTAAATTGGGACATTTTTACAGAATTTTTGTATGGCAACTACATGAAGGACTTACGGGGTATTTTTCATATTAATACCCTCAGCTACGACTATTATAAAATCAACGTATACAAAATTTCAAAGTCGTAACTTAAAGAGTTCTAAAGTTATCGTTCAATATTGGTGAACACCTGTTTTAAGAACTTTTGTATGACAGCTACCCGAAGGAGTCGATGAATTGCGCTAATTAATGAACTCGGTCTTGCTTTTGATATAAAACTAATTTCTGCAAAAATTTTGAATCCCTGCTTTAACTCGTACTAGAGTTATAGTGGATTCTGTAGCTTGTATAAATTTTTGAATGACTTTTGTAGGCTGCTACACGAAGGACTCTTTCGATTTGCATCATATTCGGAACTTTCGTTTCAAACATGGTAAACTTTAAGTATTCAAAATTTCAAGCTCCTAACTTGAAGCATTCGAGCAATAATTGTGAATACGTGTTTTAAGGACTCTTGTATGGGAGGTACCCGAAGGAGTGTAAGGATATCGCCCATTAACGAACTTAGCCTTACTTTTTCCATTTTACAGGTGGTGACTAAATTTCAACTTCCTAGGCCAACGCGTTCTTGAGTTATTGTGCAAACGGACGGACGGACGGACAGCAAACGGATTTGGGGTTTTTGGCCACAACTAAACACAAAATAATATGTAACTTTTTTTCGTCCGAGGCTCGGTTCTATGCGTTACAAACTTTTCGGGCTGGATTAAACTTATAATACTCTATATGATTTCATCCAGAGTATAAAAATCGTAAGTCCTAGTTGTTAGGGGGCCCCAAAAGTGAAATAGCCCCGGGCCCCCATCATAGGTAAATCCGACCCTGCTATTTTGATTAATAAAATTAAGTTTTATAAAAGTTGCAGTTGTTTGAAATTGCACTACCAAAAACGACATTTCATCTGCAACAACGGTATACACGTTACACGATACGATTTGTTATTTTCTTGCAATGTGCATGCGATCGTGCGATATCGGTCCAACCATCGTTCACAAGCGCATACAGGACACAATCGTCGTACACAACGAAGAATCGGGACAATAATTGGTACAACCGTTGTATCGTGTATTTGCCGCTTTAACGAATTTGATAAACGGGGACATCACCTTTTAGGGCTAGTAGATATTAAACAATTATGCGAAGAATTCGCTGTCGTTGAGAAGTTCTTCCATGGTTTGATAGTTTTCGGGATCTCGGCCCTAAAAAAACGATGAAATATTGATGCAATTTTACCGAAAACTTTAAAAGCAGAAATTAATGAAAAGAACGCAGGAGCCGCAGGACACACAAATTAACAAATTGCGAACGAATAGGATTTATGCGGCAGCAGTTGTCAAACGATGAATGAGTGTTGCCAGAGCTGATTGAATTCTTGCGTAGAACAGTAAATAAATTGAGTGAAAATAAAATTTAAATTTCTGCTTTGAATTGTAGAGATGAATTCAAATGAAATTTTAAATCAAAATGAATAATTTTAAATAGCCGTTTTTTTTCAATGGAAAGCAATCAATCGTTACCAGCGTATTTCACGGATTTAGAATTTTTTTTAAGTCCCTTTTTCTGTTCATCCAAAAAAGTATCCAAAGGCTTTATTGAGGCACGTATTGTGAAATGGGTAGATCTCCTGATGGAAAACTATTGAAACTAACTCACAGCTCTTAGTCAAAGAAATCCCCTACTTTCGCCAGCAAGAGGGTGTCAGAATTCCTTTCTTTAAACAAATATAATGCCAGGATTATAATGGGATATTTCTCAGAACAATAGATCTTCAGTTATCACCTTAAAATCATCGTCAAGTTGATGTGAGTCAATGTCGATTCTGTGAATCACATATGAAGCAGATTCTCTTTGATTCTGATGCAATGGCCAGATATTGAAGGCATATTCTCGGTTTCTTTACTCTCACCTATGAGGACCACGGTAGAAGACTTCCTTTTGTGAAATCATCTTCTCCTTAAGGAGATAGATATGGACTAGGCAGTGGTTAAGAGCCAAGCACAAAGGAGCATCCGATTGTGGAATGGAGGGCTGCAGGATGTGTCCCGTTTGCCTTAAAAATTATAAATTGTCAATCAAGGTGAATCACTCGTGATCTAAGCGTTACTAAAAATACGATGTCGTGTCAATAGCAGCCTTTACCTTTCGTCAGACCTTACCAAGTATTTCACGTTCGATTCACTACTCTCATTCAATGACCGAACGTTTTATAGAATCACTGCCAAAATTTATTGGCGTTAAATCCATCCGTATATGAAGCCCCCGTTTCCAATATTCGTGTATCACTTTTAGTTGTTCTTCGATTTGACATTGTTTGGACAAGCTGTGAGTGTACAGCCGCCATCCAACAACAACTGCTAATTTTCAACTGTGGGCACATCTTTCATCCTAAAGGAATCGAAAATTTCACAAATCATTAACTTCTTTGTGAGTACTTTATATTTGTATTTAAATTCTTTTCTTTTTTAAACTTTCCATATTTTCTTTAATCTGCGTGTTCATTTTAGATAGTAGTAAGTTTTGTCGATAATTTCCTTAAATACCCATTTATTACGTTTTACGTCTTTTTTATGTGTAAATAAATTTCGTTTTTTATGTTGTATGTAGTTTTCGCACTTATAAAATTGTAGAGAGAACAGTGAAAACGTAATAAATTTTATTTTTAATTTTTTTTTACTTTTTTAATTTCCACAGCATTTTATGGAGAGGAGCGCAAATAAAGCAACAAATGCGAAAAAGCAAGCGAGTGTGTCTTTTATGTTTGTTTTAATTTTCAGCTTTATTTGGATAGTTTTCATAATCCGATTTCATTGGAAAGAGCTTCTAAATTAATTGCAACAATATTATAAATTTTATGAACAAATGTGTAAATATGAAAAAATAAGTTAATTTATACGTTCTACGTATAAATTTTAAAAAGAAAGAAAAATTGTAATTCCGCCAAAATAAGTAATTTCTGTAGTCTGTTTTAAGTGAATCGTTTCGATTATAAATTTGCAAATGTCCAAAACAAATGGACCTAGACGAATGGACATTTGGAGGATTATAATTGAATAAAAAATAAAAGAAGATGCTAATAGTAATAAACCCTTGTATACGTTTAATTTAAATATAATTGCTATATTTTTCTGATGTTTTGTTTATCTCCGTTCCCGGCATTTCCTAATTTATAACAGTACAGTTCAATATTTTATTTAACACTTTTTTTTCCTTATTTAATTTTTGTATAAAACTTATGATTAACGAGCTAACCATTGAATTTGTTTTAATAGAATAAAATAAAGACAAGCATGTATGTATGTTGTTTGTTTTGTGTCTTTTTATGAATAATGCGAAAAACATGTTTTCGTGTACATAAATATTTCTTAAAATGGGTAAGGGAGAAGAAAAATTATAATAATAATAATTTACATGTAACATTAACGAGAATTTACGAAAGTAAACCTTTTAAGATATCTGCTATTGTTCCTACGGATTCTTCTTCGCTTAAGATAGTTCGGTGATTTCCCTCGACCGTTAAAATTTTCACTTCTTTTTCGCATACCTGAAATAAAAAAAATACAATCTTAGTTAAGCTAAGATAGGCAAAAGTAGTGGCAAAATTCTGATCCGACTAACAGGCTCTCGAGTAGAACCCCTATCGTTAGCACTTTTAACATTGCTAATATAAAAGCATACAGGAATCACGAACGGACCTAGATGTAGTCTGTGGTGTATTTTGTTAATGACACAGTCGAAATCTCACCTCCATCTAAGAGAGCAGGACAGGAAAAACTCATCACCGAAAGAAATTCAAAATTTTTGGAAACTTAAAATTCAATATTTTTATATATCTATTAGTCGTTAAATCCAATTTAGTTAAAAGAGACACATACTCCCGTAGAATATCGCCTTTACTATTCTATGCTTTTAATGGGACTGTGGTCATTTAATTTTGCCGTACGAGCCTCAGCAAATATTTTACATCACCTTGAACTTTGCCCACGCTTACTAAGAATTACTTATGGGCGGTGGACACGAAAAATACAAAGAATATTCGAGAGAAAAGTAGTGAACAAATCCCGGAAGCAGATAACTATTGAAAATTATGGTCGCGACAGTTGTGCGGCCCTATTCCTCCAAGAATCCCATGAAGTTTTTTCGGCGTTTTGTAACAATAAATGATACTAAATGCCGGAAACGAAAGAGTAGTCAAACCTATGGACTGCATCAGCTGGGAAAGTGATGGCGTCAATCCATTGAGAATTGGAATGCGAATTCCTGTCTTGAAAACGGCGGTCAAGGACTCTTTCAAGGGCCTTCAAGAATCTGAAGGGTTGTACTTTATTTGATTGGGACATTTGTTGTTGTTTGTGTAACGAATTTGTTTTTGCTGTAAACTAGATCGCAATTTTTGAAGGAGACTGCTTCGAAGATCAAACGCCTTGTTAAAGGAACCTAATAAATCAATCAAGTCAACAAGCTCTAAGCATTATCAAAAAGAGAAAGGCAGACTGAGTATAATCGTATGCTAAAGGACGTCACTAATGCTAACAGTCCTTTCTTCTTCTAGAGAAATGAAAGCACACTTTAATAAAATTCTGTTTTGTTTGCAAATCGCAATGTTGTTTCCATTTCCAATTAACTTCGACCATTCAATAATAAAGTTAAGCTTACCTCTGATAAACCGTAATCAGCTTCTAATTTAGCGTAATTCTCTGTTGGTTTGATTAATGTTACAGTACTATTTATTTTATAAGAAGCGCGGAATTGATCAGCGGCTAGTAATTTATGGTAGAATGCGGTGGCGGTTTTGATTATCTGTAAAAAAAAATCACAAAATCGGAAAGGAAATGGGTTTGATTTTTTTTCATTCTTACCAAGTCAATAGGTTGGTTGATTTTGGTTTGAAGTAGCTCAGCACATTTCTCGACCTTAGCCTCCCATGTCGGAATACGAAGCATTAATCGTGAGACCTGCAATTTTAAAAGAACATAAATCATATTCTATGCGAAGCAAAAGTTAAGTGTATACTTACGCCGCCATAATCTAGATTGCCGAAAACCATTCCGAAGTAAGCTAGAGCATACGATTGATTCTGATCTTCATTTGATTCGAGCGCATTTCGTTTCTGTTTATGAGTTTCCGTGTACCACGATACATATTTCGGTGCACCATCCAACATAACCAGCTTGACTTCTTCCTTTTGTTTTTCTAAGTAGGTTGCCATTACGTACGCAATTGTCGCACCGAACGAATATCCTACTATTGTGTACGGACCTTTCGGTTGAATATTTTTAATTTGTTTTACGTAGAACTCTCCAAGGGCATCGAGCGATGAAAGTGGTGCATCGACCGTACATTGAAGACAATAGGCAGGAGAATCTAATTTTTCGGCTAGCGGAACAACTGGTGCGGCGAATCCTTCGATTGCGTGAATGAAGAAAATGGGCATCTTTTTAGAATCAGCGGGTGCTTTCGATTGTAATCGAACTATCGGTTCTGTAGGCATTAGTTCGGATAAGAAGACTGCTTGAGTACCGTCACCGAACGGTGATGGTGTACTTCGTGATGGACTAATTGGTGCCGGTGATACCACACCAGCCGATCCTTCTAGCTCTTTCAGTGCGGCAAACGTCAGTTGACGAATTTCTTGTGGCGACATAACAACATCGAAGCTTCGTTGCAAGGTTTGTTTAATTTCGGTTCCCATTATAGAATCCATACCGAGATCTGCTAATGTAACCGCATCCTGTACGTTTTTCATGTCTCGTAGACCGAGAATATTCGCTATACAGCTAACTAAACTAATACCTCCGCTTGCGTCGGTTTTTCTTTTTTCAGCCACAACCATTGAAGCGAGAACTGGATGTGGTTGTTGCAGGAACAGATCCATTGTTTGCAGGCAGGAGTTCATTCGTTGGGGCAAAGTTCCACCGATTACGGTATCGTTATCACCCAAACTGTCAATGACTAAACCGGTGTCACCGATTGCTCCCCATTGGATTGCGATACCTGGAAAGCCGGAAGCTTGACGGTTTTCGCAGATTCGTTCCATTGCCGAATTGGCCAAGCCGTAATTGGTTTGACCGATATTACCGCGACCACAGGATACACTCGAGAAGCAAACAAAGTAGTCCAACTCAGTGCACATTTCGCGTGAGAGTGTGTCAAGGTGTTTGGAGCCTTCAACTTTCGGAATGCAAACCGTTTCGAAGTCGATTACGGTTTGTTTTTCTAATACATCATCGCGTAATACTGCAGCCAGATTGAATATGCCTCCGATCAGGCCCAATTTATTTGAACTTTCGATCAATTTCTTGCATCCGGCAGCTGTTGTTACATTATTTGTGTCAATTAAAACTTGTACGCCACGTGCTTTCCATCTACGGATCATTAACGATTGATAGCCTGTCCTTATACCACTTCGACTAGTCAAAACCAGTTTCTTCGCACCACGCAATACCATCCAATGCGACAATTCCAATCCAAATCCTCCCAACCCGCCGACGATGATGTAAGTTTTATGAGGATGCATGTATGTCCTTGGAATAGCATTCACCAATTTTCTGGATGGTTTCACTACTCTTGTTGACTCTTCGTCGCGCACTTTAATAACAACTTTACCGATATGTTTACCGGAAGCCATGAATCGGAACGCTTGTTCGACTTGCTGTTCGCTAAAAACTGATGTCGGTAGTGGACGAACAGCGCCGTTCTTGATGCCCTCCGCAACGAGTGCGACCACTTCTTTTTTAGTAGCGTCATCACCTTCTATAACACTGTCCAAAAAAATGCCATGGAATGAAGTGTTCTTCAAGAAAATTGACATACCCAAAGATGAATTGTTGCTCATATCGAATTTTCCAATTTCTAAGAAACGTCCGTTTAGTCCTAAGCATCTGACTGATGCCTGTAATTTTTCTTCAGCTAACGAATTCAGGACTAAATCAACACCACGTCCTTGGGTCTCACGCATAATCATTTGTTCGAACGACGTGTCTCGAGAATGCCCAATATGACGATCAGTCAATTGTGGAAATGTTTTCTTCAAGAAGTCACGTTTATCTTGACTTCCGACCGTTGTATAAACGGTAAGACCATTATGCAATGCCACTGATATGGCAGCTAGTCCCACGCCACCTGATCCAGCGTGAATTAAAATCTTCTCGCCCTTCTTCATCTTACCGCGCATAACAAGCGCATAATATACGGTAGCATAGACAATCGGAACTGTGGACGCTTGCTCCATTGTCCAATTACTAGGAATATCCCACATCACATTGCGAGCTGCGACACAAGTTGTTGCCAACGATTTCGCCGCAACCATCGCCATGACACGCTTACCATGCGAATCACGTCCGGAAAATTCCAGACCTAAGAGACAGTCCTGTTGAGCTAAGCCGTCAGACAATGCATCGGTTGAAAGTTTTCCGGAACTCAACATAACATCACGGAAGTTAATAGGTGCATAATAAACTGTGCACAGTTCTTGATTATCGTCGCCATATGCGGGTTTTTCACTCGATAACGGACCTTCGATCCACTTCAAGCTGGCCAAATCGCCTTTGGTCAAGGCATTGATGTACGCATGTTCAACTTGTGAAGATGCGGTGTCCCCGATTGAATCTAATCTTATGTGTCGAAATGTTCCCCAACCGCTTGTCTTCAGCACATTACAAATTAAATCCTTGTTCATCTGTTCCTGATAGAATTTCGAATCGAATGAGAATTTCTCGGCGGCCTTGTTTTGCATGAAGAACAGTCGAGCGAACCGACCTCCAGCTTCGTTCTTAATGCAGTTCATAAAGCCAACAGCTCCAAATAGCTCTTCACCCTGGCAAACCAAGTACACAAACTTTTCTTCTTTTTTGGCAGTTGCAAGTTCTCTTTGAAGTTGCTCTAACCACTTAAAGTTCTTCTCAGTCAATTGAATCAGAACCTTTTTCCGATTTCGGATATCGACTTCTGAACGAACCAACAGGAAGACTCGTTGGCCACAACGTTGCTCCCAGACAACTGTGAAATTCATCCGTTGCAATAGTTTCACTCCCATTTTTTCATACCTCGATTGAAGTTCATCGAGCAGGATAAAACCTTCTTCCCGAATGGTATTCATCATATTTTCAAATACCTTATTGCTATCGGGACGCGATAGAACATCATAACCGAAAATCATATGGCAATTTTGTTCTACGGGTCCTTCGGTAATATTCTTGTTAACTATCCGAATTCCGGAATCGCCGAAATGTGTCTTTAGTTGCTCTCCGTTTTTGGTTGACGCAACGACAACATCCGAAGCCAATGTCGGTTCGCCTTCGATAATATTCAAAATGTGCTGTGCCATTAAATCATCTGTACTTCGTTCGTTTGCCAATTCGACGACCTTGATTTTAAGTGCTCCGCCCGAATTGTCTGTAACTAAATGTAAAGCAACGGTAAGAGCATGTTGACGAGCCTTTTCGGTATTTTCCGACAACTCTGAGGTATTGTGTTGTGGCATGAAAACATACCGCTCTAAAGTAGGGGGAACTTGTGTGCCCGAACGTCTTGGCGCCAACGAAGCTTTCAATCCGCGTATCTCAACTCCGCCACATTTAATTACATCGATATCTTTGTACATGTAAACTGGTAGGGTCTTATTCTTGCCACTTACTTGTGATAGCAGCTCCATCTGTTTCATGGGATTAATAATGACTTTCTCTATTCTAGTCGGCAGGTATAACTCTCGGAAATCTTTATCCAATATACTAAATTGCAGCATTGTGTCCATGAAGGTGATCCAATTATCTTGCCAATCCAAACTTCCGGTCGAT
This sequence comes from Beris morrisii, assembly GCA_951812415.1. Taxonomy (NCBI): domain Eukaryota; kingdom Metazoa; phylum Arthropoda; class Insecta; order Diptera; family Stratiomyidae; genus Beris; species Beris morrisii. The sequence continues at coordinate 106,054,028 of OX638313.1, read as the reverse complement.
GCTTGTCCATCCGATTGCGAGACACCTCGGAACATACCACTGTAATCATAGCCTCGTAATCGCAGCTCCTTGTAGACATCGTTCCTGTTTATCGGTATTCCTGTCTTGTTGTTTTCCAATGGCTCCAGAGGCAGTTCTTCCCTCTCTACTTGATCAGGAATTGTGATTTTTCCGGAAACGGCCAACGAACCACCTTCGCAGATCTCAAAGTTTCCAGTTCCATCGAAGAAGTTTACGCCGAACTTAACCGAACCTTTCTTCTTGAGGGTCGTAGCACGATGGAATATGACATTTTCGAGAACAACCGGAGTTCGCGTCATATCACTGGCACGCATTTTTGCGAATGTTTTCCATGCGAGAGTCATGTAGCCGGTAGCCGGGAAGAGAATTCGCCCATCGATCGTGTGACCAGCCATGAAGCTATCGTCCTCGTTCGCAAGGTTAATTTCAACTAGAGTTTCGCCAGATTGATCTAAATTAGATACGAAATATGTTAAAAAGTTGTGCAGATCAACAATGCGTTCTATTTTTTTCAGCCAAAACAATAAATCTAGTTACTCACTTTCTCCTCCAAATTTCGGACTCGTCCAGCGTTGCGAGTGATCCCAACTAATCTTTGAATTTAACATCGGAGTTCCTTTGCCTACCGGGAAAGAAACCGTCCTGAACAATTTCGGTACGTTAGGTTGTGCACCAGCTGCAAACAGTCTGCGAAAAAGAAATCATTTAATGTCCTGATTATTTATATATCGATTAGTTTGTGCCTTACTTTCCAACATTGGTAAGCAAAAATTCCAAATTATCGTCATGGTACCGTTTGGCTAAGCTCAAGCTAATCGCGGCTCCGCCTAGAGCACGTTTAAGAATAGCTTGCAATAAACCATGCGGTGCAATTTCAATGCAAATTGCATTTTTCGGCACATGTTGGAACGCTTCGTGGAACAAAACGGGCGATAATAAATTATTAACATGATAGGCAGCGGAACTCTGCTTAGCTACAGGAGAATTCCATCCACTCTCTGGAATACTCGAACTAATCCAGCGAGAAGTCCTGTTTTTCGGGTTCGGAATAATCTTATCCAAGCTCTTACGTAGTTTTGGACCAGCCTCTGCAATGTATTTGCAATGGAACGCATACCCGGATGTTTTTACAGCTTTCGCGAACGTACCAGCCGACGATAATTTTTCAACCACTTCATTAACTTTATCTTGTGGACCGGAAATTGTAACACTGTCCGCGCTATTATGACACGCAGGCATTACACCTTCCGGCAATGTTCGTTGACATTCTTCCCAAGACAATCCAACAGCGGCCATCAAACCCTTCGGTAGATCGGTGTCTTGAACACTCCTACCTCGCCAGTAGGCAGCCAGAACAGTTTGTTCGGGACTGAAACAGCCATCGGCATAGGCACAACCCAATTCACCAACTGAGTGTCCTACTATTCCATCGGGACTAATATTTATACTAGTCAAGACGTCAGTTAGTGCAACTTGCATGGCAGCAATGGACACAAATGAATTCAACATGTTTTCGAAACGTGCTTCGTCCGAACGTGTCAAAATATCAATTAGATCGACGCCTTCAGGACGTAAGACTTCAGCGCAACGATGAATACTCTTGTTGAACACTTCCAGGCCCATCAAATCCTTGGCCATGCTGGCCCATTGGCTTCCCATTCCAGAATAAATGTACCAAATTGGTCGATGCAATTCCGTACATTCGACTACTTCGCGAATTGGACTGGGTTTATTCGTGACAACTGAATAGCCACGGAAATAATGGTGTGGAATGTTTCCCGAATGAATTTCATTGATGAGTGCAAAGTATTCTTCATCGTCTTTGTAAGACTCAGCGTCTTCTAACAAGTCTTGAACAGCATCTACGGTTCGACCGGATACAACAATCAACTTTGCGGGTCCATCTTTCGGGGTGTCTGCCTTCGGTTTTGAATTTGATTTTAAGATAACATGCGCATTCGCACCGCCAAAACCAAACGAATTCAAACCGACAATGCCACCGTTCCATGGAGTGTTTTTGTCGACAACTTGAAGTTTACCTTCAGTCAAGCCGTACAAATCGGGATTGGGGGTTTTGTAATGCAAATTGCCCGGAATGACACCGGTTTCCATAGCGATCAGTACTTTTGCGATCGCACAAACTCCCGACGCAGGTTCCGAATGTCCCATATTCGACTTTACCGAACCGATCAAAAGCGGTGTTTTGCGATCTTTACAGAAGAAATCTGTAATCGAATTAATCTCTTGGGGATCGCCAACTTTAGTGCCAGTACCGTGAGCCTCAACGTACGCAACATCGGCCGGATTTAATCCAATCTCTTCGTATGTTTCGCGAATCAAACGATTTTGCATATTACCATTGGGGAACGTAATTCCCTGCTCCTTATTACCGTCGGTGTTTGTGCGTACATTTAATACACTTGCGTAAATTCGCTTTGCATCCTTCGCCCGTTGCAAGAAAACCGAAACAATAGCGTCCGAACGAACGTATCCCGCTCCACTTTCATCAAATGCCTTGCACATACCGTCAGGACTCAACATGTTGAGGCGTTTGAATTGCAACGATATGGTTGGTTTTAGAACCAAATTGGAACCGCAAACAATCGCTGAATCACATTTGCCCGCTTTAATATCGGAAAATGCATGCTCCATCGCATAAATAGAACTCGAACATGCTGAGTCCACAGAAAAACTTGGTCCTTTAAAGTCAAACGTGAACGAAATACGATTGGCAAACATACTACGAGTACATCCTGTTAATCCGTAGCCATTTACGAGTTCGGGATCACTGCACCAATACTGTTCAGTTTCGGACGACATTACAGCGGTGTAGACACCGGTACGCGAACCGCATAAATCTCGTGGATTTATACCTGAAAAAACAATCACATGGATTTTATTCAATCAATTTCAATGAGATAGAACAAAGCTGGACGTACCGGCATCAACTATAGCCTCATGTGTTGTTTCTAATAGCATTCGTAACTGCGGGTCCATGCAGTCCGCTTGCTTTTGATGTACATTGAAAAATTGTTGATCGAAATGTTCTAAGTCGTCGTCCTTAATTTTACCCATCCTTGGAGGTAAATCATAGAGTCCTAAATGTAAACAGTAAATAAATTAATTATGCAATACTGAACTTAATTGCATATGACATCTCAAGTGAAATTCCGCATTAAATTGAGATCTTTGTTGCTTAAACATTCGAAACCTGTATTTACCTTTTGGCCATCGTCGCGGATCATCGTTAACCATATCCACACCGTCGTATAAATTTCTCTTAAACTCTTCCATATTGGAACTTTCCGGTAAACGACCGGAGAAACCAGATATAACAACATCGTCTTGTACCGATCGATAGGCATAATGTCCCCCTAGGTCCGTGGGGACATTATACCGATTATCAGTAGCTACTTTTTCTACAAATCGTGCCGGCATATTGCTGTTCTTTGCTGTATTAGGACGTATTTTACGTTTATTCGATCGCCTCTTATTATTACTACTACCGCTGGATAATGATGGAATAGTTGTGCTACTTCCACCGTTAAATTCAATGATTTTTGTTGGTTTAGATTCTGAAACAATTCGAAAAAAAATATAAAAAATTATTGATAGATTTCGATTGAATTTAATCCGAACAATTCTAGTCAAAATAACGCCCACATATCGGATACGTTCTCTAAATTTTAGCTAATGTTGTTCGATACACTCAAGAATTTCCCGAATCTCATCGCCTATTTTACCGTAAAGAAAAAAATTCTTAAACTCTTATATACTCTTGATCTTCGGAATGGAAACGCAGTGTACATTAATTTATTTTAGCTTTAAACAAATTAACAAAACCAGAGTTGTACTGTTACTTTTGAAAGAAAAATTAGATCCAGATTGTTAACTAGACAAGAAATTATTAAATTTCGCCTCAAATCGAAAGAATATCCCGGCTTTGATTGTGCTGAATCCGAATTTTACTGCTTAAGGGGGTCGTCTTATGTGACGGCCAATTTTTTCTGCTTTTTTTGGGAATTTTTTTTTTTCAGATTATGAAAGAACCAAATGGAAATTTTTACCACATATTTATTCATATTTCAACTAACGTTAGAAAATTTTTTTAAGGAGAAATATTGTTTTTCATTTTTGCAAGTGTTTTTTCTTGAAAAAAAGAGTTGTCGAATGGCTGCCATGATTCCGGCTGTCCCCCTCATCTGAAATCAAAAAATTAAATTGATATTTCATTTATAGGCCTTTGGCTATAACTGGTACCAGAATTAATTCAAAATTTTGGAAATTAAAAAATTGACCGTTATTTTTTCCAAATTTTCAAATATTCGGGTTTTTTTCGATGAATTTAGCTTCAGCTAAACAATACTATGACATATATCGCTAAGATTCTGCTACCAGTTGTAACTAGGGATCCGCTGAACATGTTATTAAAATTTCAGCGCAATCGGTTCAGTAGTTTTTTCTGAATTGTGGCAGCCAATTTGAAAAATGCAGTTTTGAGAAAAACGCAATTAAAGATCGGTGGTAGCCCTGGCGAACTTTGAACAGCTGCTCCATTATACGGCTATTACTTTATAACGACTTCGAATTCGGAGAAATCCTTTTACATACATATTCTAGGAATAATTTAGAAGTAATTTAAGGTGTTTTTTTCAACTGGATCAGATCACAGTTGAAAAAAACGATGTGGATCAACCCAAAAGCTAGTTTAGCAGGGTTAACAATCCTGTTGGTAAATGCCTTGAATAAACTGTATGGGCAGGTCAACGTGTAGTTTTCCTTTATTACATGTAGCGATGAAACTCTGTAGAAAATGCACAGAAATACAAATGCTTTTCCAATAATTTTGAATATGCTGTCTCTATATTACACATAGACTTAAATTTCCGTACAAAATGTATTGATTTCCCACGAATATTCTAGACTATTGGGTGCAAATACCTGCTACAAATTAAATTTACTGTTGTCATTATCAGCTGAATCGCAGGGCGCCATCTGTGAAAATGCTAAAATTGTAGTCTGGGTGGCTTAGTGGCTAGAGCACTTGCCATCGGTGCACCTGGTACCAAGTTCGAATCTGCTTGGCGGCAAATAATTTTCGAGAATGGGATTGGGTGCCGGTCTACCAGTTCACTCAACTGTAAATGAGTACCTGAGTTAAAATCTGAGTAATAATCACGGACGAGCATGTGGCTGACCACTTCACCTCCTAGTGTTCCGTTGGTCTAGTAATGAAGTAACTCTAGCATTACTTCAAGGCCTAGGCCCAATTTGGGCTGTTGCGCCATTGATTATTATTATTTATTCTCTGCTGTTGTTTTCAATGTAAAACCAATGATTTTGATCTTGATCCAGTTGAAAAAAACACCTTTTTTTGACCCGGCACATAGGACGACACCCTTAAGCGGTTTGATCATTCATGACTCGATGCAAGCAGATTGATTTGGATAGACAATGTTGATGGGATGGATGTTAGTCTTTTACTTTTTACTTTTACTTCGTATTACGCGAGACAAAATCAAACATTCAACGGGCTGAACCGCATATGCGATCATAATGGGGACAAAAGTAAAAGCATCGTCAAATATAATTCATAGATCCTTAACAGTATGAACTTGACGGAAAAAAACATTGTTGATGTGATTATCAACACAAATAGGATTACGTGTCCTGTAAAAAAAATGCAATTGCATTTGTTGTGCCCAGCACCCCAGAAAACTCTCCAGCTCATCTACGCACTATTTGGTTTTCCTTCCGTGCCGTTAAAAATAAGCCACGCCAGTCGTTCGGTCATGTCGCGGTCAGATGTCTTGCTTAAGCCGAATTTTCAGGTTTTTTTTTTATATTTTTCGACTGTAGTATCCGTGGATACTCGATACTGCAGTCTCAACATATTTATTAATATTTAGAAAAAGATGAATATAGTGCATTCAGATTTTACTGAAGGACTAAGCAGTCATTGTGAGAATGTAGTTTTTTCGATTTTTAAGCCATCAGCAAATTACAAAAAGTTGAAACAAAAGAGGATCAAATGGAACCTCTGTTTTTTTTTAACCTGTACTGATTGGGAGAGGTCACAATTGATTGAACAAATTGAACAAATTTGTTAATGCGTCCGCAATTAGTTTTTAAAAAATTTAAAAATGATTGACAGAGAGCAGATTAGTCGATAACTCTTAAAATTTGATTTTTGCAGATTTTAAAATACACAAAAATTAAAACTAATAGTAGACTGTATACTTGCAAAATATTTGACTATTTTCGCAAATAAATCCAGATAGTGTGTACATACTCATCCAATTTTTGTTTGATAAAATGTTTTTTTTTATTTGCCTCTGACAAGGCCTGTTTAAACTGAAAATAAGACTGAAATTTTTCTCAAATGTTTGTGGTTAAATATTTGACTGTGTGTCATACAGGGCGTAATACATTTTTTACTATTCTGTTATCCAACCAGAGGGGTGCACTGAAACAACTTTATTTTTGGAAGAGATCATTTCAAAAAAGGACCTTCAAGCTTTAACTGAAGAAAATTCGATTCGGTCCTTAAAATGAAAGCATCCATAGGCTTAATTCGATTCATCACCACACTTCAATTCAACGATATAATTAATTTAGGTGTAATATAAATAAGATGAGGATCCGACTAGAATGACTCTTCCACTTCTGGTCATTAGTGTTGAAGACAAAAATATGACCCCTTGTTCAGTTTTCCAATTAGGGAGCTAGAATTCTTTTTGCTCATTTTATCTATACACGATTTTGTAGCTGTTCTTGTAACTGACACGTCGGAACGTTAAGAAATAAGACCGGTCTCAAAAGTTCGTCTAACAACCCGTTTCTTCCATCATAAAATATACCCAGTGGAAGGTTCGCCATAGTTAGGGACGAGACGAAAACAGAACTGAGCTTTGATGTCTAAAATTTTTTTTCAGTTTGGATCAATCAGGACGTTGAAATTGTCATTCCATTAAGTTATTTTTTCGTAATCCATTAAAATTAGGTTCAGAATTCCTTCTATGGATCGTGCTTCTAGATATCAATCAACAGCTATCGTCAGAACTTTGTAGGGTGAGTTTTTCCGTAATGATTTAATTACTCGAACCGCGACTTAGATGTGCGATGTCGAGATATAACAATCACATCATAAATCTCGTAAGTGAAACTAATAGCAGGATAAGATTCGAACCAAAACAGTCGTAATATGATTTGAAATGAAATTATTAAGGCAGATAAAAAGGTTGATCATATCACATAAAAATTGATAAAAGGTGTAATTTTTTTTTTAAGCACAGAATACTATTAGAAGCTATTAGGCTATAAGCACAATGGGCTAATATCCCGTGGTCTAAGAAACAAATTGATAATGAAAGCAACAACAGTGAAAACAGTGAAAAATTTAAAATGAGTCATAATTAAAGAAGAACGATTACCAACCTCGTACGATCAAAAATTATATCCTGAACTGAATGCACGATAAAAACAAATTTTGAGGAATAAAATCACAAGATTCCTAAATACGATCTTGTTTTTTTGCACTATCGATTTAAAATTATATTTAAAAAAATAAATCATACGATCACTTGCCGTTTTAAAATACGCTCTATCAACTATACGAGTAGACTCCGCGAAGAACTTAGACAAGAAGCCGCGGGCAGGACAGCTTTTATAGGAGTAGAATTACAAATACAATAAAATTCAGTCGACCGAAAAATACTAAAATTATGGTACACACATGAATAATAAAATGCTTTTGATTTTACTGAAGTGGGGTAAAATAATGGATAAACAGCATTTAAAAAAAAATTTTCTTATAAACGAGATTGTAATTGATTTTGTTCCATCTGTTTTAAGAAGTGTTTGGCGAAAGTTTGCAATTATTTACAACTGAATTCATAATGTTATTAAGGAGCTGTTATTTATTGGTAGGTTTTATTATATAATCAGCTGAATAAATTCATTTTGTGTCAATTTTGAATTTAAAAGGTGTTCTGGAATGCGAAAACAAAAAACAAATTACGAAGAAAAACTTTTCGTCTGTTTGTTCTGCAAACTATGCTTAAACTCAGTTAAATTTTTTAGATCAAACAGACAGTAGGACAAATAACAAAATTTTCTGACTAAACTAGTCTATGATGCGGTGGAAAGACATTATTTTCAGGATATGATAGCAGCATTGCTATTATTGAAGTTCTGTGTTGTTGTTTGTGTAAAAAAAGCTTGACCTGAATTGGAATGCAAACACACGACCTCTAAATTGATAGACTAGAGGAGTCCTTAGAGTCCAAATCGCGTCTTGTTTTACGATCTTTTCTTAGCCCGATCTAATTTTCTCCTTGAAGCTTAACAAAGTAGTTATTTTTCCGGAAATAGGTGGTTAGCCTATCGTTCATCCCCGGTGAGGAAGAGTATACAAAATAATTAAGAATAGTTTTTTTTTTGGGAATGGATAAAGCTTCTGACTTATTCTATCAATGGTTTTGTAGTCTAGAAAAATTTAACGAACGAGTCTATAAAAATTTCTTAAGCGCCAAATACACGATATAACAGTTGTACCAACTTATGTTGTTGCGATTTCTGTCCAACGGTTGTATGAACGGTAGACACGATACGATTTTACAATTTTCTTGCTATGTGTATGTGATCGTGCGATATCGGTCCAACCATCGTTCATAAGCGCATACAGTACACTATCGTCGTACACAACGAAAAATCGGGGCAATAATTGGTACAACCGTTGTATCGTGTATTTGCCGCTTTAACAAATTTAATAAACGGGGACATCACCTTTTAGGGCTAGTGAAGACTGGGTACTAAACAATTGGGCAAAAAATTGGCAACAAACTTACCTCCAAGTCTTCAGCAGGTCCGGTATCGTTAAGCAGTTCTTCCATGGTTTAATAGTTTTCGGGATCTCGGGCCCTAAAAAAACGCTGAAATATTGTTGCAATTCTACCAAACACTTTAAAATCAGAAGGACACCGAAATCAACAAACCGCGAACGAATAGGATTTATACGGCAGCAGCTGTAAAACGACGAATGAGTGCTTTTCTAAAAACACCATCGAACTGAATGTAAGATGGATGGTGTCTAGAGCTGAGAGAATTCTTGCGTAGAACAGTTAATAAATTGAGTGAAAAAGAAATTGAAATTTCTGCTTCGAACTGTACAGATGGATTCAAATGAAATTTTAAATCAAAATGAATAATTTTATATAACGTTTTTTTTTCAAAGATCAATATTTGCCATTTGTAAAAAAGCTCAAGAACGGCTTTCAAACTTGTTCTGGACTCGAATCCTCAAAAAAGAGCAAAACTAAACGGCGTTGCTTCGTGCTCTATACAAAAAATTTACTATTTTAAATATTCTTTTGAGAAAAAAAAATCACCAGGATTGGCTTCAGCGTAACTTCATGTCTTGAGATTGGACACTGTGAAAACACCACCATAAGACACGACTCTCGGAGTAGTGTTAACAGCAACCTTTACCTTTCGTCAGAACTAACCGAGTATTTCACGTTCGATTCACTACTCTGTCATGACCGAACGTTTCATAGAACCCAATCACTGCCAAAAGTTATTGCCATTAAATCCATTCGTATATGAAGCCCCGTTTCCAAAATTCGTGTATCACTTTCAGTTGTTGTCCGAGGCCAGGGTAATGCCTTGAGTCGATTTGATATTATTTGGGAAAGCTTTGGGTGTCTTCAGCCGCCATCCAACAGCAACTGCTAATTTCCAACTGTGGGCACATCTTTCATCCTAAAGGAATCGAAAATTTCACAAATCATTAACTTCTTTGTGAGTACTTTATATTTATTTAAAAACCGAATATTTAAATTCTTTTCTTTTATAAAATTTCCATATTTTCTTTAATCTGTTTTTTTTAGATAGTAGTATATTTTGTCGATACTTTCCTTAAATACCCATTTGTTACGTTTTACATCTTTTTTATGTGCAATAAAATTTTTATGTTGTAGCTTTCGCACTTATAAAATTGTGGAGAAAACAGTGACAACTTGATAAATTTTATTTTTCATTTTTTTTTTTACTTTAATTAATTTTCACAGCATTTTATGGAGAGGAGCGCAAATAAACTAACAAATGCGAAAAAGTAAGCGATTGTGTCTTTTATGTTTGTTTTAATTTTTAACTTTATTTGGATAGTTTTCATAATCCGATTTCATTGGAAAGAGCTTCTTAATTAATTGCAACAATATTATAAATTTTATGAACAAATGTGTAAATATGAAAAAATAAGTTAATTTATACGTTCTACGTATAAATCTTAAAAAGAAAGAAAAATTGTGATTCCCCCAAAATAAGTAATTTCTGTAGTCTGTTTTAAGTGAGTGATTAAACGTTTCGATTATAAAATTGCAAATGTCCAAAACAAATGGACCTAGACGAATGGACATTTGCAGGATTATAATTGAATGAAAAATAAAAGAAGATGCTAATAGTAATAAACCCTTGTATACATTTAATTTAAATATAATTACTATATTTTTGTGATGTTTTGTTTATCTCCGTTCCCGGCATTTTCTAATTTATAACAGTACAGTTCAATTTTTTTTCCTTATTTAATTTTTGTATAAAACTAACCATGAGTGCAAAAATAGCTTGAAATCAAATTCGTAACTTCTTTTTATATAACTTCTCAAAAATTAATAAGTGTAGCTTTTTTTTTGTTTGGATTTTAATTTTTTTTTAGCTTTCTTTGGAATGTTTAAACTTATGATTAAAGAGCTACCCATTGAATTCGTTTTAATAGAATAAAATAAAGACAAACAAGTATTAATGTTGTTTGTTTTGTTTTTGTTTGTCTCTTTTTATGAATAGTGCGAAAAACACGTTTTCGCGTACATAAATATTTCTTAAAATGGGTAAAGGAGAAGAAAAATTATAATAATAATAATTTACGTGTAACATTAACGAGAATTTACGTTAGTAAACCTTTTAAGATATCTACTATTGTTCCTACGGATTCTTCTTCGCTTAAGATAGTTCGGTGATTTCCCTCGACCGTTAAAATTTTCACTTCTTTTTCGCATACCTGAAATAAAAAAATACAATGTTATTGTGATTATGCGATTGATAGTTAAGTTAAGTGGCAAAATTCTGATCCGACTAACAGACTCCCGAGTAGAACCCCTATCATTAGCACTTTTAACATTGCTAATATAAAACACTCAGGAAAAATTCATCACCGAAAGATATTCAAAATTTTTAGAAACTTAAAATTCAATATTCTTATATATCTATTGGTCGTTAAATCCAATTTAGTTAAAAGAGACGCATAGGTACTATTCTACTAAAAATCCCGTGAAGTTTTTTCGGCGTTTTGTAACAATAAATGATACTATATGCCGGAAACGAAAGAGTAGTCAAACCTATGGACTGCATCAGCTGGGAAGGTGATGGCGTCCATCCATTGGGATGCGAATTCCTGTCTTGAAAACAAATTGGGTGCAATGAAGGCGGTCAAGGACTCGGCCAAGGACTCTTTCAAGTGCCTTGAAGAATCTGAAGGGTCATACTTTATTTGATTGGGACATTTGTTATTGTTGGTGTAACGAATTTGTTTTTGCTAACTAGATCGCAATTTTTGAAGAAGACTGTTTCGAAGATCAAACGCCTTGTTAAGGGGAGCAAACCCTCTACAATTTTAAAATAATTTTTTGTTCACATATTTCGAAAGTACAAAGCGAAACGAACGTTGCCCAAGCAAAAGAGTCAGTTTAGCTCGAAAGTATATCGTGTGCGGTTGAATTTTCGAAAATAAAATGCCAAGCTATCCTAAAGGAACGCGAGGTAACATAGCTCAAGGGAATCAATTCACAGATAAATGCGAGGAGAGTACAAGTGACGGTGTGAGTGAGTTAGAATTTGAAGGTTTATTATATGCGCCTGGAATCGGTAAGTCACTAAAACTAATAGTTTTCTCTTATGGAAACTTTTAACGCGATTATCTCGCAACTGCATCTTCAAAAACTGCTCGTGCTGTAGCTCAAAAAGTTATGGATCGATTTGGCTGATTGTTGGAAGCTTTCTGTCTATATCAATATCGGAAGGATATACCTAAAGTTTTGAGGATATCGCGTAAGTAAACTACTTTTTTGGGGTAAAAATTGTGAAAAAATAGTCGAAAATTTAACATTTGATTAAAAAGCCGCCTATCTTTTTTTGTTTACATCTGTCAGTAAATAAATATATATTTGTTTTCTGTTTAAGATCAATAGAAAAAATATGACAAATACAGAACTTTTCGATATCACGCAAAAGACGCCTAACACCTTATAACGCCGCCATTTTATTTTGTTAAACAAACACTTGAAAGTTTTAATAATATCATGTCAAAATTTAAAAGTGATACGATTATTTTATAACCATAAAAAAAATTATGAAAAATGACTCATTTTCGGGCGTCTAAAGGGTTGCTCCCCTTAAGCGAACCTAATAAATCAATCAAGTCAACATACAAATCCTATGCCAAGCTCCAAGCATTATGAAAAAAAGAAAGGCAGACTGAGTATAATCGTATGCTAAAGGACGTCACTAATGCTAACAGTCCTTTCTTCTTCTAGAGGAATGAAAACACACTTTAATAAAATTCTGAGTTTTGCTTCAAAATCGCAATGTGGTTTCCATTTCCAATTAACTTCGACCAAACAGTAATAATAAAGAGTTAAGCTTACCTCTGATAAACCGTAATCAGCTTCTAATTTAGCGTAATTCTCTGTTGGTTTGATTAGTGTTACAGTACTATTAATTTTATACGAAGCGCGGAATTGATCAGCGGCTAGTAATTTATGGTAGAATGCGGTGGCGGTTTTGATTATCTGTAAAAAAAATCACATTATTATAATCGGAAAGGAAATGGGTTTAATTTTTTTTCATTCTTACCAAATCAATAGGTTGGTTGATTTCGGTTTGAAGTAGCTCAGCACATTTCTCGACCTTAGCCTCCCATGTCGGAATACGAAGCATTAATCGTGAGACCTGAAATTTTAAAAGAAAATAAATCATATTCTATGCGAAACAAACGTTAAGTGTATACTTACGCCGCCATAATCTAGATTGCCTAAAACCATTCCGAAGTAAGCTAGAGCATACGATTGATTCTGATCCTCATTTGATTCGAGCGCATTTCGTTTCTGTTTATGAGTTTCCGTGTACCACGATACATATTTCGGTGCACCATCCAACATAACCAGCTTGACTTCTTCCTTTTGTTTTTCTAAGTAGGTTGCCATTACGTACGCAATTGTCGCACCGAACGAATATCCTGCTATTGTATACGGACCTTTCGGTTGAATATTTTTAATTTGTTTTACGTAGAACTCTCCAAGGGCATCGAGCGATGAAAGTGGTGCATCGACCGTACATTGAAGACAATAGGCAGGAGAATCTAATTTTTCGGCTAGCGGAACAACTGGTGCGGCGAATCCTTCGATTGCGTGAATGAAGAAAATGGGCATCTTTTTAGAATCAGCGGGTGCTTTCGATTGTAATCGAACTATCGGTTCCGTAGGCATTAGTTCGGATAAGAAGACTACTTGAGTACCGTCACCGAACGGTGATGGTGTACTTCGTGATGGACTAATTGGTGCCGGTGATACCACACCAGTCGCTCCTTCAAGCTCTTTCAGTGCGGCAAACGTCAGTTGACGAATTTCTTGTGGCGACATAACAACATCGAAACTTCGTTCCAAGGTTTGTTTAATTTCGGCTCCCATTAGAGAATCCATACCGAGATCGGCTAATGTAGCCGCATCCTGTACGTTTTTCATGTCTCGTAGACCGAGAATATTCGCTATACAGCTAACTAAACTAATACCTCCGCTTGCGTCGGTTTTTCTTTTTTCAGCCACAACCATTGAAGCGAGAACTGGATGTGGTTGTTGCAGGAACAGATCCATTGTTTGCAGGCAGGAGTTCATTCGTTGGGGCAAAGTTCCACCGATTACGGTATCGTTATCACCCAAACTGTCAATGACTAAACCGGTGTCACCAATTGCTCCCCATTGGATTGCGATACCTGGAAAGCCGGAAGCTTGACGGTTTTCGCAGATTCGTTCCATTGCCGAATTGGCCAAGCCGTAATTGGTTTGACCGATATTACCGCGACCACAGGATACACTCGAGAAGCAAACAAAGTAGTCCAACTCAGTGCACATTTCGCGTGAGAGTGTGTCAAGGTGTTTGGAGCCTTCAACTTTCGGAATGCAAACCGTTTCGAAGTCGATTACGGTTTGTTTTTCTAATACATCATCGCGTAATACTGCAGCCAGATTGAATATGCCTCCGATCAGGCCCAATTTATTTGAACTTTCGATCAATTTCTTGCATCCGGCAGCTGTTGTTACATTATTTGTGTCAATTAAAACTTGTACGCCACGTGCTTTCCATCTACGGATCATTAACGATTGATAGCCAGTCTTTACACCACTTCGACTGGTCAAAACCAGTTTCTTCGCACCACGCGATACCATCCAATGCGACAATTCCAACCCAAATCCTCCCAACCCGCCGACGATGATGTAAGTTTTATCGGGATGCATGTATGTCCTTGGGATAGCATTCATCAATTTTGTGGATGGTTTCACTACTTTTGTTGACTCTTCGTCGCGCACTTTAATAACAACTTTCCCGATATGTTTACCGGAAGCCATGAATCGGAACGCTTGTTCGACTTGCTGTTCGTTAAAAACAGATGTCGGTAGTGGACGAACAGCGCCGTTCTTGATGCCCTCCGCAACGAGTTCGACCACTTCTTTCTTAGTAGCATCATCACCTTCCATAACACTGTCCAACAGAATGCCATGGAATGAAGTGTTCTTCAAGAAAATTGACATACCCAAAGGTGAATTGTTGCTCAAATCGAATTTTCCAATTTCTAAGAAACGTCCGTTTAGTCCTAAGCATCTGACTGATGCCTGTAATTTTTCTTCAGCTAAAGAATTCAAGACTAAATCCACACCACGTCCTTGGGTCTCACGCATAATCATTTGTTCGAACGACGTATCTCGAGAATGTCCAATATGACGATCAGTCAATTGTGGGAATGTTTTCTTCAAGAAGTCACGTTTATCTTGACTTCCGACCGTTGTATAAACGGTAAGACCATGATGCAATGCCACTGATATGGCAGCTTGTCCCACGCCACCTGATCCAGCGTGAATTAAAATCTTCTCGCCCTTCTTCATCTTACCGCGCATAACAAGCGCATAATATACAGTAGCATAGACACACGGAACTGTGGACGCTTGCTCCATTGTCCAATTATTAGGAATATCCCACATCATATTGCGAGCTGCGACACAAGTTGTTGCCAATGATTTCGCCGGAACCATCGCCATGATACGCTTACCATGCGAATCACGTCCAGAAAATTCCAGACCTAAGACACAGTCCTGTTGAGCTAAGTCGCCAGGCAACGCATCGGCTGAAAGTTTTCCAGAACTCAACATAACATCACGGAAATTAATAGGTGCATAATAAACTGTGCACAGTTCTTGATTATCGTCGCCATAGGCGGGTTTTTCACTCGATAACGGACCTTCGATCCACTTCAAGCTGGCCAAATCGCCTTTGGTCAAGGCATTGACGTACGCATGTTCAACTTGCAAAGATGCAGTATCTCCGATTGATTCTAATTTTATGTGTCGGAATGTTCCCCAACCGTTTGTCTTCAGCACATTACAAATTAAATCCTTGTTCATCTGTTCCTGATAGAATTTCGAATCGAATGAGAATTTCTCGGCAGTCTTGTTTTGCATGAAGAACAGTCGAGCGAAACGACCTCCAGTTTCGTTCTTAATACAGTTCATAAAACCGACAGCTCCAAATAGCTCTTCACCCTGGCAAACCAAGTACACAAACTTATCTTCTTCTTCGGCAGTTGCTAGTTCTCTTTGAAGTTGCTCTAACCACTTAAAGTTCTTCTCAGTCAATTGAATCAGAACCTTTTTCCGATTTCGGATATCGACTTGTGAACGAACCAACAGGAAGACTCGTTGGCCACAACGTTGCTCCCAGACAATTGTGAAATTCATCCGTTGTAATAGTTTCACACCCGTTTTTTCATAGTTCGATTGAAGTTCATCGAGCAATATAAAACCTTCTTCCCGAATGGTGTTCATCATATTTTCAAATACCTTATTGCTATCGGGACGCGATAGAACATCATAACCGAAAATCATATGGCAATTTTGTTCTACGGGTCCTTCGGTAATATTCTTGTTAACTATCCGAATTCCGGAATCGCCGAAATGTGTCTTTAGTTGCTCTCCGTTTTTGGTTGACGCAACGACAACATCCGAAGCCAATGTCGGTTCGCCTTCGATAATATTCAAAATTTGCTGTGCCATTAAATTATCTGCACTTCGTTCGTTTGCCAATTCGACGACCTTGATTTTAAGTGCTCCGCCCGAATTGTCTGTAACTAAATGTAAAGCAACTGTGAGAGCATGTTGACGAGCCTTTTCGGTATTTTCCGACAACTCTGAGGTATTGTGTTGTGGCATGAAAACATACCGCTCTAAAGTAGGGGGAACTTGTGTGCCCGAACGTCTTGGCGCCAACGAAGCTTTCAATCCGCGCATCTCAACTCCGCCACATTTAATTACATCGATATCTTTGTACATGTAGACTGGTAGGGTCTTACTCTCGCCACTTACTTGTGATAGCAGCTCCATTTGTTTCATGGGATTAATAATGACTTTCTCCATTCTAGTCGGCAGGTACAACTCTCGTAAATCTTTACCCAGGATACTAAATTGCAGCATTGTGTCCATGAAGCTGATCCAATTATCTTGCCAATCCAAACTTCCGGTCGATGCTTGTCCATCCGACTGTGAGACACCTCGGAACATACCACTGTAATCATAGCCTCGTAATCGCAGCTCCTTGTAGACATCGTTCCCGTTTAGCGGTATTCCTGTCTTGTTGCTTTCCAATGGCTCCAGAGGCAGTTCTTCCCTCTCGACTTGATCAGGAATTGTGATTTTTCCGGAAACGGCCAACGAACCACCTTCGCAGATTTCAAAGTTTCCAGTTCCATCGAAGAAGTTTACGCCGAACTTAACCGAACCTTCTTTATTGAGGATCGTTGCACGATGGAATATGACATTTTCGAGAACAACCGGAGTTCGCGACATATCACTGGCACGCATTTTTGCGAATGTTTTCCATGCGAGAGTCATGTAGCCGGTAGCCGGGAAGAGAATTCGCCCATCGATCGTGTGACCAGCCAAGAAGCTATCGTCCTCGTTTGCAAGGTTAATTTCAACTAGAGTTTCGCCAGATCGATCTAAATTAGATACGAAATATGTTAAAAAGTTGTGCAGATCAACAATGCGTTCGAATTTTTTTTCAGCCAAAACAATAAATCTAGTTACTACGTTACTCACTTTCTCCTCCAAATTTAGGACTCGTCCAGCGTTGCGAGTGATCCCAACCAACCTTTGAATTTAACATCGGAGTTCCTTTGCCTACCGGGAAAGAGACCGTCCTGAACAATTTCGGTACGTTAGGTTGTGCACCAGCTGCAAATAGTCTGTGAAAAAGAAATCATTTAATGTCCTGATTATAGATCGATTAATTTACGCCGTACTTTCCAACATTGGTAAGCAAAAATTCAAAATTATCGTCATGGAACCGTTTTGCTAAGCTCAAGCTAATCGCGGCTCTGCCTAGAGCACGCTTAAGAATAGATTGCAATAAACCGTGCGGTGCAATTTCAATGCAAATTGCATTTTTCGGAACATGTTGGAGCGCTTCGTGGAACAAAACGGGCGATAATAAATTATTAATATGATAGGCAGCGGAACTTTGCTTAGCTACTGGAGAATTCCATTCACTCTCTGGAATGCTCGAACTAATCCAGCGAGAAGTCCTGTTTTTCGGGTTCGGAATAATCTTATCCAAACTCTTACGTAGTTTTGGACCAGCCTCTGCAATGTATTTGCTATGGAACGCATACCCGGATGTTTTTACAGCTTTCGCGAACGTACCAGCCGACGATAATTTTTCAACCACTTCATTAACTTTATCTTGTGGACCGGAAATTGTAACACTGTCCGCGCTATTATGACACGCAGGCATTACACCTTCCGGCAATGTTTGTTGACATTCTTCCCAAGACAATCCAACAGCGGCCATCAAACCTTTCGGTAGATCGGTGTCTTGAACACTCCTACCTCGCCAGTAGGCAGACAGAACTGTTTGTTCGGGACTGAAACAGCCATCGGCATAGGCACAACCCAATTCGCCAACTGAGTGTCCTACTATTCCATCGGGACTAATATTTATACTAGTCAAGACGTCAGTTAGGGCAACTTGCATGGCAGCAATGGACACAAATGAATTCAAAATGTTTTCGAAACGTGCTTCGTCCGAACGTGTCAAAATATCAATGAGATCGACGCCTTCAGGACGTAAAACTTCAGCGCAACGATGAATACTCTTATTGAACACTTCCAGGCCCATCAAATCCTTGGCCATGCTGGCCCATTGGCTTCCCATTCCAGAATAAATGTACCAAATTGGTCGATGCAATTCCGTACATTCGACTACTTCGCGAATTGGACTGGGTTTATTCGTGACAACTGAATAGCCACGGTAATAATGTTGTGGAATATTTCCGGAATGAATTCCATTGATGAGAGCAAAGTATTCTTCATCGTCTTTGTAAGATTCAGCATCTTCTAGCAAGTCTTGAACAGCATCTACGGTCCGACCGGATACAACAATCAACTTTGCGGGTCCATCTTTCGGGGTGACAGCCTTCGATTTTGAATTTGATTTTAAGATAACATGCGC
The DNA here is from genome assembly GCA_951812415.1 of Beris morrisii. Taxonomy (NCBI): domain Eukaryota; kingdom Metazoa; phylum Arthropoda; class Insecta; order Diptera; family Stratiomyidae; genus Beris; species Beris morrisii. Next base: position 106,035,182 of record OX638313.1, on the reverse strand, counting down.
ATTCGCACCGCCAAAACCAAACGAATTCAAACCGACAATGCCACCGTTCCATGGAGTGTTTTTGTCGACAACTTGAAGTTTACCTTCAGTTAGGCCGTACAAATGGGGATTGGGGTTTTTGTAATGCAAATTGCCCGGAATGACACCGGTTTCCATAGCGATCAGTACTTTTGCAATTGAACTAACTCCCGACGCAGGTTCCGAATGTCCCATATTCGACTTTACCGAACCGATCAAAAGCGGTGTTTTGCGATCTTTACAGAAGAAATCTGTAATCGAATTAATCTCTTGCGGATCACCAGCTTTAGTGCCAGTACCGTGGGCCTCGACGTACGAAACATCGGCCGGATTTAATCCAATCTCTTCGTATGTTTCGCGAATCAAACGATTTTGCATATTACCATCGGGAAACGTAATTCCCTGCTCCTTATTACCGTCGGTATTTGTGTGTACATTTAATACACTTGCGTAAATTCGCTTTGCACCCTTCGCCCGTTGCAAGAAAACCGAAACAATGGCGTCCGATCGAACGTATCCCGCTGCACTTTCATCAAATGCCTTGCATATACCGTCAGGACTCAACAAGTTGAGGCGTTTGAATTGCAACGATATGGTTGGTTTTAGAACCAAATTGGAACCGCAAACAATCGCTGAATCACATCTGCCCTCTTTAATATCGGAAAATGCTTGCTTCATGGCATACAAAGAACTCGAACATGCCGAGTCCACAGAAAAACTTGGTCCTTTAAAGTCGAACGTGAACGAAATACGATTGGCAAACATACTACGAGTACATCCTGTTATTCCGTAGCCATTTGCGGATTCCGGATCATTGCACCAATAGTCTTCAGCTTCGGACGTTGATACACCGATGTAGACACCGGTACGCGAACCGCATAAATCTCGTGGATTTATACCTGAAAAAACAATTACATGGATTTTATTCGATCAATTTTAATGAAATATAACAAGGCTGGACGTACCGGCATCAACTATAGCCTCATGAGTTGTTTCTAGTAGCATTCGTAACTGCGGGTCCATGCAGTCCGCTTGCTTCTGATGAACATTGAAAAATTGTTGATCAAAATGTTCTAAGTCTTCGTCCTTAATTTTACCCATCCTTGGAGGTAAATCATAGAGTCCTAAATGTAAACAGTAAATAAATTAATTGTGCCATACTGAGCTTAATTGCATACGACATCTCAAGTGAAATTCCGAATTTAATTGAGATCTTTCATGCTTAAACATTCGAATCTTTTATTTACCTTTTGGCCATCGTCGCGGATCATCGTTTACCATATCCACACCGTCGTATAAATTTCTCTTAAACTCTTCCATATTGGAACTTTCCGGTAAACGACCGGAGAAACCAGATATAACAACATCGTCTTGTACCGATCGATAGGCATAATGTCCCCCTAGGTCCGTGGGGACATTACACCGATTATCAGTAAATACTTCTTCTGCATATCGTGCCGGCATATTGCTGTTGTTTGTTGTATTTCGACGTATTTTACGTTTATTCGCTACTGAGTATTACTACTACCGCCGGATAATGATGGAATAGTTGTGCAATTTCCACCGTTAAATTCAATGATTTTTGTTGGTTTAGATCCTGAAACAATACGAAAAAAATAAAAAAAATCATTGATAGATTTCGATTGAATTTAATCCGAACAATTCTAGTCAAAATAACGCCCACATATCGGATACGTTCTCTAATTTTAACTAATGTTATTCGATACCCTCAAAAATTTTCCGAATCTCATAGCTAAACGATCGTACAGAAAAAAATTCTTAAAACTTCTTAAACTCTTATATACTCTTGATCTTCGGAATGGAAACGCATTGTACAGTCCCTGTTCAACGAATTGGTACCACTAAGGTTTTTTTAAAATTTTCTCTTTGTTTATGCTAAAACTTTTTGTTTTTTAGATTTTTTATTCGTTTTATGATATTTTATGTATTAAAAATTTGATTTAGTGTTAATATTTTGTAGGTCCACCCTTAGCACTACTTACAGCTTTAATTCTTTCTGGCATGCTTTCAATGCATCGACATTGTCGATAGGGTTAAGGTCGGGAGAATTACCTGGCCAAGGAAAAATTGGAATATCCCAGGTAGAGAACAGGTTTTTTATAATTTGGGCACGATGGCAGGATGCACTATCCTGCATAAATATATTTCCTATTTCACAGCACCTCAAGTAGTTGAAATATGGAACTAAAATGTTGTCCATCACGTCGTAGTACTGAATGCTGTCCATAGTTCCTTTGACGAAAAAGATCGATCCAGGTCCATCGCCTGAGATGCAGGACCATATCATTGTGGCTGGTGGATGTTTGATAGTTTTCACGACGTAAGCTTCGTCATATTTCCCTGATGGCCTTCTTCGAACGTGTTGATGTCTCTCCGTCACAGTCTACACTCATCACTAAATACCACCTAAAAAAACTTAAAAAAAACAACAATTTTTTAAAATTGTATTTCCAAGCGAAAAATAAAGGCAATGAAATCTTTATTCATCGATATTAAATATTAATTACATTTTTCTAATCAGCTACGGTATAATGTTGATGAGCTCTAGCAAACTCTAGCCTGGCTTTTCGCATTTTAGCTAGTAGATTAGGCTTTTTGCTGGTCGCCTCGACTTAAGGTCAGCTTCATATAAACGCCTTCTTAAGGTCATACCGGATATCTCTACCCCTTCGCACAGCAGGTCTTGATGCAAGCTTCTCGTGGATTGAAAACGGTTTTCGGAGGCCTTTTGAATAAGCCTACGATCCGTTCGAGGCGTTGTTTTCCTTTTCCCGCCACAATTCCGCCGTTTGTTGCTAACTTGGCCTTGATTTTCATGGACTGCTTTATTGATTCTCAGCACAGTTTGATGAGAAACATTCTCTTTTCTCGCTATTTCTCGAAAGGAAAACTTTTTGGTGTTCAAGAAAGCAATTATTGCTGACTTTTTGTTCGCGCTAATATCCTTAGACTTTATTATTGTTTTCACCAAAATGTACACACGTACTTTTAAATGTCTGAAACTATGTAAACTAAAACCACAGGTATTTCTAAAAACTGCTTAAACACAATATTTTCTTCAAAACTTGACAAATTCTTTCCAAATATTTGAAAAAGAATGAGAAGTTGGTATAATTTGGAAAAAAAGGTAAAAGGGTGGGATTTTCCATTTAGCGTACATTATATTCACAATTCTTACAGCCGAAAGATAAAATAAATCTTTATGGGAAAAACCACTTTTTTGTGAAGCTTATTTCATTTCAATAATGAGAATTATGTGAGTGGTTCTACTGTACATTAAATTAGTTTAGATTTAAAATTTTTTTTTAACTGGTTTAAAAACTGGTCAGGAATATTGCCGGGATCCGCAATCTTGCTCACATCGAGACCTCACAACCTTATAAGAATATCATAGAAAGGAATAGAAGACACGATTACAGTAGAACTGGAATTGAAATCATTAGCAAGTACCTACAATAGACGTTAGAAGAATAATGAGCAAAAAAATCAGCAATACCATTTAAATCGGTAACACTCCGAACCAAGAAATATTTCTGGAAGTAAAATGTTGCCGAAACTAAGGGAATCAATATAGTTTCAAAATTGCTAATTAGATGGTGTTTTACTTAAGAAGTTATTTAAAAAAAAAAGCAAAATCGATTGAAAAGCATTTTTTTAAACCAAAAATGAGGAATCTTCTATAGCGATAAAAAAAACAATACATTGAAAGTTCGTCTCCAAAAATCTTTGAAATTTTGGTCGAAAATTTAAATTTTGAGTTAGGTATAAAATACAGTTGAACCCTTATAAATCGAATTGTGACGAATGATCCCATTAAAATGTTTGATTTTTAGAGAGTTCGACTTAAAGAATACTTCTACTACGCGATCCTATTTGTACTAAATTTTAAAAAATTAAAGCGAGATTTGAAAGAAGAAGAAAAATTCTGAAGAAGCGGAATTGTTGCTAAAATAAATATTGTCAAAATCTGATAATAACAAGAGGTAGCCTTGCTTGAAAAGAAGCAGCCTGAGTTGATTGGCAAAAAAACAGAATATGATAACAAGCCGACAAAATATCTGCAAAAAATAGTCCAAATCCAATTTACAGAAGAATTAAACAACACCCTAAATTTTGCACTAAAGAAGTTAAAAAGAGGTAAATTTCATAATATTTAAGTTAAGCAGAAATGGCACATTTGTACAAACAAATAGATAAAAAACATTAATAAATATTTGAAATTTTTTATCAATTAAAACCAAAGAAATTTTTAAATAAACGAAAATATGCTGATTATTCCTGACTATAACAAAATATAGTAAAAGATATGCAAATTTTTAAATTCGAACTTAACTAAACGCTGTAGTATGATACAATCAAACGTATTGCTTACCCAATCATCAAGAACAACCAAAATGACTATTGAAAGTTTACTGATAGTTACTTAAGCCTACGATTATACTTATGACCATTTTAGTAACAAGCTAGACTGCCACTGATATTCAGTTCCTGTGCGACCCCTTCTATGGGGCTTAGGGCAGTAATACATGATATTGTTGCGGTACTGGTACTGTTGCAAGAATGTATTATTTTTTTACGTGAATGGGAATCGAATGTGAACCGCATAGTCGGCGGGAATAGAAAAACCCCCGTTTTCCAGAATAAGCGCGAATATGTAATGCAAATTTTTTATTTGAACTTGACTAAAAGCTGTAGTAGGAGACAACCAAACATATTTTTTACGCAATCATCAAGAACAGCCAAAACGATTACATTATTGAAAGTTTATTCATAGTTAACTTAAGCATATTACGAACATACGAGTACGATTATACTTGTGACCATTGTAGTAACACGCTAGACGGTCATTTATATTCAGTTTCAGTATGACCCCTTTTATGGGTCTAGGGCAGTAATACATGATTTTGCTGCGGTAAAAATGTGGGATTGGGATCTCTAAACCTCTGTATTTCAAAACAAGAGCACATGTCACTAGGTTGCCAAGGATACAAATCAATGCGATAGGGTACAATGGCGTAACTTAAAGAATAAAGGGACCCTATCGAACGTCAAGAAGAGCTTTGATTTTTTTCCCGATCCCTAGCAGATGATTCCACAGTCAATTGTACCAACATCAGTCTATCTGACTGACTGGAGTATCGAAAAAATGAGCAGCCGCCAGCCAAATGTAGAGCCGACAGCAGTAACAGGAAAGACACAGTGTAATATATTGTGATCTCGTTCACTATTTTCAACGTATTTCTTATTACTCGTGGAGCTTTGATCAGCTCGAACTGGAGCATGGAAATACAGTTTTTATTTTTCTTCCTTATCGGGTATTAGAGAAATATGGTCAACACCATTTTAACTATAAGATTTCCAGAAAAATATTCAATTCATATGCAGACAGAAAAATCATATAATTGCAGATTACTTTCAAGTCGCTGTTCTTTTCTACTAAATTGACACAGTACTACCTACAGCAAATGTAAGATGAACCCATTTTTTCTTAACTCTTAACACTTAACACTCTTGGGTTAGAGTGAGTTTCGTAAATTAAGTGAAGTCTTTTTTACAGGACCTTTATCTCATCGAATTTTTTTCATATTCATAAATTAATCTGTAACTACTGGAAAATGAAAAGTGTTTTGAAGTTATCGGTAAATATTCGTGAATACGAGTTTTAAGAATTTTGGGAAGCACAACTTGTTAGCAAGTAAGAAATATTTCGGTAATTAAAGTGAATACTTTTTAGTTTAAAAAGTCCTAATTCGCGGGGCAACATACTATGCAGCATAGTGCGAAAACCAATCAGATACTAGTCAATCTAGAAAAACAGATTGAACTCCGATCGTCTAGAGTGCATTGCATACTACAGATAATGGAAGTTAAGAAGGCAAATGGGCTGGACGATAGGCTAACGACATGCCTCGGAAAAAAACCATAACGTCCTAGAACTTCGAGAGAAGATCCGCAGAAGAAAGAAGGATGACCAAATCCCGAAACGACGGTATGTAGTGCCGTCGAAGATTTTTTTTATTTTATTCAATTTTTCAGACAAAGAAAAAATATTTCAGAGCGCTTCTATTTGTAGATTTTAAAATACACAGTGCGACAAATAAGTTTCGAGACTGGTCATGGAAAACATCATTAAAAGAAAAATCCTGAATATTTTTCATTTTTTTATTCAAAATATTCTCCTCTAGGTTTAATACACTTGTTACAGCGATTCAACAGTGATTTAAATGCGTGTTCTAGCTCATTTTGTGGAATTACCTCTAGTGCTCGTGTTGAAGCTGTTTTGATGGTCGAAATGTCATTAAAAAAACATCCATTCAATTTCAATTTCGGGAATAGAGAGAAATCGCATGTGGCCAAATCAGGTGAATACGGTGGATGATTCAATACACAGGCTTGATTCTGAGCCAAAAATTGACGAACAATGAGTGAGGTGTGACTCGGTGCATTATCCAGTTCTCTGGATCTCGATATTCGGGTCGAATACGACGGCTTCTGACCATCACACGCTTCAAAACTTCGAGATAAAATGCGCCAGTAATTGTTTGGCCAGTTGGAACGAATTCCCTGTGGACAATTCCTTTGTTATCGAAGAATGTAATGCGCATTGTTTGAGCAACATTTTATTATTTCAACATCGACAAAAAAGTTGTTTTGGTAGAACTGTCATAACTTTGCTTTCTATCAACCGATTTAAACAAAATTAGTATTACCGGGAAGAGGAGTGTCACAGCTTTCAAACGCCGGTCTGTACACATAGATCGTCCTACTAGTTACTCAGATATGGTTCGAGTCTCGGAACTTATTTGTCGCACTTTGTATGTATTATACATAAAAATTGAAACTAATAGTAGACTGTATTTTTGTAATATATTTGATTATTTTCTCAAACAAATCCAGATAGTGTGTACTCATCTAATTTTTGTTTCGACAAAATGTTTTTTATTTACCCCCGACAACTGGAAACTTGACTGATTTTTTTGTCAAATGTTTGTGATCAAATATTTGACTGCGTGTCATACAGAATGTAATACACTTTTAACAGACAACTCTAAGATAATTCACTAATCTATTATTCGGAGAGAAAATCAAACCCCAAGGGGTCATTTCAAAAAAAGACCTTCAAGCTTCAACTGAAGAAAATTCGATGCGGTCCTTAAGGTCATCGCCACACTTAGGTGAAATATAAATAACAAGAGGATCCGAATAGAATGACTCTTCCACTTCTGATCATTAGGATTGACGCCTAAAACACGAACCCTTGTTCAGTTTTCCAGTTAGGGAGCTAGTATCCTTTTTGCTCATTTTATATATACACAAGCAATTTTGAAGCTGTTCTTCGAGCAGAGGCGTCGGAACGATAAGGAATAAGTTCGTCTAACAACTCGTTTTCTTCCATCACAAAATATATACATGGTCAGTGGTAGATTTTCCATAGTTAGGAAGAGACGATGGGAGGAATTCAGCCTGACTGTGTCCGATTTTCTTCAGTTCAAGTCAATCAGGATTTTAGATTTGCCATTCCATTGAAATACTTTAAGGCCCAAATTTCTTTCTTCTACAGATCACGCTTCTAGATATCAACATCTATCGTCAGAACTGGACGGGCGGATGAGTTTTTCAAACAAGTTCTTTAATGATTAAATTACTCGAACTACATCTCCTACATTAGCGATGTCTTCATAAATCTTGCAAGCGAAATTAATCTCAGGATAAGACTTTCATTTTCACCGGTCACAATTAGTAAAAATTAAAAAAAGTCATTATTAGAGAAGAACGATCACCAACCTCAAACGATCATATCCTAAACTGAATGCACGATCAATTTCGCGGTTTAAAATCACGAGATTCTTAAATGTGATCTTGTTTCTTTGCACTATCGATTTAAAGTTATATTTAAAAAAATAAATCATACGATAACTTGCAGTTTTAAAATACGCTCTATCCACTATAGACTCTGCGAAGAACTGAGACAAGAAGCCGCGGGCAGGACAGCTTTTATAGGAGTAGAATTACTAATACAATAAAATTCAGTTGACCGACAAAAACACACGTGAACAACAAAAAGCTTTTGATTTAATCGAAGAGAGGTAAAATAATGGATAAACAGCATTTAAAAAAAATTGTACTTATAAACGAGAATGTATTTGATTTTGTTAGGTAGGTACAGGTGTCTAATTTGTTGCTGCTGTTTTACGAAACAGACCAAAGTTTGCAAACTGAATTCATAATATTGTTGTTAACAATGTTGGGAGCTGTTACTTATTGGAAGGTTTCATTATACAGGGTGTCCGGTACTCCGTGGACAACCTTGTAAGGGGTTATTCCTTGATATATTTTGAGATAAAAATTGTTCCACAGGGTGGGTCAATTTTCAATATCCGTGGAGATACAGGGTGGTCAAGAAAAGTGTTTCGGACCCTCACTCACTTAAAACGTTATATCTTGAAAACTAATAATCAGAATTCAAAGTTCAAAGTTGTTTGATCAAGCAGTCAAATTGCAGTAAAAAGCAATGCAAAATAGCGAATTCAAATTAATTTCACAGTATCCGCTCGGTCAAATTCGCTATTTCGCATTGTTTATTACTGCAATTTGACCGTTTGGTCAAACAGTGTAATACTAGGTTTACAATCAATTGATACTCGTATCAGCCTAAAGCCTCAGTTATAATGGTATAATGGTTCCGATCCGATCCGGCAACGTCGGAGGGGAAGAATTTCTAGGCACAATAATTCCGTTCCGACATCCATCAAAGTGACACTAACGAGGTGTAATTTTGATTTTTAGTGAGGCGAAGGAGGTGGTGAAATTCAATAATTCACCTCTTAGCGTCGGAACGGATAGAAGTTGAAAGTTGGTCAACTTTACCCCTCGGCTAATTACCGGAACGATTGTAACTAGGCGTTCCGAAATTCCCTTTAGATGTGTGTCGGATGGAGAAACTCAACACTCTTCGTTTTCCGGATCGGAACCATTATAAAGCCTCAGTTATAATGGTTCCGATCCGATCCGTTCCGGAAAACGGAGTGTTGAGTTTCTCCATCCGACACACATCTAAAGGGAATTTCGGAACGCTTAGTCACAATCGTTCCGGTAATTAGCCGAGACTCAAAACAGAGGAGTCTACCTTCGTCTACCTCGACGAAAACGGCTACATTTTAGACTTACCAATCATTTACCATGCATTTACCAATCATTTATAGGCGCGCAACCGATAAAAAAATAGAATACGACCCCAATCTCGAATCTAGCGACCCTCTGCCCTTATGGCGATACTCCACCGCGAACTGTGTTGACATTGACAGATATGAGCGTGAGGCTACGAGATACTGGTGGCTTAATCGACAAGACGTTCAGTTAATTTTGCTAGAATAAGTTAATTAAGCTAACCCGAAAAAAATGAATGAAACTAGAATAAGTACTAACCTATGAGTAGAATACAAAGAGTTGCAGGTATTTGGTGCTTTTCACACCATAATCCCATTATACTTAGCGGTAAAATCAATAGTTAAGTTTGAGCGCTGCGAGCCTGCGGGAAGCGCGCCATTGGAAGTAAGTTAGTGTGGGTCACACAAGGATCTTGTCTGTTTCCTTGTATCCGGTATTGCAGAACGCGCCTACTACAGGACACCGTCTTGGAGTTTTTTCCCACCACAGAAAAGTGGAGATCAGGGGTCATTACTTCTGACATTTTTTTCCCATCTATACGGACGGCTCTAAGATGAAAAATGGAAAAAATTGAATATGCGCTCTCGTGATCTCGACATCATGGAATCCCTCAGGCTACCGGACAGTTACAGTGCAGAAATAATAGCGCAGAAACAGTGCGTGAATAGTGCAATAACTGAATATGTTGAGAGCAAGGCTCTCGTTACGTATATAACTAAATCCAGACTTGTGTGCAAATATAAATGAATAATACTCTGAAAATATGTTGGATGAATGACCACTGTGATTTCCCAGAAGGAGCTCGGAGATGAGTTGGTTCTATGTCTCATCGAAAGTGTGAAGGGCATGATCGACATAGAAACACTTAGGAAGATTGAATCAGCTTCGGGAAACAACAACACTAACACAATATCACATATTCGTACTCGCAGAATACTACCTTGCTTTTTTTTTGTTATTTTATGCATTTAATGGGATTGGGGTCTTTTAATTTTGTCTGTCTTTTTGTTTGTCTTTTAATTTTGTCTGTCTGAGTGTCACCAAAAATTTTACATCAGGTACCCTTGAACATTGGATCCGCTTTTGAAGGAAAACTGGACACGAAAAACACAGTGAACCTTCGACGAAAGAAGTGAAGAAATCATTGAAACAGATAAAGGCTGAAAATCATGATCGCGACAGTATCGCCATATTCGTCCAAGAATCTCGCGATCTTATTCCGGCGTTTTGTAACCATAAACTATACTATATGCCGAAAACGAAACAACAGGCAAAACTATAGGCTACATTGGGCGGAAAGGTTATGGCGTCAGTCTTCTGGAATGCGAATAGAATTCTCCTAATCGACTACCTCACGAAAAACACAGTGAACCTTCGAAGAAAGGAGTGAAGAAATCATTGAAACAGATAAAGGCTGAGAATCATGATCGCGACAGTATTGCGCTATATTCGTCCAAGAATCTCGCGATCTTATTCCGGCGTTTTGTAACCATAAACTATACTATATGCCGAAAACGAAACAACAGGCAAAACTATAGGCTACATTGGGCGGAAAGGTTATGGCGTCAGTCTTCTGGAATGCGAATAGAATTCTCCTAATCGACTACCTCATGAAGGGCAAAACCATCACTGGTTTGTACTACGCATAATTTTGAACAAAGCTAAGGCAGCGATCGCGGAACGCCTTCTGGAATGTCAAAAAAAAGATTGCTCCATACCAACCACCGGTTCCACCACCACGGACCGATTCATTCGAGCTCAGTAAAAATTGACCGAAATTCGATTTGAACTACTTCCGCATCCATCTTGTTTACCTGTCCTTTAAACTTCTACAGATTATGCATTGGGACACGAAGATCAAAAACTTTGTTAAGATCGCAGGGACCCTAATAAATCAATAACTCGACAAATAAAGCCTATGCTAAGCTCTAAGCGTTATAAAAAAAAGGCACATGAGTATGTTCGTTTGCTAAAGTAGGTACGTTACTGATGACAAAGGTCCTTTCTTCTTCTAAAAGAATGAAAGCACACTTTAATGAAATTCTGAGTTTTGTTTGAAAATCGCAATGTGGTTCCTATTTCCAATTAACTTCGACCAAACAATAATAATTTAGAGTTAAACTTACCTCTGATAAACCGTAATCTGCTTCCAATTTAGCATAATTCTCTGTTGGTTTGATTAATGTTACAGTACTATTTATTTTATACGAAGCGCGGAATTGATCATCAGCTAGTAATCTATAGTAGAATGCGGTGGCGGTTTTGATTATCTGTAAAAAAATCACATTATTATAATCGGAAAGGAAATGGGTTTAATTTTTTTTCATTCTTACCAAGTCAATAGGTTGGTTGATTTCGGTTTGAAGTAGCTCAGCACATTTCTCGACCTTAGCCTCCCATGTCGGAATACGAACCATTTATCGTGAGATCTGAAATTTTAAAAGAACATAAATCATATTCTATGCGGAATAAACGTTAAGTGTATACTTACGCCGCCATAATATAGATTGCCGAAAACCATTCCGAAGTAAGCTAGAGCATACGATTGATTCTGATCTTCATTTGATTCGAGCGCATTTCGTTTCTGTTTATGAGTTTCCGTGTACAACGATACATATTTCGGTGCACCATCCAACATAACCAGCTTGACTTCTTCCTTTTGTTTTTCTAAGTAGGTTGCCATTACGAACGCTATTGTCGCACCGAACGAATATCCTGCTATTGTCTACGGACCTTTCGGTTGAGTTATATTCTCATAAGCATATCAATAAAGCATATTGATAATAAAAATCCGCACGAGTGATCGGATATTTTTCGGACCGCACAAGATGTGATAAGCATTCTGCAGAATTGCAATTCTTTTCTCTTCAAGATTAAGAATAGCAATTCGAGCTAATTTCAATTATCAATTGGTTTACCTCCAGAACATTGTGAAGTAGTTTAAGTTAGTTTTAATTCAACCGCGGAGACATCCACATCAATAAAGTTCAATATATCGAAACAGAAAAAAGTCTTATTTTTTTAAAACTCAAAAACCCTTCACCTTTTTAACTGTTAAACATTTTTAATTTGTTTTACATAGAACTCTTCAAGGGCATCGAGCGATGAAAGTGGTGCATCGACCGTACATTGAAGACAATAGGCAGAAGAATCTAATTTTTCGGCTAGCGGAACAACTGGTGCGGCGAGTCCTTCGATTGCGTGAACGAAGAAAATGGGAATTCTTTTAGAATCAGCAGGTGCTTTCGATTGTAATCGAACTATCTATTCCGTGGGCACTAGTTCGGATAAGAAGACTAGTTGAGTACCGTCACCCAACTGTGATGGAGTACTTCGCGATGGACTAATTGGTGCCGGTGATACTGTGGTGGCGCTGGTTGGTATTCATTTTTGTTCACTTTAACTGAGTGGTTTTTGTTACTGTCGATTCAACCACTTTTAAGACAACTTCGATTATTATTTTGGCACCTTTTTTGTATTTTTTTAATTTTATTTTAATTTTCAAACAGTTGATATCTATCTATTCTCCAATTCATAAGTCGACATTTAAGTTTGATTTAAAGAAAATTTAATATTTAAAATAATAAGAATTTGAATTTGATGATTGAATTAGTGCAATAAATATTAATTTTAACTGTGCATTAAGTATCAATTATAATAGATTTAATTGAGTCGGAAGATAAAATTATCTATTAATTAACAATCATTTGTATTAATTTATCATGAAAATCCAGTTTTAAATGTTAAAAACTTTGCTGATTTTATTTATTAATGTGTTGAAGAAATAAAGTTTCAATTTTTATAAACAAATTTAAACTAAAGAAAGAACTAAAATTCGTTAATTTAGAAGAAGTGAACTAGTTAAGATTTCTATCAATTTACTAAGGCAAACTAAGAAGAATTTAACTAGTTAATATTTCAACCAATTAACTAAGGCAAACTAAGAAGATTTGAACTAGTTAAGATTTCATCACATTAACTAAGGCAACTAGTTTGCTATTATAAGTATCTCCTGCATCAACTAGCTACGTTGGAGATACCTACAATACAACGCCAGCCGATCCTTCAAGCTCTTTCAGTGCGGCAAAAGTCAATTGACGAATTTCTTGTGGCGACAAAACAACATCGAAACTTCGTTCCAGGGTTTGTTTAATTTCGGTTCCCATTATAGAATCCATACCGAGATCAGCTAATGTGGCCGCACCCTGTACGTTTTTCATGTCTCGTAGACCGAGAATGTTCGCTATACAGCTAACTAAACTAATTCCTCCGCTTACGTCGATTTTCCGTTTTTCAACCACAACCATTGATGCGAGAACTGGATGTGGTTGTTGCAGGAACAAATCCATTGTTTGCAGGCAGGAGTTCATTCGTTGGGGTGAAGTTCCACCGATTACGGTATCGTTATCACCCAAACTGTCAATGACTAAACCGGTGTCACCGATTGCTCCCCATTGGATTGCGATACCCGGAAAGCCGGAAGCTTGACGGTTTTCGCAGATTCGTTCCATTGCCGAATTGGCCAAGCCGTAATTGGTTTGACCGATATTACCGCGACCACAGGATACACTCGAGAAGCAAACAAAGTAGTCCAACTCGGTGCACATTTCGCGTGAGAGTGTGTCAAGGTGTTTGGAGCCGTCAACTTTCGGAATGCAAACTGTTTCGAAATCGATTTCGGTTTGATTTTCTAATAAATCATCGCGTAATACTGCAGCTACATTAAATATGCCTACGACAAGAACCAACTTGTTTGAACTTTCGATCAATTTCTTGCATCCGGCAGCTGTTGTTACATTATTTGTGTCAATTAAAACTTGTACGCCACGTGCTTTCCATCTACGGATCATTAACGATTGATAGCCGGTCTTTACACCACTTCGACTGGTCAAAACCAGTTTCTTCGCACCACGCGATACCATCCAATGCGACAATTCCAATCCAAATCCTCCCAAACCTCCAACGATGATGTAAGTTTTATCGGGATGCATGTATGTCCTTGGAATAGCATTCACCAATTTCCTGGATGGTTTCACTTCTTTTGTTGACTCTTCGTCGCGCACTTTAATAACAACTTTCCCGATATGTTTACCGGAAGCCATGAATCGGAACGCTTGTTCGACTTGCTCTTCGCTAAAAACTGATGTCGGTAGTGGACGAACAGCGCCAATCTTGATGCCCTCCGCAACAAGTGCGACGACCTCTTTCTTAGTAGCATCATCACCCTCCTCAACACTCTCCAACAGAATGCCGTGGAATGAGATGTTCTTCAAGAAAATTGACATACCCAAAGGTGAATTGTTGCTCAAATCGAATTTTCCAATTTCTAAGAAACGTCCGTTTAGTCCTAAGCATCTGACTGATGCCTGTAATTTTTCTTCAGCTAACGAATTCAGGACTAAATCCACACCACGTCCTTGGGTCTCACGCATAATCATTTGTTCGAACGACGTATCTCGAGAATGTCCAATATGACGATCAGTCAATTGTGGGAATGTTTTCTTCAAGAAGTCACGTTTATCTTGACTTCCGACCGTTGTATAAACGGTAAGACCATGATGCAATGCCACTGATATGGCAGCTAGTCCCACGCCACCTGATCCAGCGTGAATTAAAATCTTCTCGCCCTTCTTCATCTTACCGCGCATAACAAGCGCATAATATACGGTGGCATAGACAATCGGAACTGTGGACGCTTGCTCCATTGTCCAATTACTAGGAATATCCCACATCATATTGCGAGCTGCGACACACGTTGTTGCCATCGATTTCGCCGCAACCATCGCCATGACACGCTTACCATGCGAATCACGTCCGGAAAATTCCATACCTAAGAGACAGTCCTGTTGAGCTAAGCCGTCAGGCAATGCATCGGCTGAAAGTTTTCCGGAACTCAACATAACATCACGGAAGTTAATAGGTGCATAATAAACTGTGCACAGTTCTTGATTATCGTCGCCAGATGCGGGTTTTTCACTCGATACCGGACCTTCGATCCATTTCAAGCTGGCTAAATCGCCTTTAGTCAAGGCATTGATGTACGCATGTTCAACTTGTGAAGATGCGGTGTCTCCGATTGATTCTAATTTTATGTGTCGGAATGTTCCCCAACCACTTGTCTTCAGCACATTACAAATTAAATCCTTGTTCATCTGTTCCTGATAGAATTTCGAATCGAATGAGAATTTCTCGGCAGCCTTGTTTTGCATGAAGAACAGTCGAGCGTAACGACCTCCAGTTTCGTTCTTAATACAGTTCATAAAACCGACAGCTCCAAATAGCTCTTCACCCTGGCAAACCAAGTACACAAACTTTTCTTCTTTTTTGGCAGTTGCAAGTTCTCTTTGAAGTTGCTCTAACCATTTAAAGTTCCTCTCAGTCAATTGAATCAAAACCTTTTTCCGATTTCGAACCAACAGGAAGACTCGTTGGCCACAACGTTGCTCCCAGACAACTGTGAAATTCATCCGTTGCAATAGTTTCACTCCCATTTTTTCATAGTTCGATTGAAGTTCATCAAGCAGGATAAAACCTTCTTCCCAAATGGTGTTCATCATATTTTCAAATACCTTATTACTATCGGGACGCGTTAGAACATCATAACCGAAAATCATATGGCAATTTTGTTCTACGGGTCCTTCGGTAATATTCTTGTTAACTATCCGAATTCCGGAATCGCCGAAATGTGTCTTTAGTTGCTCTGCGTTTTTGGTTGATGCAACGAAAACATCCGAAGCCAACGTCGGTTCGCCTTCGATAATATTCAAAATGTGCTGTGCCATTAAATTATCTGCACTTTGTTCGTTTGCCAATTCGAGGACCTTGATTTTAAGTGCTCCGCCCGAATTGTCTGTAACTAAATGTAAAGCAACGGTAAGAGCATGTTGACGAGCCTTTTCGGTATTTTCCGACAACTCTGAGGTATTGTGTTGTGGCATGAAAACATACCGCTCTAAAGTAGGGGGAACTTGTGTGCCCGAACGTCTTGGCGCCAACGAAGCTTTCAATCCGCGTATCTCAACTCCGCCACATTTAATTACATCGATATCTTTGTACATGTAAACTGGTAGGGTCTTATTCTTGCCACTTACTTGTGATAGCAGCTCCATCTGTTTCATGGGATTAATAATGACTTTCTCTATTCTAGTCGGCAGGCACAACTCTCGTAAATCTTTACCCAGGATACTAAATTGCAGCATTGTGTCCATGAAAGTGATCCAATTATCTTGCCAATCTAAACTTCCGGTCGATGCTTGTTCATCCGATTGCGAGACACCTCGAAACATGCCCCTGTAATCATAGCCTCGTAATCGCAGCTCCTTGTAGACATCGTTCCCGTTTAGCGGTATTCCTGTCTTGTTGTTTTCCAATGGCTCCAGAGGCAGTTCTTCACTCTCGACTTGATCAGGGATTGTGATTTTTCCGGAAACGATCAACGAATCACCTTCGCAGATTTCAAAGTTTCCAGTTCCATCGAGGAAGTTTACGCCGAACTTAACCGAACTTTCATTGTTGAGGATCGTAGCACGATGGAATGTGACATTTTCGAGAACAACCGGAGTTCGCGACATATCACTGGCACGCATTTTTGCGAATGTTTTGATGCGAGAGTCATGTAGCCGGTAGCCGGGAAGAGAATTCGCCCATCGATCGTGTGACCAGCCAAGAAGCTATCGTGCTCGTTCGCAAGGTTAATTTCAACTTGAGTTTCGCCAGATCGATCTAAATTAGATACGAAATATGTTAAAAAGTTGTACAGATCAAAAAAGCGTTCGATTTTTTTTTGTATTTTCAGCCAAAATAATAAATCGTTTCGTTTTTAATTTAGTTACTAAGTTACTCACTTTCTCCTCTAAATTTAGGACTCGTCCAGCGTTGCGAGTGATCCCAACCGATCTTCGAATTTAACATCGGAGTTCCTTTGCCTACCGGGAAAGAGACCGTCCTGAACAATTTCGGTACGTTAGGTTGTGCACCAGCTGCAAATAGTCTGTGAAAAAGAAATCATTTAATGTCCTGATTATAGATCGATTAGTTTACGCCGTACTTTCCAACATTGGTAAGCAAAAATTCAAAATTATCATCATGGAACCGTTTTGCTAAGCTCAAGCTAATCGCGGCTCCGCCTAGAGCACGCTTGAGAATAGCTTGCAATACACCGTGCGGTGCAATTTCAATGCAAATTGCATTTTTTGGAACATGTTGCAGCGCTTCGTGGAACAAAACGGGCGATAATAAATTATTAACATGATATGCAGCGGAGCTTTGCTTAGCTACTGGAGAATTCCATCCATTCTCTGGAATACTCGAACTGATCCAGCGGGAAGTCCTATTATTCGGGTGCGGAACGATCGTATCCATGCTCTTACGTAGTATCGGACCAGCCTCTGCAATGTATTTGCTATGGAACGCATACCCGGATGATTTTACAGCTTTCGCGAACGTACCGGCCGACAATAATTTTTCAACCACTTCATTAACTTTATCTTGTGGACCGGAAATTGTAACACTGTCCGCACTATTATGACACGCAGGGATTACACCTTCCGGCAATGTTTGTTGACATTCTTCCCAAGACAATCCAACAGCGGCCATCAAACCTTTCGGTAGATCGGTGTCTTGAACGCTTCTACCTCGCCAGTAGGCAGACAGAACAGTTTGTTCGAGACTGAAACAGCCATCGGCATAGGCACAAACCAATTCGCCTGCTGAGTGTCCTACTATTCCATCGGGACTAATATTTATACTAGTCAAGACGTCGGTTAGTGCAACTTGCATGGCAGCAATGGACACACATGAATTCAAAATGTTTTCGAAACGTGCTTCATCCGAACGTGTCAAAATATCAATGAGATCGACGCCTTCAGGACGTAAAACTTCAGCGCAACGATGAATACTCTTATTGAACACTTCCAGGCCCATCAAATCCTTGGCCATGCTGGCCCATTGGCTTCCCATTCCAGAATAAATGTACCAAATTGGTCGATGCAATTCCGTACATTCGACTACTTCGCGAATTGGACTGGGTTTATTCGTGACAACTGAATAGCCACGGAAATAATGGTGTGGAATGTTTCCCGAATGAATTTCATTGATGAGTGCAAAGTATTCTTCATCGTCTTTGTAAGACTCAGCGTCTTCTAACAAGTCTTGAACAGCATCTACGGTTCGACCGGATACAATAATCAACTTTGCGGGTCCATCTTTCGGGGTGTCTGCCTTCGGTTTTGAATTTGATTTTAAGATAACATGCGCATTCGCACCGCCAAAACCAAACGAATTCAAACCGACAATGCCACCGTTCCATGGAGTGTTTTTGTCGGCAACTTGAAGTTTACCTTCAGTCAAGCCGTACAAATCGGGATTGGGGGTTTTGTAATGCAAATTGCCCGGAGTGACACCGGTTTCCATAGCGATCAATACTTTTGCGATCGCACAAACTCCCGAAGCAGGTTCCGAATGTCCCATATTCGACTTTACCGAACCGATCAAAAGCGGTGTTTTGCGATCTTTACAGAAGAAATCTGTAATCGAATTAATCTCTTGGGGATCGCCAACTTTAGTGCCAGTACCGTGAGCCTCGATGTACGCAACATTGGCCGGATTTAATCCAATCTCTTCGTATGTTTCGCGAATCAAACGATTTTGTATATTACCATCGGGGAACGTAATTCCCTGCTCCTTATTACCGTCGGTGTTTGTGTGTACATTTAATACACTTGCGTAAATTCGCTTTGCACCCTTCGTCCGTTGCAAGAAAACCGAAACAATGGAGTCCGAACGAGCGTATCCCGCTCCACTTTCATCAAATGTCTTGCACATACCGTCAGGACTTAACATGTTGAGGCGTTTGAATTGCAAGGACATGGTTGGTTTTAGAACCAAATTGGAACCGCAAACAACCGCTGAATCACATCTGCCCTCCTTAATATCAGAAAATGCCTGCTTCATGGCATAGAAAGAACTCGAACATGCCGAGTCCACACAAAAACTTGGTCCTTTAAAGTCAAACGTGAACGAAATACGATTGGCAAACATACTACGAATACATCCTATTATTCCGTAGCCATTTACGAGTTCCGGATCACTGCACCAATACTGTTCAGCATCGGCCGTCATTACACCGATGTAGACACCGGTACGCGAACCGCATAAATCTCGTGGATTTATACCTGAAAAAACAGTCACATGGATTTTATTCGATCAATTTAAATGAGATAGAACAAGGCTGGACGTACCGGCATCAACTATAGCCTCATGTGTTGTTTCTAGTAGTATTCGTAACTGCGGGTCCATGCAGTCCGCTTGCTTTTGATGTACATTGAAAAATTCTTGATCAAAATGTTCTAAGTCTTCGTCCTTAATTTTACCCATCCTTGGGGGTAAATCATAGAGTCCTAAATGTAAACAGTAAATAAATTAATTATGCAATCAATACTGAACTTAATTGCATACGACATCTCAAGTGAAATTCCGCATTTAATTGAGATCTTTGATGCTTAAACATTCGAATCTTTTATTTACCTCTTGGCCATCGTCGCGGATCATCGTTTACCATATCCACACCGTCGTATAAATTTCTCTTAAACTCTTCCATATTGGAACTTTCCGGTAAACGACCGGAGAAACCAGATATAACAACATCGTCTTGTACCGATCGATAGGCATAATGTCCCCCTAAGTCCGTGGGGATATTACACCGATTATCAGTAGCTACTTCTTCTGCAAATCGTGTCGGCATATTGCTGTTGTTTGTTGTATTTCGACGTATTTTACGTTTATTCGTTCGCCTCTTATTATTACTACTACCGCTGGATAATGATGGAATAGTTGTGCTACTTCCACCGATTTTTGTTGGTTTAGATCCTGAAACAATTCGAAAAAAAAAATATAAAAAATTATTGATAGATTTCGATTGAATTTAATCCGAACAATTCTAGTCAAAATAACGCCCACATATCGGATACGTTCTCTAAATTTTAGCTAATGTTATTCGATACACTTAAAAATTTTCCGAATCTCATCGCCTAAATTATCGTACAGAAAAAAATTCTTAAACTCATATACTCTTGATTTTCGGAATGGAAACGCAGTGCACATTAATTTAGTTTAGCTTTAAACAAATTAATAAAACCAGAGTAAGTAACAGTACAACTTTTGAAAGAAAAATTAAATCGTCAAATATAATTCCTAGATCCTTGAACTTGACGGACGTGTCCTGGTAAAAATAATGTAATTGCATTTATTAATATGTAGAAGAAGATGAATTCAGTGTAATCAGATTTTGCTGAAGTAATAAGTAGTCATTGTGAGAATGTATAGTTTGTTCGATTTTTAAGCCATCAGCAAATTACAGAAAGTTGAAACAAAAGAGGATCAAATGGAACCTCTGATTTTTTTTTGAACCTGTGTTAAATGTGTTACTGCGTCCGTAATTAGTTTCTCAAAGAATTTAAAAATGACTGACAGAGAGCAGATTTTATTTGCCTCTGACAAGGCCTGTTTAAACTGAAAATATGACTGAAATTTTTCTCAAATGTTTGTGGTCAAATATTTTCTTCAGTTCGGATCAATCAGGACATTGAAATTGTCATTCCATTAAGTTATTATTTTCATAATCGGTAAAATTAGGTTCTGAATTCCTTCTATGGATCGTGCTTCTAGATATCAATCGTCAGAACTTTGTAGGGTGAGTTATTCCGTAATGATCAATTTACTCGAACCGCGACTTAGGTGTGCGATGTCGAGATATAACAATCACATCATAAATCTCGTAAGCGAAACTAATAGCAGGATAAGATTCGAACCAAAACAGTCGTAATATGATTTGAAATTAAATTATTAAGGTTGGAAATTATAAAAAGGTTGATCATATATAAAAATTGATAAAAGGTGTAATTTTTTTTAAGCACAGGATACTATTAGAAGCTATTAGGCTATAAGCACAATGGGCTAATATCCCGTGGTCTAAGAAACAAATTGATAATGAAAGCAACAACAGTGAAAACAGTGAAAAATTTAAAATGAGTCATAATTAAAGAAGAACGACTACCAACCTCGCACGATCAAAAATTATATCCTGAATTGAATGCACGATCAAAACAAATTTTGAGGAATAAAATCACAAGATTGCTAAATGCAATCTTGTTTTTTTGCACTATCGATTTAAAATTATATTTAATAAATCATACGATCACTTGCGAAGAACTTAGACAAGAAGCCGCGGGCAGGACAGCTTTTATAGGAGTAGAATTACAAATACAATAAAATTCAGTCGACCGAAAAATACTAAAATTATGGTACACACATGAATAATAAGCTGCTTTTGATTTAATCGAAAAGGGGTGAAATAATGGATAATCAGCATTTTTAAAAAAAATCTGCCAATGGTCTGGGCGAAACTTTATTATTTTTCGGGTCAAAGTTCGGGAGCGGTTAAAGTCGGAGTGTATCATGAGTTGCTTCGAGATTATTAGATTTCTTGGAAAATTATTTTTGTTCTTAATATAAAAATATTTAAAATAGAGATTTTTAGCCGATTAAACATTGAAAAAGTCCGTGCAGACTATTCGAATTTCAGTATATTATGTACACTAAAAGCCCATAGAAGCAAAAACGAATTTGTTGCCTTATCAGAATTAAGAGATATGGCGAATTGTTAAAACGTATACAAACCCATTACTTCCACTTGGGGTTTGAATTTCGAAAAAAACGTAAGCAAACCCTTCACACCTCCTTGGTTCTGGAAATTCGAAAAATCGTGAATTGGTTGGCCGTAATAATCAATTTTATATCTCATCAGAACTAAGGAATGGCAAAAATTGTGAAAACATATACAAACCCTTGGGGGTTGATTATCCAAAAATTAAGAAATGGGTTTGTAGGCGATTATATAAAAAGTCTGTGGAAATGAAAAGCGATCTAATATCTCATCGAACCTAAGAAATATGTCGAAACTTTGAAAAGCATACAACCCCCTTACACCCATTAGGATTGAATATCTAAAATACTGAAAATGACTTTTTGGCTTTTTTATATAGGAAACCATAGGAAGTAAAAATGAATTCGATATATCATCAGATATGCAACCTCCTTACACCCACTTGGGGGTTGAATATCCACAAATCCTGAAAAAATTAATAAATAAATATGAAAACAGCACGAGAAGGTAGGAACCAATTCAATTTCTTATCACTTCTAAAAGAAATGACGGAACTCGTGAAAACGTGTTCAACCCGTTTATACCCTCTTAGGGGCTGAAAAAAATTTAAAAACAAGTTTTAGGTGATTGTTACGCAAGCACGTGAAAGTGAAAAGATATTCGATATCTGATAAGACGTGGGAATATAGTAGAATTCGTGAAAAAGTTTACAACCCTGTTTGCACCGCCTTAGGGGTCGAATTTTAAAAAATCCTGAAAACGCTTTGTAGGTATTTATATGAAGAATCTGTAGAATAAAAATGAATTCAATATTTGGGAAGACCTAATAGATATGACGAAAACCGTGAAAATATATGCATTCTATTTACACTGATAATTTTTTTTGCCCCCCCTCCGAACGCCAATGGAAATTTGAAATTTTTTTTTTATTTAAATTAGTTTTCTAGTTGATTTACATAAACGTACCGAGTTTCAACTTTGTATCATAAGCCGTTCTATAGATAGGAAAAACACCCCCCACCCCCGTACCATACTACCCTTATAAAAAATTATATTTTTCCAAGATGCTACTAATATAGCTCTATCTAAATACCAAGTTTCAGCTTTATATCATTATAGGTTCTCGAGATAGAAAAATCGGAGCTTTTTCCTTTTCACCCTCCCCCACCCTCACCCTCTAC
The DNA here is from genome assembly GCA_951812415.1 of Beris morrisii. Taxonomy (NCBI): domain Eukaryota; kingdom Metazoa; phylum Arthropoda; class Insecta; order Diptera; family Stratiomyidae; genus Beris; species Beris morrisii. Next base: position 106,012,133 of record OX638313.1, on the reverse strand, counting down.
ACCCACACTTCCAAAATTTTGTTTTCAGCTAGTGGTCTATTAGGCCTACTTCTGGTAAAAATTTTAAGTATCTATCTTACACCGTTCTTGAGATATGAGACGTGATTTTTTAGAAAAATTCTTATCCCCTCCACTTTCATGCTCCACCGCCCCCGTAAAAAATTTTACTTTCAGCAAACTTTATTTGTCAACCTTTATAAGGAAACCAAATTTTATTTGTCTAATGCAATTGGTTCGTGAGATATCGTAATCTAAAGTTTTTTAGCCCCCACTCCCGTACGCCACTGCCCCCACTCAAATTTTTGTCCGATCTATTCTCCTAGTATACCTACAGATACTCATTAAGTTTCAATTTTGTGACATTAACCGTTTAGGAGATATGGATTTTAGAAAGTGTCGATCTCACCTTTTTTGCGTTTCGGACGCATTATTTTTCCCCCCACTCCCACACCCCTTCACCTATATCGGCAATTTTTTTGCAAATGGGTCCACTACTGAAGCTCTATATAAATTCCAAATTTCAGCCTGCTAGCATAAGCGGTTGCTGAGATCTAGAAACCAAAATTTTCCGTCTAAAACACTTCCCCCTCCTTCCCCCTCACACCCCCACCCCTCCAAATTTGGCCACTTCAAGGGGACTACCCAGTCTATTCATCAAAAAAATTTCAATTTAATAGCTCAAAGGGTTTGGGAGCTACGAGCTTTCAAACGATTTTGCGTACAGCGGTCGACGTACGGCGTACGGCGTACGGCGTACGGCGGACAGACGGACTGAAATTTTTTTTTGCTTTTTTCGTGTGTACTCGTCATGAAACGTGAAAAAAAAAATTTTGAGGGTAGCAAATTTTTTTTTTTAAAAAATCGAAAACAATACTGTATTATTAAAATAATAAAGTAAAATTGTTCTTATAAACGAGAACGTAATTGATTTTGTTAGGTAGGTGTCTACTTTGCTGCAGCTGTTTGCTGCAGCTGTTTTAACAACTGAACTCATAATGTAGTTATTAAGGAGCTGTTATTTATTTGTAGATTTTATTATATAATCAGCTGAATGAATTCATACGTTTTGTGTCAATTTTGAATTTATAAGGTGTTTTGGAATGCCAAGACAGAAAGAATAATTACGACGAACATCTTTTCGTCTGTTTGTTCTGCAAACTATGCCTAAACTCAGTTAAATTTTTCAGATCAAACAGACAGTAGGACAAATAACAAATTTTTTTGACTAAACTAGTCTATGATGCGGTGGAAAGACATTATTTTCAGGATATGATAGTAACATTGCAACTGTTGAATGTCTGTGTGGTTGTTTGTGTAAAAGCCTGACCTGAATTAGAATGTAAACACACAACCTCTAAATTGATAGACTAGAGGAGTCCTTAGACTCCAAATCGCGTCTTAGTTTACGATCTTCTCTTAGCCGGTCTGATTTTCTCCTTGAAGCTTCCCAACGTAGTTATTTTTCCGGAAATAGGTTGTTAGCCTATCGTCCAGCCCCGGCGAGGAAGAGTATAAAAAAATAATTAAGAATGTTTTTTTTTGGGAATGGATAAAGCTTCTGGCTAGTTTTATCAATGGTTTTGGAGATAGCAAAAAAAAACCAAGCCCATTGTAGTAACATCGAGAAAAACATGCCTGTAGTCGGGGCTATAATTAAACATAGAACGAGTCTATAAAAACTTCTTAAGCAACAAATAAACGATACAACTGTCCAACGGTTGTATTAGGTTGTTGCAGATGAAATCTCGTTTTTCGCTATGAAGTGAAGTTAGTTGCGAGGTGGCACTAATTGTATTGGGTATTGAGTATAAATACCCCTACATTTACTCGTGGAATCATTTCAGTTTTGGACTTCATTGTGATCGGACAGAAAAAAAATGGATTCGTCAAAACGGGTACTTTGTCAAAAACGGGTACTTTTCCTATACGAGTTTAAACTTGGCCACATCGCAACGGAGGCAACCGAAAACATCAACAGGGCATTTGGAGCTGACACGGTAAACAAACTAACCACATAGCGATAGTTCGAAAAATTCATATATATTATTTTTTGCTCTTGTAACTCAATTCGTATGTATTACTTTTCGCAAGGTACCACTAGATTTTTCTGTTCTAATTATGTATTCACTTCCATCAATTTTTCCTCTTCGTACCGTATGCAACTATTTCTGCGCTTACCCACCTAACGATCGCAATCGGAAAGGGCAAGGCGATTTGGTAAAGCCGGTATAATGCTGCCACTTCAGGAGTAGCATTCAAAACCAAATCGTGTCCGTGTAGAATATTCGAATTTTGGTATATTATTTACACTAAAAACCCATAGAAGTAAAAACGAATTTACTGCGTTATCAGACTTAAGAGATATGATGAATTGTTAAAACGTATACAAACCCATTACTTCCACTTGGGGTTTGAGTTTCGAAAAAATTGTGAAACAGGTTTTTAAACGATTTCATAAGAAGCAACTTGGTATCTCATGAGACACGAGGGATTTTGAAAAATTTGTGAAAACATAAGCAAACCCTTTACATCCTCTTGGTTTTTGAAATTCGAAAAATCGTGAAATTGGTTTTAGGTCATTACAGCAAATGACGTAATAACCAATTTTATCTCATCAGAACTAGGGGATGGCCAAAATTGTGAAAACATATGTAAACCCTTCGGGTTGAATATCCAAAATATTAGAAATTGGTTTGTAGGCGATTATACAAAACGTCTGTGGAAGTGAATAGCGACCTAATATCTCATCAAACCTAAGAAATATGTCGAAGCTTTGAAAAGCATACAACCACCTTACACCACTCAGGATTGAATATCTAAAAATATTGAAAGGAAGTAGGAAGTAAAAATGAATTCGATATATCATCAGATCTAAGCAATACGTAAGAATCTGTGAAAACATATGCAACCTTCTTACACCCACTTGGGGTTGAATATCCAAAAATCCAGAAAGGAGTTAATAAATAAATATGAAGACAGAACGAGAAAGTAACAACCAATTCAATTTCTTATCACTTCTAAAAGAAATGACGGAATTCGTGAAAACGTGTTCAACCCTTTTATAGGAAAAAACTTAAAAACAAGTTTTAGGCGATTATTACGCAAGCCCATGAAAGTAAAAAGATATTGGATATCGATCAGACCTGGGGGATACGGCAGAATTCGTGAAAAAGTATACAACCCCTTTACTCTCTCTTAGGGATCGAATTTTAAAAAATCCTGAAAACACTTTCTAGGTAATTATATGAAGAAGCAGTAGAATAAAAATGAATTCAATATTTGGGAAGACCTACTAGATATGACGAAAATCGTGAAAATATATGCATTCCATTTTCGCCAATGGATATTTGATTTTTTTTTCATTTAAACTAATTTTCTAGTTGATTTACATATTTATACCGAGTTTCAACTTTGTAGCATAAGCCGTTCTATATATAGGAAAAACACCACCCACCGTACCATACTACCACTATAAAAAATTATATTTTCCCATGTCTATCCAAATACCAAGTTTCAGTTTTATATCATTATCGGTTCTCGAAATATAAAAATCGGAACTTTTTCTTTTTCACCCTCACCCTCTACACCCCCACCCCCAAACTTTTTTTCAGATAGGGGTCTATTAGGCCTACTTCTGGTAAAAATTCTAAGCATCTATCTTACACTGTTCTTGAGATATAAGACGTGATTTTTTAGAAAAATTCTTATCCCCTCCACTTCCATGCTCCACCTCCCTTTTAAAAAATTTTACTTTCATCAAACTTTGTTTGTCAACCTTTATACAGAAACCGAATTTTATTTGTCTAGTGCAATTGGTTCGTGAGATATCGTAATCTAAAGTTTTTCACACCCCATTCCCGCACGCCACTGCCCCACTTAAAAATTTGTTTCCGATCTATTCCCCTAGTCTATTAAGTGTTAATTTCGTGACATTAACAGTTTAGGAGATGTGGATTTTAGATTGCCTCAATCTCGGCTTTCGAGCGATGGACGCAATTTTTCCCCCCCATTCCTACACCCATATCGGTAATTTTTTTGCAAATGGGTCCACAATCAAAGCTCTATATAAATTCCAAGTTTCAGCTTCCTACCATAAGCGGTTGCTGAGATCTAGAAACCAAAATTTTTCGTCTAAAACGCTATCTATCTATCCACGAAAAAAATTCAACTAAATAGCTTTAAGGGTTTGGGTGCTACGAGCCTTCAAACAATTTTGCGTACACCGGTCGACGTACGGCAGACAGACGGACTGCAATTTTTTTTTGCTTTTTTCGTGTCTACTAGTCATGAATCGAAAAAAAAAATTTTGAGGGTAGCAAATTTTTTTTTTTAAAAATCGATCACAATACTGTATTATTGAAATAATAAAGTAAAAGAGCTATTTTTCAATGTGATATTTTATTTTTACGCTTAGCTTATAAAATAATAAACAATTATATACAAATCACAGTTAACAATCGCATGATACTCTTGATGAAATGGTGAACACCTTTTTAATTGTAGTTGGCATAATACAAAAGTTCGGATGCTGTAAAAGTGAAGTGTGAACTGGTGAATCGTCGGCGTTGTTTTATTTTCTCTCCGCAGGGTGTGTATGGGTAGCTCATTCGTATCTTAAGCCCGAACTGCATGATCCGTTTCTTTATTAAAATGTAAAATCTTTGATATTTTTCCTTATATGAATTTTTTTTTAATAATACGTGCTGATAGGTTCTTATTTCCCCATTATTAAATTGATGGGGTAAGTACCTAAGTGTATTTTTCCTTTGTTATTATTTTTTTATAAAACGATAAACTGCTTGTGAACAAACGTGGAACGGCTATACTCAGTTAATCTGCTTATTAATTCTACGAAGGAAAGATCTCGCAAACCTTACGTCTATGATTTTTAGTCAGGAAGAAGAAAAACACGAATCGAATTGTGGAAACCATGTACATACTTAACACAGATTAGGTGTTCGTATAACGAATGATTAATCTTAGTCTACGACTTTGAAATGTTTTAAACATTGTGTTCCCAATAGCTGCAGTTGAAGGAAAGAATTTGAAAAAGTTCCTATGAGTCCTCCTTCGAGTAGCTGCCATACACAAATCCTGTAAAATTGTCTTCACTGTCTTTCAGTTTCGAGTAGCAACCAAAAGAGAGTCCTTAAAATTGGATTCTATGTTCATGATTGAGAGGTTCGAGAATATATCTTGAGTAGAAGCAGCGATGCTAGATTTGAAGATTTTTCTTCAATATGAAGATTTTTAGCGATACCGAAGATTTGATGACTTTGATGGCTATGTAGAAGATTTTTTTGTATTCGTAAGAGATTTTTTTCAATTTCAATAGCAAAAAAAAATTTAATTTATAAATTCCTAGCTTATTTTCTATTATTTTCGCAATTCTCACTTAACAGCTTCGTGTTCGTTTATATTTTCTCATCCATATTCATGTTCAAAGTCAGTCAGTACCGGCCATACTGATCTAATTACCGAAAATAACATTTTCTTCGATCGCGTTTCATTTGTTCTTTATCGGAACACAAAATTAAAAATAAACAGTTTTTTATCCGGAAAGCTATTATAGTTTTGCTAAAATAAGTGAATCTTTTAATTTGAAAAGATTTTTACGAGGTACAACGAACCAGTGTTTTGAATTTAAGAAGCTATTTTTAAATTAACAAGACAATTAAAGATCGTCTTGTACATTTCAAAAATTCTTGTGAAATTGAAAAGCTTTTTAAATCTTTCTTGTAATAATTCGCGTCGTGATTCGATTGCATTTTCTTCAGTGGGAATGCAAACGAAACGATCGATCGAAGTTTAGAAAACCCCCTGAACTATTAAAGTTGTGTAAATTGTGAAAGAAGTGTTATGTATCTTATTTTTTTCTATATTTTCCATTTTAAATATTTAATTAAATTTCCGTTCTAACATCGCGAATAAGGTACGGTAAGGTGATTTCTTGCTTTTTTTGCGTCGTGCCCCCCTCCTCACGGCGCGCCTATGCTTCTTCCATAATATAGGTACTTCGCATTATTTTCTCTTTTACACGGAGTTTTTGCAGTTGTGGTATTGACACACAATGGAAGAAAGCTGATATCTTTGGTGTAGAAAATTTTTTTTCTGGCAATGTGTGGTAAAAACACAAACATTTTTTTGAAGTATTTTTCCGATTAAGAAAATTAAATTTAAAACATAACGTAGTCACGATCGGCTGCAAGCCAATCGTATGATACTCTAGATGAAATACTGAACTCCGATTTATATTTTAGTTGGGAATATATCAAAAGAATGAGGAGTGCACATACAATTATTGCATGACCTTTTATTTACAGGTAGAAACTATTGTATAGTGGCTACTCGATGGACGGTTAAACGATTTCTTGAGTTATAGTGAGTTCCATAAATTAAATTGGGACATTTTTACAGAATTTTTGTATGGCAACTACATGAAGGACTTACGGGGTATTTTTCATATTAATACCCTCAGCTACGACTATTATAAAATCAACGTATACAAAATTTCAAAGTCGTAACTTAAAGAGTTCTAAAGTTATCGTTCAATATTGGTGAACACCTGTTTTAAGAACTTTTGTATGACAGCTACCCGAAGAAGTCGATGAATTGCGCTAATTAATGAACTCGGTCTTGCTTTTGATATAAAACTAATTTCTGCAAAAATTTTGAATCCCTGCTTTAACTCGTACTAGAGTTATAGTGGATTCTGTAGCTTGTATAAATTTTTGAATGACTTTTGTAGGCTGCTACACGAAGGACTCTTTCGATTTGCATCATATTCGGAACTTTCGTTTCAAACATGGTAAACTTTAAGTATTCAAAATTTCAAGCTCCTAACTTGAAGCATTCGAGCAATAATTGTGAATACGTGTTTTAAGGACTCTTGTATGGGAGGTACCCGAAGGAGTGTAAGGATATCGCCCATTAACGAACTTAGCCTTACTTTTTCCATTTTACAGGTGGTGACTAAATTTCAACTTCCTAGGCCAACGCGTTCTTGAGTTATTGTGCAAACGGACGGACGGACGGACAGCAAACGGATTTGGGGTTTTTGGCCACAACTAAACACAAAATAATATGTAACTTTTTTTCGTCCGAGGCTCGGTTCTATGCGTTACAAACTTTTCGGGCTGGATTAAACTTATAATACTCTATATGATTTCATCCAGAGTATAAAAATCGTAAGTCCTAGTTGTTAGGGGGCCCCAAAAGTGAAATAGCCCCGGGCCCCCATCATAGGTAAATCCGACCCTGCTATTTTGATTAATAAAATTAAGTTTTATAAAAGTTGCAGTTGTTTGAAATTGCACTACCAAAAACGACATTTCATCTGCAACAACGGTATACACGTTACACGATACGATTTGTTATTTTCTTGCAATGTGCATGCGATCGTGCGATATCGGTCCAACCATCGTTCACAAGCGCATACAGGACACAATCGTCGTACACAACGAAGAATCGGGACAATAATTGGTACAACCGTTGTATCGTGTATTTGCCGCTTTAACGAATTTGATAAACGGGGACATCACCTTTTAGGGCTAGTAGATATTAAACAATTATGCGAAGAATTCGCTGTCGTTGAGAAGTTCTTCCATGGTTTGATAGTTTTCGGGATCTCGGCCCTAAAAAAACGATGAAATATTGATGCAATTTTACCGAAAACTTTAAAAGCAGAAATTAATGAAAAGAACGCAGGAGCCGCAGGACACACAAATTAACAAATTGCGAACGAATAGGATTTATGCGGCAGCAGTTGTCAAACGATGAATGAGTGTTGCCAGAGCTGATTGAATTCTTGCGTAGAACAGTAAATAAATTGAGTGAAAATAAAATTTAAATTTCTGCTTTGAATTGTAGAGATGAATTCAAATGAAATTTTAAATCAAAATGAATAATTTTAAATAGCCGTTTTTTTTCAATGGAAAGCAATCAATCGTTACCAGCGTATTTCACGGATTTAGAATTTTTTTAAGTCCCTTTTTCTGTTCATCCAAAAAAGTATCCAAAGGCTTTATTGAGGCACGTATTGTGAAATGGGTAGATCTCCTGATGGAAAACTATTGAAACTAACTCACAGCTCTTAGTCAAAGAAATCCCCTACTTTCGCCAGCAAGAGGGTGTCAGAATTCCTTTCTTTAAACAAATATAATGCCAGGATTATAATGGGATATTTCTCAGAACAATAGATCTTCAGTTATCACCTTAAAATCATCGTCAAGTTGATGTGAGTCAATGTCGATTCTGTGAATCACATATGAAGCAGATTCTCTTTGATTCTGATGCAATGGCCAGATATTGAAGGCATATTCTCGGTTTCTTTACTCTCACCTATGAGGACCACGGTAGAAGACTTCCTTTTGTGAAATCATCTTCTCCTTAAGGAGATAGATATGGGCCAAGCACAAAGGAGCATCCGATTGTGGAATGGAGGGCTGCAGGATGTGTCCCGTTTGCCTTAAAAATTATAAATTGTCAATCAAGGCGAATCACTCGTGATCTAAGCGTTACTAAAAATACGATGTCGTGTCAATAGCAGCCTTTACCTTTCGTCAGACCTTACCAAGTATTTCACGTTCGATTCACTACTCTCATTCAATGACCGAACGTTTTATAGAATCACTGCCAAAATTTATTGGCGTTAAATCCATCCGTATATGAAGCCCCCGTTTCCAATATTCGTGTATCACTTTTAGTTGTTCTTCGATTTGACATTGTTTGGACAAGCTGTGAGTGTACAGCCGCCATCCAACAACAACTGCTAATTTTCAACTGTGGGCACATCTTTCATCCTAAAGGAATCGAAAATTTCACAAATCATTAACTTCTTTGTGAGTACTTTATATTTGTATTTAAATTCTTTTCTTTTTTAAACTTTCCATATTTTCTTTAATCTGCGTGTTCATTTTAGATAGTAGTAAGTTTTGTCGATAATTTCCTTAAATACCCATTTATTACGTTTTACGTCTTTTTTATGTGTAAATAAATTTCGTTTTTTATGTTGTATGTAGTTTTCGCACTTATAAAATTGTAGAGAGAACAGTGAAAACGTAATAAATTTTATTTTTAATTTTTTTTTACTTTTTTAATTTCCACAGCATTTTATGGAGAGGAGCGCAAATAAAGCAACAAATGCGAAAAAGCAAGCGAGTGTGTCTTTTATGTTTGTTTTAATTTTCAGCTTTATTTGGATAGTTTTCATAATCCGATTTCATTGGAAAGAGCTTCTAAATTAATTGCAACAATATTATAAATTTTATGAACAAATGTGTAAATATGAAAAAATAAGTTAATTTATACGTTCTACGTATAAATTTTAAAAAGAAAGAAAAATTGTAATTCCGCCAAAATAAGTAATTTCTGTAGTCTGTTTTAAGTGAATCGTTTCGATTATAAATTTGCAAATGTCCAAAACAAATGGACCTAGACGAATGGACATTTGGAGGATTATAATTGAATAAAAAATAAAAGAAGATGCTAATAGTAATAAACCCTTGTATACGTTTAATTTAAATATAATTGCTATATTTTTCTGATGTTTTGTTTATCTCCGTTCCCGGCATTTCCTAATTTATAACAGTACAGTTCAATATTTTATTTAACACTTTTTTTTCCTTATTTAATTTTTGTATAAAACTTATGATTAACGAGCTAACCATTGAATTTGTTTTAATAGAATAAAATAAAGACAAGCATGTATGTATGTTGTTTGTTTTGTGTCTTTTTATGAATAATGCGAAAAACATGTTTTCGTGTACATAAATATTTCTTAAAATGGGTAAGGGAGAAGAAAAATTATAATAATAATAATTTACATGTAACATTAACGAGAATTTACGAAAGTAAACCTTTTAAGATATCTGCTATTGTTCCTACGGATTCTTCTTCGCTTAAGATAGTTCGGTGATTTCCCTCGACCGTTAAAATTTTCACTTCTTTTTCGCATACCTGAAATAAAAAAAATACAATCTTAGTTAAGCTAAGATAGGCAAAAGTAGTGGCAAAATTCTGATCCGACTAACAGGCTCTCGAGTAGAACCCCTATCGTTAGCACTTTTAACATTGCTAATATAAAAGCATACAGGAATCACGAACGGACCTAGATGTAGTCTGTGGTGTATTTTGTTAATGACACAGTCGAAATCTCACCTCCATCTAAGAGAGCAGGACAGGAAAAACTCATCACCGAAAGAAATTCAAAATTTTTGGAAACTTAAAATTCAATATTTTTATATATCTATTAGTCGTTAAATCCAATTTAGTTAAAAGAGACACATACTCCCGTAGAATATCGCCTTTACTATTCTATGCTTTTAATGGGACTGTGGTCATTTAATTTTGCCGTACGAGCCTCAGCAAATATTTTACATCACCTTGAACTTTGCCCACGCTTACTAAGAATTACTTATGGGCGGTGGACACGAAAAATACAAAGAATATTCGAGAGAAAAGTAGTGAACAAATCCCGGAAGCAGATAACTATTGAAAATTATGGTCGCGACAGTTGTGCGGCCCTATTCCTCCAAGAATCCCATGAAGTTTTTTCGGCGTTTTGTAACAATAAATGATACTAAATGCCGGAAACGAAAGAGTAGTCAAACCTATGGACTGCATCAGCTGGGAAAGTGATGGCGTCAATCCATTGAGAATTGGAATGCGAATTCCTGTCTTGAAAACGGCGGTCAAGGACTCTTTCAAGGGCCTTCAAGAATCTGAAGGGTTGTACTTTATTTGATTGGGACATTTGTTGTTGTTTGTGTAACGAATTTGTTTTTGCTGTAAACTAGATCGCAATTTTTGAAGGAGACTGCTTCGAAGATCAAACGCCTTGTTAAAGGAACCTAATAAATCAATCAAGTCAACAAGCTCTAAGCATTATCAAAAAGAGAAAGGCAGACTGAGTATAATCGTATGCTAAAGGACGTCACTAATGCTAACAGTCCTTTCTTCTTCTAGAGAAATGAAAGCACACTTTAATAAAATTCTGTTTTGTTTGCAAATCGCAATGTTGTTTCCATTTCCAATTAACTTCGACCATTCAATAATAAAGTTAAGCTTACCTCTGATAAACCGTAATCAGCTTCTAATTTAGCGTAATTCTCTGTTGGTTTGATTAATGTTACAGTACTATTTATTTTATAAGAAGCGCGGAATTGATCAGCGGCTAGTAATTTATGGTAGAATGCGGTGGCGGTTTTGATTATCTGTAAAAAAAAATCACAAAATCGGAAAGGAAATGGGTTTGATTTTTTTTCATTCTTACCAAGTCAATAGGTTGGTTGATTTTGGTTTGAAGTAGCTCAGCACATTTCTCGACCTTAGCCTCCCATGTCGGAATACGAAGCATTAATCGTGAGACCTGAAATTTTAAAAGAACATAAATCATATTCTATGCGAAGCAAACGTTAAGTGTATACTTACGCCGCCATAATCTAGATTGCCGAAAACCATTCCGAAGTAAGCTAGAGCATACGATTGATTCTGATCTTCATTTGATTCGAGCGCATTTCGTTTCTGTTTATGAGTTTCCGTGTACCACGATACATATTTCGGTGCACCATCCAACATAACCAGCTTGACTTCTTCCTTTTGTTTTTCTAAGTAGGTTGCCATTACGTACGCAATTGTCGCACCGAACGAATATCCTACTATTGTGTACGGACCTTTCGGTTGAATATTTTTAATTTGTTTTACGTAGAACTCTCCAAGGGCATCGAGCGATGAAAGTGGTGCATCGACCGTACATTGAAGACAATAGGCAGGAGAATCTAATTTTTCGGCTAGCGGAACAACTGGTGCGGCGAATCCTTCGATTGCGTGAATGAAGAAAATGGGCATCTTTTTAGAATCAGCGGGTGCTTTCGATTGTAATCGAACTATCGGTTCTGTAGGCATTAGTTCGGATAAGAAGACTGCTTGAGTACCGTCACCGAACGGTGATGGTGTACTTCGTGATGGACTAATTGGTGCCGGTGATACCACACCAGCCGATCCTTCTAGCTCTTTCAGTGCGGCAAACGTCAGTTGACGAATTTCTTGTGGCGACATAACAACATCGAAGCTTCGTTGCAAGGTTTGTTTAATTTCGGTTCCCATTATAGAATCCATACCGAGATCTGCTAATGTAACCGCACCTTGTACATTTTTCATGTCTCGTAGACCGAGAATATTCGCTATACAGCTAACTAAACTAATACCTCCGCTTGCGTCGGTTTTTCTTTTTTCAGCCACAACCATTGAAGCGAGAACTGGATGTGGTTGTTGCAGGAACAGATCCATTGTTTGCAGGCAGGAGTTCATTCGTTGGGGCAAAGTTCCACCGATTACGGTATCGTTATCACCCAAACTGTCAATGACTAAACCGGTGTCACCGATTGCTCCCCATTGGATTGCGATACCTGGAAAGCCGGAAGCTTGACGGTTTTCGCAGATTCGTTCCATTGCCGAATTGGCCAAGCCGTAATTGGTTTGACCGATATTACCGCGACCACAGGATACACTCGAGAAGCAAACAAAGTAGTCCAACTCAGTGCACATTTCGCGTGAGAGTGTGTCAAGGTGTTTGGAGCCTTCAACTTTCGGAATGCAAACCGTTTCGAAGTCGATTACGGTTTGTTTTTCTAATACATCATCGCGTAATACTGCAGCCAGATTGAATATGCCTCCGATCAGGCCCAATTTATTTGAACTTTCGATCAATTTCTTGCATCCGGCAGCTGTTGTTACATTATTTGTGTCAATTAAAACTTGTACGCCACGTGCTTTCCATCTACGGATCATTAACGATTGATAGCCTGTCCTTATACCACTTCGACTAGTCAAAACCAGTTTCTTCGCACCACGCAATACCATCCAATGCGACAATTCCAATCCAAATCCTCCCAACCCGCCGACGATGATGTAAGTTTTATGAGGATGCATGTATGTCCTTGGAATAGCATTCACCAATTTTCTGGATGGTTTCACTACTCTTGTTGACTCTTCGTCGCGCACTTTAATAACAACTTTACCGATATGTTTACCGGAAGCCATGAATCGGAACGCTTGTTCGACTTGCTGTTCGCTAAAAACTGATGTCGGTAGTGGACGAACAGCGCCGTTCTTGATGCCCTCCGCAACGAGTGCGACCACTTCTTTTTTAGTAGCGTCATCACCTTCTATAACACTGTCCAAAAAAATGCCATGGAATGAAGTGTTCTTCAAGAAAATTGACATACCCAAAGATGAATTGTTGCTCATATCGAATTTTCCAATTTCTAAGAAACGTCCGTTTAGTCCTAAGCATCTGACTGATGCCTGTAATTTTTCTTCAGCTAACGAATTCAGGACTAAATCAACACCACGTCCTTGGGTCTCACGCATAATCATTTGTTCGAACGACGTGTCTCGAGAATGCCCAATATGACGATCAGTCAATTGTGGAAATGTTTTCTTCAAGAAGTCACGTTTATCTTGACTTCCGACCGTTGTATAAACGGTAAGACCATTATGCAATGCCACTGATATGGCAGCTAGTCCCACGCCACCTGATCCAGCGTGAATTAAAATCTTCTCGCCCTTCTTCATCTTACCGCGCATAACAAGCGCATAATATACGGTAGCATAGACAATCGGAACTGTGGACGCTTGCTCCATTGTCCAATTACTAGGAATATCCCACATCACATTGCGAGCTGCGACACAAGTTGTTGCCAACGATTTCGCCGCAACCATCGCCATGACACGCTTACCATGCGAATCACGTCCGGAAAATTCCAGACCTAAGAGACAGTCCTGTTGAGCTAAGCCGTCAGACAATGCATCGGTTGAAAGTTTTCCGGAACTCAACATAACATCACGGAAGTTAATAGGTGCATAATAAACTGTGCACAGTTCTTGATTATCGTCGCCATATGCGGGTTTTTCACTCGATAACGGACCTTCGATCCACTTCAAGCTGGCCAAATCGCCTTTGGTCAAGGCATTGATGTACGCATGTTCAACTTGTGAAGATGCGGTGTCCCCGATTGAATCTAATCTTATGTGTCGGAATGTTCCCCAACCGCTTGTCTTCAGCACATTACAAATTAAATCCTTGTTCATCTGTTCCTGATAGAATTTCGAATCGAATGAGAATTTCTCGGCGGCCTTGTTTTGCATGAAGAACAGTCGAGCGAACCGACCTCCAGCTTCGTTCTTAATGCAGTTCATAAAGCCAACAGCTCCAAATAGCTCTTCACCCTGGCAAACCAAGTACACAAACTTTTCTTCTTTTTTGGCAGTTGCAAGTTCTCTTTGAAGTTGCTCTAACCACTTAAAGTTCTTCTCAGTCAATTGAATCAGAACCTTTTTCCGATTTCGGATATCGACTTCTGAACGAACCAACAGGAAGACTCGTTGGCCACAACGTTGCTCCCAGACAACTGTGAAATTCATCCGTTGCAATAGTTTCACTCCCATTTTTTCATACCTCGATTGAAGTTCATCGAGCAGGATAAAACCTTCTTCCCGAATGGTATTCATCATATTTTCAAATACCTTATTGCTATCGGGACGCGATAGAACATCATAACCGAAAATCATATGGCAATTTTGTTCTACGGGTCCTTCGGTAATATTCTTGTTAACTATCCGAATTCCGGAATCGCCGAAATGTGTCTTTAGTTGCTCTCCGTTTTTGGTTGACGCAACGACAACATCCGAAGCCAATGTCGGTTCGCCTTCGATAATATTCAAAATGTGCTGTGCCATTAAATCATCTGTACTTCGTTCGTTTGCCAATTCGACGACCTTGATTTTAAGTGCTCCGCCCGAATTGTCTGTAACTAAATGTAAAGCAACGGTAAGAGCATGTTGACGAGCCTTTTCGGTATTTTCCGACAACTCTGAGGTATTGTGTTGTGGCATGAAAACATACCGCTCTAAAGTAGGGGGAACTTGTGTGCCCGAACGTCTTGGCGCCAACGAAGCTTTCAATCCGCGTATCTCAACTCCGCCACATTTAATTACATCGATATCTTTGTACATGTAAACTGGTAGGGTCTTATTCTTGCCACTTACTTGTGATAGCAGCTCCATCTGTTTCATGGGATTAATAATGACTTTCTCTATTCTAGTCGGCAGGTATAACTCTCGGAAATCTTTATCCAATATACTAAATTGCAGCATTGTGTCCATGAAGGTGATCCAATTATCTTGCCAATCCAAACTTCCGGTCGATGCTTGTCCATCCGATTGCGAGACACCTCGGAACATACCACTGTAATCATAGCCTCGTAATCGCAGCTCCTTGTAGACATCGTTCCTGTTTATCGGTATTCCTGTCTTGTTGTTTTCCAATGGCTCCAGAGGCAGTTCTTCCCTCTCTACTTGATCAGGAATTGTGATTTTTCCGGAAACGGCCAACGAACCACCTTCGCAGATCTCAAAGTTTCCAGTTCCATCGAAGAAGTTTACGCCGAACTTAACCGAACCTTTCTTCTTGAGGGTCGTAGCACGATGGAATATGACATTTTCGAGAACAACCGGAGTTCGCGTCATATCACTGGCACGCATTTTTGCGAATGTTTTCCATGCGAGAGTCATGTAGCCGGTAGCCGGGAAGAGAATTCGCCCATCGATCGTGTGACCAGCCATGAAGCTATCGTCCTCGTTCGCAAGGTTAATTTCAACTAGAGTTTCGCCAGATTGATCTAAATTAGATACGAAATATGTTAAAAAGTTGTGCAGATCAACAATGCGTTCTATTTTTTTCAGCCAAAACAATAAATCTAGTTACTCACTTTCTCCTCCAAATTTCGGACTCGTCCAGCGTTGCGAGTGATCCCAACTAATCTTTGAATTTAACATCGGAGTTCCTTTGCCTACCGGGAAAGAAACCGTCCTGAACAATTTCGGTACGTTAGGTTGTGCACCAGCTGCAAACAGTCTGCGAAAAAGAAATCATTTAATGTCCTGATTATTTATATATCGATTAGTTTGTGCCTTACTTTCCAACATTGGTAAGCAAAAATTCCAAATTATCGTCATGGTACCGTTTGGCTAAGCTCAAGCTAATCGCGGCTCCGCCTAGAGCACGTTTAAGAATAGCTTGCAATAAACCATGCGGTGCAATTTCAATGCAAATTGCATTTTTCGGCACATGTTGGAACGCTTCGTGGAACAAAACGGGCGATAATAAATTATTAACATGATAGGCAGCGGAACTCTGCTTAGCTACAGGAGAATTCCATCCACTCTCTGGAATACTCGAACTAATCCAGCGAGAAGTCCTGTTTTTCGGGTTCGGAATAATCTTATCCAAGCTCTTACGTAGTTTTGGACCAGCCTCTGCAATGTATTTGCAATGGAACGCATACCCGGATGTTTTTACAGCTTTCGCGAACGTACCAGCCGACGATAATTTTTCAACCACTTCATTAACTTTATCTTGTGGACCGGAAATTGTAACACTGTCCGCGCTATTATGACACGCAGGCATTACACCTTCCGGCAATGTTCGTTGACATTCTTCCCAAGACAATCCAACAGCGGCCATCAAACCCTTCGGTAGATCGGTGTCTTGAACACTCCTACCTCGCCAGTAGGCAGCCAGAACAGTTTGTTCGGGACTGAAACAGCCATCGGCATAGGCACAACCCAATTCACCAACTGAGTGTCCTACTATTCCATCGGGACTAATATTTATACTAGTCAAGACGTCAGTTAGTGCAACTTGCATGGCAGCAATGGACACAAATGAATTCAACATGTTTTCGAAACGTGCTTCGTCCGAACGTGTCAAAATATCAATTAGATCGACGCCTTCAGGACGTAAGACTTCAGCGCAACGATGAATACTCTTGTTGAACACTTCCAGGCCCATCAAATCCTTGGCCATGCTGGCCCATTGGCTTCCCATTCCAGAATAAATGTACCAAATTGGTCGATGCAATTCCGTACATTCGACTACTTCGCGAATTGGACTGGGTTTATTCGTGACAACTGAATAGCCACGGAAATAATGGTGTGGAATGTTTCCCGAATGAATTTCATTGATGAGTGCAAAGTATTCTTCATCGTCTTTGTAAGACTCAGCGTCTTCTAACAAGTCTTGAACAGCATCTACGGTTCGACCGGATACAACAATCAACTTTGCGGGTCCATCTTTCGGGGTGTCTGCCTTCGGTTTTGAATTTGATTTTAAGATAACATGCGCATTCGCACCGCCAAAACCAAACGAATTCAAACCGACAATGCCACCGTTCCATGGAGTGTTTTTGTCGACAACTTGAAGTTTACCTTCAGTCAAGCCGTACAAATCGGGATTGGGGGTTTTGTAATGCAAATTGCCCGGAATGACACCGGTTTCCATAGCGATCAGTACTTTTGCGATCGCACAAACTCCCGACGCAGGTTCCGAATGTCCCATATTCGACTTTACCGAACCGATCAAAAGCGGTGTTTTGCGATCTTTACAGAAGAAATCTGTAATCGAATTAATCTCTTGGGGATCGCCAACTTTAGTGCCAGTACCGTGAGCCTCAACGTACGCAACATCGGCCGGATTTAATCCAATCTCTTCGTATGTTTCGCGAATCAAACGATTTTGCATATTACCATTGGGGAACGTAATTCCCTGCTCCTTATTACCGTCGGTGTTTGTGCGTACATTTAATACACTTGCGTAAATTCGCTTTGCATCCTTCGCCCGTTGCAAGAAAACCGAAACAATAGCGTCCGAACGAACGTATCCCGCTCCACTTTCATCAAATGCCTTGCACATACCGTCAGGACTCAACATGTTGAGGCGTTTGAATTGCAACGATATGGTTGGTTTTAGAACCAAATTGGAACCGCAAACAATCGCTGAATCACATTTGCCCGCTTTAATATCGGAAAATGCATGCTCCATCGCATAAATAGAACTCGAACATGCTGAGTCCACAGAAAAACTTGGTCCTTTAAAGTCAAACGTGAACGAAATACGATTGGCAAACATACTACGAGTACATCCTGTTAATCCGTAGCCATTTACGAGTTCGGGATCACTGCACCAATACTGTTCAGTTTCGGACGACATTACAGCGGTGTAGACACCGGTACGCGAACCGCATAAATCTCGTGGATTTATACCTGAAAAAACAATCACATGGATTTTATTCAATCAATTTCAATGAGATAGAACAAAGCTGGACGTACCGGCATCAACTATAGCCTCATGTGTTGTTTCTAATAGCATTCGTAACTGCGGGTCCATGCAGTCCGCTTGCTTTTGATGTACATTGAAAAATTGTTGATCGAAATGTTCTAAGTCGTCGTCCTTAATTTTACCCATCCTTGGAGGTAAATCATAGAGTCCTAAATGTAAACAGTAAATAAATTAATTATGCAATACTGAACTTAATTGCATATGACATCTCAAGTGAAATTCCGCATTAAATTGAGATCTTTGTTGCTTAAACATTCGAAACCTGTATTTACCTTTTGGCCATCGTCGCGGATCATCGTTAACCATATCCACACCGTCGTATAAATTTCTCTTAAACTCTTCCATATTGGAACTTTCCGGTAAACGACCGGAGAAACCAGATATAACAACATCGTCTTGTACCGATCGATAGGCATAATGTCCCCCTAGGTCCGTGGGGACATTATACCGATTATCAGTAGCTACTTTTTCTACAAATCGTGCCGGCATATTGCTGTTCTTTGCTGTATTAGGACGTATTTTACGTTTATTCGATCGCCTCTTATTATTACTACTACCGCTGGATAATGATGGAATAGTTGTGCTACTTCCACCGTTAAATTCAATGATTTTTGTTGGTTTAGATTCTGAAACAATTCGAAAAAAAATATAAAAAATTATTGATAGATTTCGATTGAATTTAATCCGAACAATTCTAGTCAAAATAACGCCCACATATCGGATACGTTCTCTAAATTTTAGCTAATGTTGTTCGATACACTCAAGAATTTCCCGAATCTCATCGCCTATTTTACCGTAAAGAAAAAAATTCTTAAACTCTTATATACTCTTGATCTTCGGAATGGAAACGCAGTGTACATTAATTTATTTTAGCTTTAAACAAATTAACAAAACCAGAGTTGTACTGTTACTTTTGAAAGAAAAATTAGATCCAGATTGTTAACTAGACAAGAAATTATTAAATTTCGCCTCAAATCGAAAGAATATCCCGGCTTTGATTGTGCTGAATCCGAATTTTACTGCTTAAGGGGGTCGTCTTATGTGACGGCCAATTTTTTCTGCTTTTTTTGGGAATTTTTTTTTTTCAGATTATGAAAGAACCAAATGGAAATTTTTACCACATATTTATTCATATTTCAACTAACGTTAGAAAATTTTTTTAAGGAGAAATATTGTTTTTCATTTTTGCAAGTGTTTTTTCTTGAAAAAAAGAGTTGTCGAATGGCTGCCATGATTCCGGCTGTCCCCCTCATCTGAAATCAAAAAATTAAATTGATATTTCATTTATAGGCCTTTGGCTATAACTGGTACCAGAATTAATTCAAAATTTTGGAAATTAAAAAATTGACCGTTATTTTTTCCAAATTTTCAAATATTCGGGTTTTTTTCGATGAATTTAGCTTCAGCTAAACAATACTATGACATATATCGCTAAGATTCTGCTACCAGTTGTAACTAGGGATCCGCTGAACATGTTATTAAAATTTCAGCGCAATCGGTTCAGTAGTTTTTTCTGAATTGTGGCAGCCAATTTGAAAAATGCAGTTTTGAGAAAAACGCAATTAAAGATCGGTGGTAGCCCTGGCGAACTTTGAACAGCTGCTCCATTATACGGCTATTACTTTATAACGACTTCGAATTCGGAGAAATCCTTTTACATACATATTCTAGGAATAATTTAGAAGTAATTTAAGGTGTTTTTTTCAACTGGATCAGATCACAGTTGAAAAAAACGATGTGGATCAACCCAAAAGCTAGTTTAGCAGGGTTAACAATCCTGTTGGTAAATGCCTTGAATAAACTGTATGGGCAGGTCAACGTGTAGTTTTCCTTTATTACATGTAGCGATGAAACTCTGTAGAAAATGCACAGAAATACAAATGCTTTTTCAATAATTTTGAATATGCTGTCTCTATATTACACATAGACTTAAATTTCCGTACAAAATGTATTGATTTCCCACGAATATTCTAGACTATTGGGTGCAAATACCTGCTACAAATTAAATTTACTGTTGTCATTATCAGCTGAATCGCAGGGCGCCATCTGTGAAAATGCTAAAATTGTAGTCTGGGTGGCTTAGTGGCTAGAGCACTTGCCATCGGTGCACCTGGTACCAAGTTCGAATCTGCTTGGCGGCAAATAATTTTCGAGAATGGGATTGGGTGCCGGTCTACCAGTTCACTCAACTGTAAATGAGTACCTGAGTTAAAATCGGAGTAATAATCACGGACGAGCATGTGGCTGACCACTTCACCTCCTAGTGTTCCGTTGGTCTAGTAATGAAGTAACTCTAGCATTACTTCAAGGCCTAGGCCCAATTTGGGCTGTTGCGCCATTGATTATTATTATTTATTCTCTGCTGTTGTTTTCAATGTAAAACCAATGATTTTGATCTTGATCCAGTTGAAAAAAACACCTTTTTTTGACCCGGCACATAGGACGACACCCTTAAGCGGTTTGATCATTCATGACTCGATGCAAGCAGATTGATTTGGATAGACAATGTTGATGGGATGGATGTTAGTCTTTTACTTTTTACTTTTACTTCGTATTACGCGAGACAAAATCAAACATTCAACGGGCTGAACCGCATATGCGATCATAATGGGGACAAAAGTAAAAGCATCGTCAAATATAATTCATAGATCCTTAACAGTATGAACTTGACGGAAAAAAACATTGTTGATGTGATTATCAACACAAATAGGATTACGTGTCCTGTAAAAAAAATGCAATTGCATTTGTTGTGCCCAGCACCCCAGAAAACTCTCCAGCTCATCTACGCACTATTTGGTTTTCCTTCCGTGCCGTTAAAAATAAGCCACGCCAGTCGTTCGGTCATGTCGCGGTCAGATGTCTTGCTTAAGCCGAATTTTCAGGTTTTTTTTTTATATTTTTCGACTGTAGTATCCGTGGATACTCGATACTGCAGTCTCAACATATTTATTAATATTTAGAAAAAGATGAATATAGTGCATTCAGATTTTACTGAAGGACTAAGCAGTCATTGTGAGAATGTAGTTTTTTCGATTTTTAAGCCATCAGCAAATTACAAAAAGTTGAAACAAAAGAGGATCAAATGGAACCTCTGTTTTTTTTTAACCTGTACTGATTGGGAGAGGTCACAATTGATTGAACAAATTGAACAAATTTGTTAATGCGTCCGCAATTAGTTTTTAAAAAATTTAAAAATGATTGACAGAGAGCAGATTAGTCGATAACTCTTAAAATTTGATTTTTGCAGATTTTAAAATACACAAAAATTAAAACTAATAGTAGACTGTATACTTGCAAAATATTTGACTATTTTCGCAAATAAATCCAGATAGTGTGTACATACTCATCCAATTTTTGTTTGATAAAATGTTTTTTTTTATTTGCCTCTGACAAGGCCTGTTTAAACTGAAAATAAGACTGAAATTTTTCTCAAATGTTTGTGGTTAAATATTTGACTGTGTGTCATACAGGGCGTAATACATTTTTTACTATTCTGTTATCCAACCAGAGGGGTGCACTGAAACAACTTTATTTTTGGAAGAGATCATTTCAAAAAAGGACCTTCAAGCTTTAACTGAAGAAAATTCGATTCGGTCCTTAAAATGAAAGCATCCATAGGCTTAATTCGATTCATCACCACACTTCAATTCAACGATATAATTAATTTAGGTGTAATATAAATAAGATGAGGATCCGACTAGAATGACTCTTCCACTTCTGGTCATTAGTGTTGAAGACAAAAATATGACCCCTTGTTCAGTTTTCCAATTAGGGAGCTAGAATTCTTTTTGCTCATTTTATCTATACACGATTTTGTAGCTGTTCTTGTAACTGACACGTCGGAACGTTAAGAAATAAGACCGGTCTCAAAAGTTCGTCTAACAACCCGTTTCTTCCATCATAAAATATACCCAGTGGAAGGTTCGCCATAGTTAGGGACGAGACGAAAACAGAACTGAGCTTTGATGTCTAAAATTTTTTTTCAGTTTGGATCAATCAGGACGTTGAAATTGTCATTCCATTAAGTTATTTTTTCGTAATCCATTAAAATTAGGTTCAGAATTCCTTCTATGGATCGTGCTTCTAGATATCAATCAACAGCTATCGTCAGAACTTTGTAGGGTGAGTTTTTCCGTAATGATTTAATTACTCGAACCGCGACTTAGATGTGCGATGTCGAGATATAACAATCACATCATAAATCTCGTAAGTGAAACTAATAGCAGGATAAGATTCGAACCAAAACAGTCGTAATATGATTTGAAATGAAATTATTAAGGCAGATAAAAAGGTTGATCATATCACATAAAAATTGATAAAAGGTGTAATTTTTTTTTTAAGCACAGAATACTATTAGAAGCTATTAGGCTATAAGCACAATGGGCTAATATCCCGTGGTCTAAGAAACAAATTGATAATGAAAGCAACAACAGTGAAAACAGTGAAAAATTTAAAATGAGTCATAATTAAAGAAGAACGATTACCAACCTCGTACGATCAAAAATTATATCCTGAACTGAATGCACGATAAAAACAAATTTTGAGGAATAAAATCACAAGATTCCTAAATACGATCTTGTTTTTTTGCACTATCGATTTAAAATTATATTTAAAAAAATAAATCATACGATCACTTGCCGTTTTAAAATACGCTCTATCAACTATACGAGTAGACTCCGCGAAGAACTTAGACAAGAAGCCGCGGGCAGGACAGCTTTTATAGGAGTAGAATTACAAATACAATAAAATTCAGTCGACCGAAAAATACTAAAATTATGGTACACACATGAATAATAAAATGCTTTTGATTTTACTGAAGTGGGGTAAAATAATGGATAAACAGCATTTAAAAAAAAATTTTCTTATAAACGAGATTGTAATTGATTTTGTTCCATCTGTTTTAAGAAGTGTTTGGCGAAAGTTTGCAATTATTTACAACTGAATTCATAATGTTATTAAGGAGCTGTTATTTATTGGTAGGTTTTATTATATAATCAGCTGAATAAATTCATTTTGTGTCAATTTTGAATTTAAAAGGTGTTCTGGAATGCGAAAACAAAAAACAAATTACGAAGAAAAACTTTTCGTCTGTTTGTTCTGCAAACTATGCTTAAACTCAGTTAAATTTTTTAGATCAAACAGACAGTAGGACAAATAACAAAATTTTCTGACTAAACTAGTCTATGATGCGGTGGAAAGACATTATTTTCAGGATATGATAGCAGCATTGCTATTATTGAAGTTCTGTGTTGTTGTTTGTGTAAAAAAAGCTTGACCTGAATTGGAATGCAAACACACGACCTCTAAATTGATAGACTAGAGGAGTCCTTAGAGTCCAAATCGCGTCTTGTTTTACGATCTTTTCTTAGCCCGATCTAATTTTCTCCTTGAAGCTTAACAAAGTAGTTATTTTTCCGGAAATAGGTGGTTAGCCTATCGTTCATCCCCGGTGAGGAAGAGTATACAAAATAATTAAGAATAGTTTTTTTTTTGGGAATGGATAAAGCTTCTGACTTATTCTATCAATGGTTTTGTAGTCTAGAAAAATTTAACGAACGAGTCTATAAAAATTTCTTAAGCGCCAAATACACGATATAACAGTTGTACCAACTTATGTTGTTGCGATTTCTGTCCAACGGTTGTATGAACGGTAGACACGATACGATTTTACAATTTTCTTGCTATGTGTATGTGATCGTGCGATATCGGTCCAACCATCGTTCATAAGCGCATACAGTACACTATCGTCGTACACAACGAAAAATCGGGGCAATAATTGGTACAACCGTTGTATCGTGTATTTGCCGCTTTAACAAATTTAATAAACGGGGACATCACCTTTTAGGGCTAGTGAAGACTGGGTACTAAACAATTGGGCAAAAAATTGGCAACAAACTTACCTCCAAGTCTTCAGCAGGTCCGGTATCGTTAAGCAGTTCTTCCATGGTTTAATAGTTTTCGGGATCTCGGGCCCTAAAAAAACGCTGAAATATTGTTGCAATTCTACCAAACACTTTAAAATCAGAAGGACACCGAAATCAACAAACCGCGAACGAATAGGATTTATACGGCAGCAGCTGTAAAACGACGAATGAGTGCTTTTCTAAAAACACCATCGAACTGAATGTAAGATGGATGGTGTCTAGAGCTGAGAGAATTCTTGCGTAGAACAGTTAATAAATTGAGTGAAAAAGAAATTGAAATTTCTGCTTCGAACTGTACAGATGGATTCAAATGAAATTTTAAATCAAAATGAATAATTTTATATAACGTTTTTTTTTCAAAGATCAATATTTGCCATTTGTAAAAAAGCTCAAGAACGGCTTTCAAACTTGTTCTGGACTCGAATCCTCAAAAAAGAGCAAAACTAAACGGCGTTGCTTCGTGCTCTATACAAAAAATTTACTATTTTAAATATTCTTTTGAGAAAAAAAAATCACCAGGATTGGCTTCAGCGTAACTTCATGTCTTGAGATTGGACACTGTGAAAACACCACCATAAGACACGACTCTCGGAGTAGTGTTAACAGCAACCTTTACCTTTCGTCAGAACTAACCGAGTATTTCACGTTCGATTCACTACTCTGTCATGACCGAACGTTTCATAGAACCCAATCACTGCCAAAAGTTATTGCCATTAAATCCATTCGTATATGAAGCCCCGTTTCCAAAATTCGTGTATCACTTTCAGTTGTTGTCCGAGGCCAGGGTAATGCCTTGAGTCGATTTGATATTATTTGGGAAAGCTTTGGGTGTCTTCAGCCGCCATCCAACAGCAACTGCTAATTTCCAACTGTGGGCACATCTTTCATCCTAAAGGAATCGAAAATTTCACAAATCATTAACTTCTTTGTGAGTACTTTATATTTATTTAAAAACCGAATATTTAAATTCTTTTCTTTTATAAAATTTCCATATTTTCTTTAATCTGTTTTTTTTAGATAGTAGTATATTTTGTCGATACTTTCCTTAAATACCCATTTGTTACGTTTTACATCTTTTTTATGTGCAATAAAATTTTTATGTTGTAGCTTTCGCACTTATAAAATTGTGGAGAAAACAGTGACAACTTGATAAATTTTATTTTTCATTTTTTTTTTTACTTTAATTAATTTTCACAGCATTTTATGGAGAGGAGCGCAAATAAACTAACAAATGCGAAAAAGTAAGCGATTGTGTCTTTTATGTTTGTTTTAATTTTTAACTTTATTTGGATAGTTTTCATAATCCGATTTCATTGGAAAGAGCTTCTTAATTAATTGCAACAATATTATAAATTTTATGAACAAATGTGTAAATATGAAAAAATAAGTTAATTTATACGTTCTACGTATAAATCTTAAAAAGAAAGAAAAATTGTGATTCCCCCAAAATAAGTAATTTCTGTAGTCTGTTTTAAGTGAGTGATTAAACGTTTCGATTATAAAATTGCAAATGTCCAAAACAAATGGACCTAGACGAATGGACATTTGCAGGATTATAATTGAATGAAAAATAAAAGAAGATGCTAATAGTAATAAACCCTTGTATACATTTAATTTAAATATAATTACTATATTTTTGTGATGTTTTGTTTATCTCCGTTCCCGGCATTTTCTAATTTATAACAGTACAGTTCAATTTTTTTTCCTTATTTAATTTTTGTATAAAACTAACCATGAGTGCAAAAATAGCTTGAAATCAAATTCGTAACTTCTTTTTATATAACTTCTCAAAAATTAATAAGTGTAGCTTTTTTTTTGTTTGGATTTTAATTTTTTTTTAGCTTTCTTTGGAATGTTTAAACTTATGATTAAAGAGCTACCCATTGAATTCGTTTTAATAGAATAAAATAAAGACAAACAAGTATTAATGTTGTTTGTTTTGTTTTTGTTTGTCTCTTTTTATGAATAGTGCGAAAAACACGTTTTCGCGTACATAAATATTTCTTAAAATGGGTAAAGGAGAAGAAAAATTATAATAATAATAATTTACGTGTAACATTAACGAGAATTTACGTTAGTAAACCTTTTAAGATATCTACTATTGTTCCTACGGATTCTTCTTCGCTTAAGATAGTTCGGTGATTTCCCTCGACCGTTAAAATTTTCACTTCTTTTTCGCATACCTGAAATAAAAAAATACAATGTTATTGTGATTATGCGATTGATAGTTAAGTTAAGTGGCAAAATTCTGATCCGACTAACAGACTCCCGAGTAGAACCCCTATCATTAGCACTTTTAACATTGCTAATATAAAAACACTCAGGAAAAATTCATCACCGAAAGATATTCAAAATTTTTAGAAACTTAAAATTCAATATTCTTATATATCTATTGGTCGTTAAATCCAATTTAGTTAAAAGAGACGCATAGGTACTATTCTACTAAAAATCCCGTGAAGTTTTTTCGGCGTTTTGTAACAATAAATGATACTATATGCCGGAAACGAAAGAGTAGTCAAACCTATGGACTGCATCAGCTGGGAAGGTGATGGCGTCCATCCATTGGGATGCGAATTCCTGTCTTGAAAACAAATTGGGTGCAATGAAGGCGGTCAAGGACTCGGCCAAGGACTCTTTCAAGTGCCTTGAAGAATCTGAAGGGTCATACTTTATTTGATTGGGACATTTGTTATTGTTGGTGTAACGAATTTGTTTTTGCTAACTAGATCGCAATTTTTGAAGAAGACTGTTTCGAAGATCAAACGCCTTGTTAAGGGGAGCAAACCCTCTACAATTTTAAAATAATTTTTTGTTCACATATTTCGAAAGTACAAAGCGAAACGAACGTTGCCCAAGCAAAAGAGTCAGTTTAGCTCGAAAGTATATCGTGTGCGGTTGAATTTTCGAAAATAAAATGCCAAGCTATCCTAAAGGAACGCGAGGTAACATAGCTCAAGGGAATCAATTCACAGATAAATGCGAGGAGAGTACAAGTGACGGTGTGAGTGAGTTAGAATTTGAAGGTTTATTATATGCGCCTGGAATCGGTAAGTCACTAAAACTAATAGTTTTCTC
Organism: Beris morrisii; assembly: GCA_951812415.1. NCBI lineage: Eukaryota > Metazoa > Arthropoda > Insecta > Diptera > Stratiomyidae > Beris > Beris morrisii. The sequence continues at coordinate 105,984,956 of OX638313.1, read as the reverse complement.
TTATGGAAACTTTTAACGCGATTATCTCGCAACTGCATCTTCAAAAACTGCTCGTGCTGTAGCTCAAAAAGTTATGGATCGATTTGGCTGATTGTTGGAAGCTTTCTGTCTATATCAATATCGGAAGGATATACCTAAAGTTTTGAGGATATCGCGTAAGTAAACTACTTTTTTGGGGTAAAAATTGTGAAAAAATAGTCGAAAATTTAACATTTGATTAAAAAGCCGCCTATCTTTTTTTGTTTACATCTGTCAGTAAATAAATATATATTTGTTTTCTGTTTAAGATCAATAGAAAAAATATGACAAATACAGAACTTTTCGATATCACGCAAAAGACGCCTAACACCTTATAACGCCGCCATTTTATTTTGTTAAACAAACACTTGAAAGTTTTAATAATATCATGTCAAAATTTAAAAGTGATACGATTATTTTATAACCATAAAAAAAATTATGAAAAATGACTCATTTTCGGGCGTCTAAAGGGTTGCTCCCCTTAAGCGAACCTAATAAATCAATCAAGTCAACATACAAATCCTATGCCAAGCTCCAAGCATTATGAAAAAAAGAAAGGCAGACTGAGTATAATCGTATGCTAAAGGACGTCACTAATGCTAACAGTCCTTTCTTCTTCTAGAGGAATGAAAACACACTTTAATAAAATTCTGAGTTTTGCTTCAAAATCGCAATGTGGTTTCCATTTCCAATTAACTTCGACCAAACAGTAATAATAAAGAGTTAAGCTTACCTCTGATAAACCGTAATCAGCTTCTAATTTAGCGTAATTCTCTGTTGGTTTGATTAGTGTTACAGTACTATTAATTTTATACGAAGCGCGGAATTGATCAGCGGCTAGTAATTTATGGTAGAATGCGGTGGCGGTTTTGATTATCTGTAAAAAAAATCACATTATTATAATCGGAAAGGAAATGGGTTTAATTTTTTTTCATTCTTACCAAATCAATAGGTTGGTTGATTTCGGTTTGAAGTAGCTCAGCACATTTCTCGACCTTAGCCTCCCATGTCGGAATACGAAGCATTAATCGTGAGACCTGAAATTTTAAAAGAAAATAAATCATATTCTATGCGAAACAAACGTTAAGTGTATACTTACGCCGCCATAATCTAGATTGCCTAAAACCATTCCGAAGTAAGCTAGAGCATACGATTGATTCTGATCCTCATTTGATTCGAGCGCATTTCGTTTCTGTTTATGAGTTTCCGTGTACCACGATACATATTTCGGTGCACCATCCAACATAACCAGCTTGACTTCTTCCTTTTGTTTTTCTAAGTAGGTTGCCATTACGTACGCAATTGTCGCACCGAACGAATATCCTGCTATTGTATACGGACCTTTCGGTTGAATATTTTTAATTTGTTTTACGTAGAACTCTCCAAGGGCATCGAGCGATGAAAGTGGTGCATCGACCGTACATTGAAGACAATAGGCAGGAGAATCTAATTTTTCGGCTAGCGGAACAACTGGTGCGGCGAATCCTTCGATTGCGTGAATGAAGAAAATGGGCATCTTTTTAGAATCAGCGGGTGCTTTCGATTGTAATCGAACTATCGGTTCCGTAGGCATTAGTTCGGATAAGAAGACTACTTGAGTACCGTCACCGAACGGTGATGGTGTACTTCGTGATGGACTAATTGGTGCCGGTGATACCACACCAGTCGCTCCTTCAAGCTCTTTCAGTGCGGCAAACGTCAGTTGACGAATTTCTTGTGGCGACATAACAACATCGAAACTTCGTTCCAAGGTTTGTTTAATTTCGGCTCCCATTAGAGAATCCATACCGAGATCGGCTAATGTAGCCGCATCCTGTACGTTTTTCATGTCTCGTAGACCGAGAATATTCGCTATACAGCTAACTAAACTAATACCTCCGCTTGCGTCGGTTTTTCTTTTTTCAGCCACAACCATTGAAGCGAGAACTGGATGTGGTTGTTGCAGGAACAGATCCATTGTTTGCAGGCAGGAGTTCATTCGTTGGGGCAAAGTTCCACCGATTACGGTATCGTTATCACCCAAACTGTCAATGACTAAACCGGTGTCACCAATTGCTCCCCATTGGATTGCGATACCTGGAAAGCCGGAAGCTTGACGGTTTTCGCAGATTCGTTCCATTGCCGAATTGGCCAAGCCGTAATTGGTTTGACCGATATTACCGCGACCACAGGATACACTCGAGAAGCAAACAAAGTAGTCCAACTCAGTGCACATTTCGCGTGAGAGTGTGTCAAGGTGTTTGGAGCCTTCAACTTTCGGAATGCAAACCGTTTCGAAGTCGATTACGGTTTGTTTTTCTAATACATCATCGCGTAATACTGCAGCCAGATTGAATATGCCTCCGATCAGGCCCAATTTATTTGAACTTTCGATCAATTTCTTGCATCCGGCAGCTGTTGTTACATTATTTGTGTCAATTAAAACTTGTACGCCACGTGCTTTCCATCTACGGATCATTAACGATTGATAGCCAGTCTTTACACCACTTCGACTGGTCAAAACCAGTTTCTTCGCACCACGCGATACCATCCAATGCGACAATTCCAACCCAAATCCTCCCAACCCGCCGACGATGATGTAAGTTTTATCGGGATGCATGTATGTCCTTGGGATAGCATTCATCAATTTTGTGGATGGTTTCACTACTTTTGTTGACTCTTCGTCGCGCACTTTAATAACAACTTTCCCGATATGTTTACCGGAAGCCATGAATCGGAACGCTTGTTCGACTTGCTGTTCGTTAAAAACAGATGTCGGTAGTGGACGAACAGCGCCGTTCTTGATGCCCTCCGCAACGAGTTCGACCACTTCTTTCTTAGTAGCATCATCACCTTCCATAACACTGTCCAACAGAATGCCATGGAATGAAGTGTTCTTCAAGAAAATTGACATACCCAAAGGTGAATTGTTGCTCAAATCGAATTTTCCAATTTCTAAGAAACGTCCGTTTAGTCCTAAGCATCTGACTGATGCCTGTAATTTTTCTTCAGCTAAAGAATTCAAGACTAAATCCACACCACGTCCTTGGGTCTCACGCATAATCATTTGTTCGAACGACGTATCTCGAGAATGTCCAATATGACGATCAGTCAATTGTGGGAATGTTTTCTTCAAGAAGTCACGTTTATCTTGACTTCCGACCGTTGTATAAACGGTAAGACCATGATGCAATGCCACTGATATGGCAGCTTGTCCCACGCCACCTGATCCAGCGTGAATTAAAATCTTCTCGCCCTTCTTCATCTTACCGCGCATAACAAGCGCATAATATACAGTAGCATAGACACACGGAACTGTGGACGCTTGCTCCATTGTCCAATTATTAGGAATATCCCACATCATATTGCGAGCTGCGACACAAGTTGTTGCCAATGATTTCGCCGGAACCATCGCCATGATACGCTTACCATGCGAATCACGTCCAGAAAATTCCAGACCTAAGACACAGTCCTGTTGAGCTAAGTCGCCAGGCAACGCATCGGCTGAAAGTTTTCCAGAACTCAACATAACATCACGGAAATTAATAGGTGCATAATAAACTGTGCACAGTTCTTGATTATCGTCGCCATAGGCGGGTTTTTCACTCGATAACGGACCTTCGATCCACTTCAAGCTGGCCAAATCGCCTTTGGTCAAGGCATTGACGTACGCATGTTCAACTTGCAAAGATGCAGTATCTCCGATTGATTCTAATTTTATGTGTCGGAATGTTCCCCAACCGTTTGTCTTCAGCACATTACAAATTAAATCCTTGTTCATCTGTTCCTGATAGAATTTCGAATCGAATGAGAATTTCTCGGCAGTCTTGTTTTGCATGAAGAACAGTCGAGCGAAACGACCTCCAGTTTCGTTCTTAATACAGTTCATAAAACCGACAGCTCCAAATAGCTCTTCACCCTGGCAAACCAAGTACACAAACTTATCTTCTTCTTCGGCAGTTGCTAGTTCTCTTTGAAGTTGCTCTAACCACTTAAAGTTCTTCTCAGTCAATTGAATCAGAACCTTTTTCCGATTTCGGATATCGACTTGTGAACGAACCAACAGGAAGACTCGTTGGCCACAACGTTGCTCCCAGACAATTGTGAAATTCATCCGTTGTAATAGTTTCACACCCGTTTTTTCATAGTTCGATTGAAGTTCATCGAGCAATATAAAACCTTCTTCCCGAATGGTGTTCATCATATTTTCAAATACCTTATTGCTATCGGGACGCGATAGAACATCATAACCGAAAATCATATGGCAATTTTGTTCTACGGGTCCTTCGGTAATATTCTTGTTAACTATCCGAATTCCGGAATCGCCGAAATGTGTCTTTAGTTGCTCTCCGTTTTTGGTTGACGCAACGACAACATCCGAAGCCAATGTCGGTTCGCCTTCGATAATATTCAAAATTTGCTGTGCCATTAAATTATCTGCACTTCGTTCGTTTGCCAATTCGACGACCTTGATTTTAAGTGCTCCGCCCGAATTGTCTGTAACTAAATGTAAAGCAACTGTGAGAGCATGTTGACGAGCCTTTTCGGTATTTTCCGACAACTCTGAGGTATTGTGTTGTGGCATGAAAACATACCGCTCTAAAGTAGGGGGAACTTGTGTGCCCGAACGTCTTGGCGCCAACGAAGCTTTCAATCCGCGCATCTCAACTCCGCCACATTTAATTACATCGATATCTTTGTACATGTAGACTGGTAGGGTCTTACTCTCGCCACTTACTTGTGATAGCAGCTCCATTTGTTTCATGGGATTAATAATGACTTTCTCCATTCTAGTCGGCAGGTACAACTCTCGTAAATCTTTACCCAGGATACTAAATTGCAGCATTGTGTCCATGAAGCTGATCCAATTATCTTGCCAATCCAAACTTCCGGTCGATGCTTGTCCATCCGACTGTGAGACACCTCGGAACATACCACTGTAATCATAGCCTCGTAATCGCAGCTCCTTGTAGACATCGTTCCCGTTTAGCGGTATTCCTGTCTTGTTGCTTTCCAATGGCTCCAGAGGCAGTTCTTCCCTCTCGACTTGATCAGGAATTGTGATTTTTCCGGAAACGGCCAACGAACCACCTTCGCAGATTTCAAAGTTTCCAGTTCCATCGAAGAAGTTTACGCCGAACTTAACCGAACCTTCTTTATTGAGGATCGTTGCACGATGGAATATGACATTTTCGAGAACAACCGGAGTTCGCGACATATCACTGGCACGCATTTTTGCGAATGTTTTCCATGCGAGAGTCATGTAGCCGGTAGCCGGGAAGAGAATTCGCCCATCGATCGTGTGACCAGCCAAGAAGCTATCGTCCTCGTTTGCAAGGTTAATTTCAACTAGAGTTTCGCCAGATCGATCTAAATTAGATACGAAATATGTTAAAAAGTTGTGCAGATCAACAATGCGTTCGAATTTTTTTTCAGCCAAAACAATAAATCTAGTTACTACGTTACTCACTTTCTCCTCCAAATTTAGGACTCGTCCAGCGTTGCGAGTGATCCCAACCAACCTTTGAATTTAACATCGGAGTTCCTTTGCCTACCGGGAAAGAGACCGTCCTGAACAATTTCGGTACGTTAGGTTGTGCACCAGCTGCAAATAGTCTGTGAAAAAGAAATCATTTAATGTCCTGATTATAGATCGATTAGTTTGCGCCTTACTTTCCAACATTGGTAAGCAAAAATTCCAAATTATCGTCATGGTACCGTTTGGTTAAGCTCAAGCTAATCGCGGCACCGCCTAGAGCACGCTTAAGAATAGCTTGCAATAAACCATGCGGTGCAATTTCAATGCAAATTGCATTTTTCGGAACATGTTGGAGCGCTTCGTGGAACAAAACGGGCGATAATAAATTATTAACATGATAGGCAGCGGAACTTTGCTTAGCTACAGGAGAATTCCATCCACTCTCTGGAATGCTCGAACTAATCCAGCGGGAAGTCCTATTTTTCGGGTTCGGAATAATCTTATCCAAGCTCTTACGTAGTTTCGGACCAGCCTCTGCAATGTATTTGCTATGGAACGCATACCCGGATGATTTTACAGCTTTCGCGAACGTACCGGTCGACGATAATTTTTCAACCACTTCATTAACTTTATCTTGTGGACCGGAAATTGTAACACTATCCGCGCTATTATGACACGCAGGGATTACACCTTCCGGCAATGTTCGTTGACATTCTTCCCAAGACAATCCAACAGCTGCCATCAAACCTTTTGGTAAATCGGTTTCTTGAATGCTCCTACCTCGCCAGTAGGCAGCCAGAACAGTTTGTTCGGGACTGAAACAGCCATCGGCATAGGCACAACCCAATTCGCCAACTGAGTGTCCTATTATTCCATCGGGACTAATATTTATACTAGTCAAGACGTCAGTTAGGGCAACTTGCATGGCAGCAATGGACACAAATGAATTCAAAATGTTTTCGAAACGTGCTTCGTCCGATCGTGTCAAAATATCAATTAAATCGACGCCTTCAGGACGTAAAACTTCAGCACAACGATGAATACTCTTGTTGAACACTTCTAGGCCCATCAAATCCTTGGCCATGCTGGCCCATTGGCTTCCCATTCCAGAATAAATGTACCAAATTGGTCGATGCAATTCCGTACATTCGACTACTTCGCGAATTGGACCGGGTTTATTCGTAACAACTGAATAGCCACGATAATAATGGTGTGGAATATTTCCGGAATGAATTTCATTGATGAGTGCAAAGTATTCTTCATCGTCTTTGTAAGATTCAGCGTCTTCTAGCAAGTCTTGAACAGCATCTACGGTCCGACCGGATACAACAATCAACTTTGCGGGTCCATCTTTCGGGGTGACAGCCTTCGGTTTTGGATTTGATTTTAAGATAACATGCGCATTCGCACCGCCAAAACCGAACGAATTCAAACCGATGATGCCACCGTTCCATGGAGTGTTTTTGTCGACAACTTGAAGTTTACCTTCTGTCAGGCCGTACAAATCGGGATTGGGGGTTTTGTAATGCAAATTTCCCGGAATGACACCGGTTTCCATAGCGATCAGTACTTTTGCGATCGAACAAACTCCCGACGCTGGTTCCGAATGACCCATATTCGACTTTACCGAACCGATCAAAAGCGGTGTTTTGCGATCTTTACAGAAGAAATCTGTAATCGAATTAATCTCTTGAGGATCGCCAACTTTAGTGCCAGTACCGTGAGCCTCAACGTACGCAACATCGGCCGGATTTAATCCAATCTCTTCGTATGTTTCGCGAATCAAACGATTTTGCATATTACCATCAGGGAACGTAATTCCCTGCTCCTTATTACCGTCGGTGTTTGTGCGTACATTTAATACACTTGCGTAAATTCGCTTTGCATCCTTCGCCCGTTGCAAGAAAACCGAAACAACGGCGTCCGAACGAACGTATCCCGCTCCACTTTCATCAAATGCCTTGCACATACCGTCAGGACTTAACATGTTGAGGCGTTTGAATTGCAACGACATGGTTGGCTTTAAACATAAATTGGAACCGCAAACAACCGCTGAATCACATTTGCCCGCTTTAATATCGGAAAATGCATGTTCCATAGCATATAAAGAACTCGAACATGCTGTGTCCACACAAAAACTTGGTCCTTTAAAATCGAACGTGAACGAAATGCGATTGGCAAACATAGCACGAGCACATCCTGTTAATCCGTAACCATTTACGAGTTCCGGATCACTGCACCAATACTGTTCAGTTTCGGACGCTGATACACCGATGTAGACACCGGTACGCGAACCGCATAAATCTCGTGGATTTATACCTGAAAAAACAACATGGATTTTATTCGATCAATTTAAATGAGATAGAACAAGGCTGGACGTACCGGCATCAACTATAGCCTCATGTGTTGATTCTAATAGCATTCGTAACTGCGGGTCCATGCAGTCCGCTTGCTTCTGATGTACATTGAAAAATTGTTGATCAAAATGTTCTAAGTCTTCGTCCTTAATTTTACCCATCCTTGGAGGTAAATCATAGAGTCCTAAATGTAAACAGTAAATAAATTAATTATGTAATACTGAACTTAATTACATACGACATCTCAAGCGAAATTTCGTATTTAATTTAGATCTGCTTAGAGATGCTTTAAACATTCGAAACTTTTATTTACCTTTTGGCCATCGTCGCGGATCATCGTTTACCATATCCACACCGTCGTATAAATTTCTCTTATACTCTTCCATATTTGAACTTTCCGGTAAACGACCGGAGAAACCAGATATAACAACATCGTCTTGTACCGATCGATTGGCATAATGTCCCCCTAGGTCCGTGGGGACATTACACCGATTATCAGTAGCTACTTCTTCTGCAAATCGTGCCGGCATATTGCTGTTGTTTGCTGTATTTCGACGTTTTTTACGTTTATTCGATCGCCTCTTATTATTACTACTACCGCTGGATAATGATGGAATAGCTGTGCTACTTCCACCGTTCAATTCAATGATTTTTGTTGGCTTAGATCCTGAAAGAATTCGAAAAAAATATATAAAAAATTATTTATTGATTTCGATTCAATAATAAAAGTTTTATCCGAACAATTCTAGTTAAAATAGCGCTCAAATATCGGATACGTTACACAATTTTATCTAATGCTATTCGATACCCTAAAGAATTTCCCTAATCTCAACGCCTAAATTACAGCACAGAAAAAAATTCTTTAAATCTTATATACACTTCATCTCCGGACAGGAAACTCATTGTACATTAATTTAGTTTAGCTTTAAACAACTTAACAAAACCAGAGTTGTACTGTTACTTTTGAAAGAAAAATTAAATCGAGGTTGTCGACTAGACAAGAAATTATAAAGATGTGTGATGTAGCAGCCACTTAATAAAGTACTTAATAAAATAATTGGCCATAGTGACAGGGTACTACTATAGTTAGAATCGACGTTCATTGATACGCACCGGTCATAAAAAAACAATCATCGATATTTCCTAAATATTTAAATGACTTAATAATTCGATTATCATGCGGTCAGGGCAATAACTTTTTGCTTTCTTTATAGAAAGGAAACAATGAATTTGTACAAAATATAAACAAAAATCACTTGACGTAATCAGCAAAAAATTTCACATATTTCACGATGCAGTTGAATTTTACCGCTTAATCAAACAGAAAAATTATTTAAATAAATTTTGTAATACGAGATTGTCTGTGAAACTGATACGTGTAAACAACTGCACAGGAGTTATGCATAATTTAGGTCTGTCTGGGGAAATTTCAGATCGTTTTTAAGACGTTGCACAATGTGCTTAAGAATATTAATTCAGAACACTTAATGAATAGTTACGTAAAATTATGTTTTATTATTTTTTAAAGCAGAAAAATTATCGCCCTTTATACTCATGAACATCGAAAATTGCGCCACAAAGCGGAAGAATATCGCGACTTTGATTGATGCTGAATAAGTACACACGTACATATCGACCGAAATTTAGCACTTAACCGGTTTCATCATTCACGTCTCGGGGCAAGGCGATTGACTTGGATAGACGATGGTTATAGGCTCGCAGACATTTTATCCAAAAAACCGTCAGTGACGAGAATCAAAACCGATTGATTTTTTTTTTGAAACAAAAAATGAAAAATTCAATCACTTTTTCTTATAATGATAAAAAAAAATCTGTACATTGAAAGTGCGATTCCAAAAATCTTTGAAATTGAAATTTTGGTCTAAAATTTATATTTTGGTTTAGGTTGAAAAAACAGTCGAACATTCAAAAATGGAACTGTCATGAATGATCCCATCAAAGTGTTTTGATTTTTATAGAGAGTTCGACTTAAAGAATACTTCTACTATATGATCCTATTTGTGCTAAATTTAAAAAAAAACATTTGAAAAGCGATATTTGAAATAACAAGGAAAATGCTGAAGACGCAGAATTGTTGCTATCTTTTCCTGGATCGATCGAACTTTGCGACAAGTAAGTAAAAATAAATATTGTCAAAATTTGGTAATAACACGAGGTAACCTTGCTTGAAAAGAAGCCATTCGATTGACCGAAAAAAGAAACAGAATATGCAAACAAGCCAACAAAATATCAACAAAAAATAGTCCAAATTCAATTTACAGACAAATTAAAGAACACCCTCTACTTTGCACTAGGGAAATTAAGAACAGGTAAATTTCATAATATTTAAGTTAAGCAGATATGGCAAATTTGTACAAACAAATAGAAAATTCCAACATATAAAAAATATATGAAATTTTCAACCAATTAAAACCAAAAAAACAAATTCTTAAATAAACGAAAATAAGCTGATTATTCTTGACCATAACAGATAGTAAAAAATATGCAAATTTTTTAATTTGAACTTGACTAAAAGCTGTAGTATGAGGCAACCAAACATATTTTTTTAACCAAAATGATTATATTATTGAAAGTTTATTGATAGTTAACTTAAGCATATTACGAACTTACGAGTACGATTATACTTATGACCATTTTAGTAACACGCTAGACCGCCATTGATATTGAGTTCCTGTGTGACCCCTTCTATGGGGTTAGGGCAGTAATACATGATTTTACACCGGTATTGCCACTGTTGTAAGAATGTATTATTTTTTTTAACAACGGGTAATAAGCCCATGACTATACACTGACAGGGATTTCTGAACCTCTGTATTTCAAAACAAGAGCACATGTCACTAGGTTGCTAAGGCTACAAATCAATGAGATAGGGCACAATAGCGTAACTTAAAGAATAAAGGCACTCTATCGAACGCCAAGAAGGGCTCTGATTTTTCCTGATCCCTAGCTGATGATTCCATAGTCAATTGCGCCTACAACTGTCTATATGACTGACTGGAGTATTGAAAAAATGGGCAGCAGCCAGCCAAATGAAGGGCCAATAGCAGTAACAGGGAAGGCACAGTGTAAAATATTGTGATCTCGTTAAACATTTTCAATGTTTTGCTTATCGTTGGTAGAGTGAGTTTTAATCAATTCAATCTGGAGCATGAAAGTACAGTTTTTATTTTTTTTATTATTATTTCTATATGTTTTCCGTGTGAACAGCTCATTCGACCTAGTATCCCACGGTTGTGGATTCGCTTACCACGCTGGTCGGTATTTCCTCTGAAGTTAATAATATAATATAAGAAATAGACGCAGAAATATTAAAAAAAATTTCGATAATGTGAACCATGTGATGTAATAAATAGTTCACGGTTACAATTTTACTATATTTCAATAAGTAATTTATAGAAGATTAAAAAGGGTGGAAGTAAGTACTAGTAAAGATATTTAAATAAAAAAAAAATGTAAAGATCATCTCACCGAGTGTGTTCAAAAGCAAGGTGTAACAACTTGTTATTATTGACTCTTATTCGACCTTATCGGGTATTAGAGAAATATGGTCAACTATAAGATTTCTAGAAATATATTCAATTCATATGCAGACAGAAAAATCATCTCAACATTGAATCGTATAAACTAAACAAATATATGGACAGAGATATTTTCAAGTAAATTACGTAATTATTAATTTACTTAAAATGTGACGCATTAAAGGCGGATTTCACTTCCATGTTTTAGTATACTCTATTCCTCGACTATTCGAAACTGATCAATATTTGTTTTGCTTCTTTAGCTTTTCTCACTCATTGGCAATATAACTAAAAAAAAATCAGTATATTTAACAATTCACTAAGAGATGCTAGATACGAAGGAGTTCTTTAATTGATTAAAAATCTGGATTTCGTGAAATAGTTCATTGATCATTTATGATTATTTTAGAGAGTAGGCTGGAACCTTTGCAACTACAATATTATGTTTAGTACATAACAAGAAGATAATGTAAAACTTATAGGTGAGGAAATATTGTTTAATCAAGGAAAATTGGATCAACTAAAACACCTTACAATCAAATTAACCTACTTAACCGAACTTATCGTAGGGGAAACCGGGACAATAGAAGCATTTTCGATTCATGAATTTTTTTCCCACCCGGCTATCGCAATTTGTTAATATATTAAAAGTGTTATAGAGAGTACGTAGACTTTATTTTATATTTTAATTGTTTCGTTGACCTATAATGATAAACAAAACAGATATTTTAAAAAATATTGAAGGCGTTGACATGTTTCAAATGTTCCCCTGGCCGGGGACGGTTGAAACAAATACCTGGGATAATTGAAACAGCATTTAGATTAAGTGTAATATGTATTTATTATAATCCAAAAATGTCATAATTAGTCAAATTGTCAAAAATGTGTAACATTCGTGATGAAAACTTGTTCGTCGTGAAAGACTTGTGGTTTGAGGGCAGCGAATTGAAAGTTATGGATTTATGCTTCATGATTTATGGATATACCTATGTTTCATGAATCCAGAAAACCAATCTTCTTCAGCCATAGAATTTCGTCTTCATGTATCTGGCATGTTTAAGGAATATTTAAAGGACAATTGGAAGGCTAATTTGCGAATTGAAACACGTTTCGATTGTTCCCGCTTTTATTGTTTCAATTGTCCCCACAACAGATTTTGATCTAAACACTCAATTGTTTTCTTAACCTCGTACGAACGTATGAATTTAAACTATTGCAACTAAAGGAAATATACTAAACTAAACAAATATTAATAGCTGAAGCCTGATAGTAACGTTTTTATTCCTTTTAACACTCTTTTTCGATGATGGAAAAACTTTACACGGATGGTGGAAAAACATATTTTTTGATATACATAAAGGGTGTTTTTTTAGGTGCATGAGAACTATCGATAGCGATAACTGTGGTTTGACAGCTGAGAATGTCAAATTGTGTTGACATTTCTGTTCAGTAAGGTTTGGCAAGTCATCATGAATCGTTTAACGCCAGAACAACGCTTCCAAATTGTGGAAATTTACTTTGAAAAAAATAAATCTGTTCGCGAAGTTCATATAGCACTTCGTCCATTTTACGGTCAACATAATCGACATAGTGAGCAAGCAATTCGTGCAGTTATTGAAATTGACTGTTTCGTGCGGTTTACACGCTGGCGGCATCATCGGTCCTCATTTCTTTCGAAATGAGGAAGGAGCTGCCGTTACGGTGAATGGCCAGCGCTATCGAGCCATGCTGACTGAATTTTTGTTTCCAAAAATTAATCAGCTAAACATCGCCGACATTTGGTTCCAACAAGACGGCGCAACTTGCCATACAGCGCGCTTAACAATCGATTTATTGCAAAATCAATTTGGTGACAACTTGATTTCCAGAAGTGGTTCTGTTAACTGGCCCCCTCGTTCGTGCTATATTAAGTAATGCGTTTATACCGACAAACCAGCAACTCTTGAAGCATTGGAAGCCAATATTCAAGCCTCTTTTGGCAAAATTGGACTGATCGAATGGACCATGTAACTTGTAGCCGCGGCGGACATGTGACGGAAATCATATTTAAAAAATAGATTCCATGAAATTATCTACCAGAATATAATAAAAAAATTTCATTCCAACAATATTTCTGTCTTGTATTATAATTTTAAGTTCTCATGCACCTAAAAAAACACCCTTTATATACTTTCACTTTTGACTCTAATCAACGGTTTATTAAGCTACCAGGGGCATTTAAAGACGCTTTGAAGCTTAATTTAAACCAAGGATTGCGTTCATTATGACCATTGTTTCTATTGTCCCTTGTTTCTACTGTCCCCGGTCTCCCCTACCTTAAAAATAAATAAAATACATTTACATTTAGGGTAAACGGATTCACTTTTTCTAAGGACTTGGGTATATGGTTTTTTCGAAATGTGAACAATTTTATTTCGTGTTCTTGAGTCACAGAATATCAAGCCATTCCTTAATCCGGCTTTTGGCCTGCAAATACAACGAGAGGAAAATAAATATTTAGTTACTAATTGCAGAGGAATTTCAAGCCGCTGTTCTTTTCTACTGAATTAGACACAGTACACCAAATGCAAGATGGGTAATTCATTGTTTCTCCTCGATGTTATATTGACCCGTTTTCTTTCGATATTACTTATGAAACGTAACATCGATTAGTGCAACTTTGTTGTTTGTTTTTTCTGTCGTAAATCTATCGACCCCAAACTACGAGTATTATTTATTGCAAAAATTTTATATGTTCGACCGGGCTATCGAAAATCATTTTATGAAACGTGACTTAAGACGCAATTCTTATTCGTCAATACCCTCTTCGTCTTCCAAGTAGTTATTAGATGTAAAGTAAGTATAAAGCTCGGTTCATCCAAAGCATTTTCATCCGCAATATCACCATTCACTTTCGCAGTTTTTTTTTGGAAAGCGTACACCGAAAGAGGTAAACAACCTGCCGTTTTACTTTAGGAGATTGATGTTTAAAGATATTTTTGCAAAAAAAAGCCAATAATAATTAGCTTTGAACGTAGCACGTCAACCTTTTAGGTTTGTTATTTGGTTGGTAGATAGTGTGAGCAACCAAAAATTTTATACGCTTTTGTTCGACAGAAAGAAAGTTCATGTATGCATTTTGTACAGATGAAATGTGACTACGGCACAAGATATTCATCATAACATTGGAACCATCCTACAGGTAAAATTTTGTTTCGGTGTACTTTTTTTGTAGTAAAGGTCGCTCACCACCTTCGAAATAAATAATCGAAAATGAAAAAATACATGCCGAGAAGATTGTCGGAAGCACATCATACGAGTACAGACAATAGAACTTTATATACCTTTCCTCAGCTCTAAGATTTGCACGTATGTGCGAATTGAAGCAAACACATAAGCCAGAAATTTACCTGTGGTTAATTGAATGAGTCTCAACCTGGAAGTTCTTGAAATAACTGAGGATTATGCCACCATAAGATGTTTTAGATTACATATATGTACACACAGTGACTCTGGATAAGTTTGTACAAAGGTTATTCGGTGGAAATTATACACTACTTAAATTGGACTAAGTTACAATTGGATTTTAATGTAACACCAAATTCAAAGAAGTATCAAGGTTCTGTTTGGACAAACCTTCTTTATTCTTTAGTGAGTGTGATTGCAAAACTTTCACATAGCCCCATTTTTACATAATGTTTAATCACTATGTTTATAATGTGCTTTCCTAGTTTATGTACCAAATTTAATCTTTCTAGCATAAGCCACTTCTCAAGAAAACATAACAAGCAGTATACTTTAATTACTCAGCAAAAACTGGGCCTTGGTACCCACCCAGTATACATCGCCAACCCACTGCAACTTTCGGAATTTTATTAGGATTTATGCTGCCGTTCGTTTTAGAGTCAACTTTGTACGGAATTCGTTAGGGTGATCGGTGATAATATTCTGCATTAGTGATGGGTCGGTCGCGAACGATTCGGTCAAATTGACCGAATTAACTCGAGTCATGTGAAATGAAACAAGTCGTTCAATCGGTCACTAGAAAAAATACGCTTCCTTCGAAGTTCGAATACCGATACCGACCAGCCACCAGCGACCACCGAAGACCAACCGACTCGAAAAGTCGAGTTAATAGAAGCTTTTTCTAGTGACCGCTGACCGATCGACCGACTTGTTATTTTTCGTATGTCGTGAGTCATTTCGGTCGGTTGGTCATTTCGACCGAATCATGGAAGTGACCAGTTCGGTCGGTCGGTCATTTCGACCGAATCATGGAAGTGACCGAAATGACTCAAATGACCGAATCTTTTTAATCAGTCACTTCAACGAAATGACTCGGTCATACTGGAGTTAATGAAATGACCGATTTATCCCATCACTATTCTGCATAGGATTGTTTACTTAAACGCACAAAATCTTTTTTGTCAATGCGTCTTCGATTGGATCAAAACTTCGGTCGTCCAGCTTTGCGTCAGTCATTCACTTCTGTATAGCGTCCTTTTCATTGTCGTGTTTTTGTTGGCAAACCCACTTAATCAGTTGTTTAAAAACATTCCATTGAAATTCAGCGAAGACGCATAATAGCGCAAAATATATATCTTCGCGCAGAATCATCGCCCGATTGTCCTCTGCCTGCACTTGCAAAATTAACAGTAAAGGCTATTCTCAAACGACTTCTAAAACATGTTGATAATGAGAGTATCCTGCCTGATGAACAATTCGATTTTCGTGGCGATTATTCGACAACAGCCCAATTGGTTCGGGTTATCGAACGCATTACAGAGTGATTTAATAAAAACTCAAAATATAAATAAACGGGGGTAATTTTTTTGTATGTTGAGAAGACCTTCTTCTTCAATTTTCGATGTCAATCAAATTAGTGCGATTAATCAGCTCCTACTTAAATGAAATATCGTTCAAAGATTTGCTGAATGGAAAGAAATGTAAAGGCCATTGAAGCTCTGGTCTCTTCTGGGCTCAATTTTTTCTCCCTTGCTATTCTGTGCCTTTATGCAACCGCAATTACAAACGGCTGTCATGAAGCTTGAGTACTGTTTTAAGTTGTCGAGGGTCAACATTAATCCCACCAATAGCGAGGCTATTCTCTTCGCGAACCGGATAAAACCACCGCACTTGCATGTATCCATCTTCGGGGGGCGATATCCATTGAGGTGACGGAGTCAGCGAATCGGGCGTGACTCATCTGTATGGCGACGGAGTCCTTTGGGATAAGAATTTGTTTCAGTCCGATGCATGTTTGATTTGGTTCTTGAAGTTCCGTAACATTGTTCTTTTTCGAATAAGGTTGTTAGACAATCGTCGAAACCCTTTTGACGTCAATTGCAGTTTTTGTCCTTCACGGTGATGGAGTTGCCATTTCGAGTTACTTCAGTTAGGCCGGCAGCTGCGATTGATAACAATGAAAATCAGCTACATACTGAGGAACTACGATATGTATGTGAGTCCAATTAACATTTCATGTAGAGTTGAAAATCCTTCTCAAATTCTGACAAAAAATATCAATTTGCAGTGGTAGAGTTGAACAGGAATTCTCGAAATCATTCTATTCGATAGCAGTCTATAAGAAAGAATTCAATAAAATTACTTTTCGAAATCCAAGTGTAGGTTAGGTTAGGTTTAGAGGAGTGAACTGTAGCACTATGCCAAGGCCCATCACGAGAGATCACTAAGGATCCATTGTGTTCCCCTCGTACAAAAACTTAACTATTGATTCCAAATATTGCTCTTCTTTATGAAAAGAGTAGTTCTCCATAAAGGTATCAATATCATTGCAAGTTCTGATAAATCGGTCAAGAAGAATTTCCTCAAGTACCAAGTATAAAACATCAGAAAGTTGAGTTTCGAATCCAATTGTCCAGCGAACAAAACATAAATACTGGATCTTCGTTGTGTGCGATCACGTTGATCATTTTTCCATGGATTCCAGCTCCGATAATGATATTGGTCTGTAGTTTTTAGGTCAACATTTAAACTCCCAAATGTAGTTGCACATTACTTTCGTACAGTCGTTGGTAGCTCATCTGGAATAGGTACCTACTGATCGTTATCATAATACCGCTAGGATTTGGTATATACTTTGTTCATCGAATGATCACATAACATCTTAATCTCCTGATGCTTCCATTCTTCGTCTTTGAGGTATTGGGTATATTCCCATCTGGTGCTGTCATGAAGATCGTTTCAAAGTACTATACTGCAAATTTATCCGCAATTAAGGTACATTTTTAGGTTCTTTCTTATTCTAATCTTTAAAAATAAATTTTTGTGCGTCACTGTCACTATTATAACTGCTTTTGGGTGAAGAGAAGTTATCAATTCTTCCATTTCTATGAAGTGTGTTCTTTCTCTTTTCTCTTCGGAAAGTTCTCACCTCAGCCTTTACCAACTGAGATATTTTATTTATGCATTTGCGATATGCATACCACTGGTTGATCGATATAAAGTTATGTGATCTTTTTCTATAATAATTAATTTATAAACATCGCGATATTACATAAACAAGCAGAACTGTGACGTAGAAAAGAAGCGAATCATAGAAAAGTGTCATCGTATTGGGCTTACCCAAAAGCCGAAACATCAGGTGATGCTACGGTTGATCACGATCATTGCCGATCGCTGAACGATCGTCTCTTCTCTTGTCCATAAATCGGATATGCTATATGCATGGAATGATGTTGGAGGAATTGTTGGTTTTGTTGTTGAGTTTGTTTGAAAATGCGCGCGATCGTTCTCTTAAAAGCAAAACCGCCAGCAGAACACGTTAGCTATATATTTCTCGTATACACAATAAGAAAGTTACCGGGTAAAATGCATACATGTGTGTGTGAAATGTGTAATTTTCCAGAATGCATGTGGCGTGATATTTCAAGTTCAGAATGAGTAATATAATCTATAGCATGTGTACTATAGAAGCAGTGATATTAAAATAGGAAGAAGCAATATATCAACGATTTACATTTTTTTGTAAGCATTCTGTTCGAAGGAGTGATATAATGCTAATCAAATCAGTAAATGGCTTGATTCATTTGTGATTCAGATTGACATGCTTTTTTGGTTACACATGCAACTCTAATTGATTCGTCGTTAGTAGGAACACGATAGTTTTAATGATTTTTGTATTAAATTTTCTTTTTTCAGATGCAATTTATGTTAATTCAATTTCTAGCTAAGCTACTTCATGCGAACCATACTAATTTAGTTTACAGACTGCAGACTTCCAAATACAACATCCTAGTGGGAGCTCTGACTGGACATTGTTACATGAGGAAGCATCTCAATAGGATTGGTCTCTCCGCAACCAAAATTTGCAGAATTTGCAAAGACGAAGACGTAACACCAGAGCACATCCTCTGTGAATGTGAAGGACTTACTCACAAAAGACTTCGTCACTTCGGTCAGGGTTTCATGGAACCATCGGAATTCCAGACCATTCCTCTTCGTAAAATACTAAGCTCCATTGAAAGCGCAGGGATTGAAGAGGAATCATAGATAATCCAGGGGACGTCACAATTGGCCCAACTGAGGCTTCAGTGGCAGAGGTGAACCAGACCAACCCCATTTCAGAATCTAATCTAATCTAATGTGTAATAATAGCACCTATCCAGATCAGAGCAGGTTAGAAAATTTATATACAAAACAACAACAACATTGCTGTTTTTATGACGTTTTTATAACTTGTTTCCAAGATAGTAGGCCAGATTAGAGAGTTTAACGCGAATAGGTGCCTCAGTGAGCTCATAGGGGCAGCTATCTATGGAAAAAAGGTATAAAGAAATTCATAAAAACAGTAATGTTGTTATAGTTTTGTATATAAATTTTCTAACCTGCTCTGATCTGGATAAGTGCGCAAAAAACACACCTAATGTTTTAATTGTTTAGCCTGAATCTAATATTTAAAAAGCAGTTTACATGGTGATTACAAACAATTCTTATACGAAAGCTTGAAGAATAAGGAATCACCGTGTCACATCAACTCAGCTTCATAAAAGGAGAACGAAATGAATCAATATGTTAGAATTAATGAAAGGATAGCTCACTAACTACAATCAAATATGTTTACCTCAAGGCTAAATATTGGGTTTTTTGTTATTTTCTCTGTTCACTAATGATCTGCTACAATATAAGACTAAAAGGAAAAGTATTTTGTACGCAGATGATGTAGCAATCTTGTATGCTGGAGAAAATAAAAAGAAACAAATCAGTGATCTGGATAACGAACACGTACTAATAAACAATAAACCTAAGAGTTAGGAAAGTCACCATTCTTCTTCAAGGACTCTTACATGGAGGCTCCAGGAAAGACTCACACAATTTTCAGAATATTTATTTTTTTACCTACAGCCATTGAAAAACTAATGTGTACAACATTTTAATTACCTAGCTTCAAGTGTTCTTAAATTATCGGCAAATACTCATGGACACGTGTTTTAAAACTTTTAAATGGAAGCTTACGAAAGAACTGAAGGAATTTACTATGCGGCATAGTGCGAAAACCAATCAGATATCAGTCAAGCTGGATCGTGATGATACCGAAACAGAGATGGAACTCCGAACATCTAAAGGAGTACTCCTCTCCTACTACTAAATGGAAGTTAAGAAGGCAAATGGGATGAACGCTAGGCTAACAATAAGCCTCCGAAAAAAAGGATAATGTTATAGAACTTCAAGTGAAGACCCGAAGCCGAAAAAAGGATGACCAAATCCTGAAACGAAGATTTATTCTATCCTGCATATATTTTAACATTTCGTTTATATTCCAAATTATACAAGAGTTCTACATAAATTTAATAAATAAAATTTTTCAGTATCACAGATTCGACTATTTTCAATTAATAAGAATGATATTGAGATTGTTATTATTTCAGTACACATTATAATTTAAAATACACAAAAATTAAAACTAATAGTAGACTGAAAATACAAGTTTTCCGGGTTCAATACTGTTCTTGTTTATTTTTGCGTTTTTTTTTTTTTGCGTGAAAAAAAAAACTAATAGTAGACTGTATATTTGTAAAATCTTTGATTACTTTCTCAAACAAATCCAGATAGTGTGTAATCATCTAATTTTTGTTTGACAAAATGGTTTTTTTATTTGCCCCTGACAACTGAACAACTTGACTGATATTTTGTCAAATATTTGTGGTCAAATATTTGACTGCGTGTCATACAGAGTGCAATACATTTTTAACAAACAACTCTTAAATACTTTACTATTCTGTTATCTGGAGAAAAACCCTAGGGATGCACTCAACCATCTTTATTCTTGGAAGGGATCATTTCAAAAAAAAGGATCTTCAAGTTTCAACTGAAGAAAATTCGATGCAGTCCTTAAAGTGAAAGGATCCATAGGTTTAATTGGATTCATCGCCACACTTCAATTCAACGATATAAGTAATTTAGGTGAATAATAAATAAGAAGAGGATCCACTTTCCACTTCTGATCATTAGTGTTGACGACAAAAATATGACTCCTTGTTCAGTTTTCCAGTTAGGGTGCTAGTATCCATTTTGCTCATTTAATCTATCACGATTTTGTAGCTGTTTTTGTTACACGTCGGAACGCTAAGGAATAATCCCCGTCTCAAAAGTTCGTCTAAGAACCCGTTTTCTTTCATCATAAAATATACTCAGTGGAACGTTCGCCATAGTTAGGACGAGACAATAACAGAATTGAGCCTTGATGTCTCAAATTTTCTTCAGTTTGGATCAATCAGGAAGTTGAAATTGTCATTCCATTAAGCTACTTTTTTCGTAATCGGTCAAATTAGGTCCAAAATTCCTTCTATGGATCATGCCTCTAGCTCTTGCCAGAACTTTGTAAGGTGAGTTTTTTCTTAATGATCAAATTACTCGAACCGCAGCTTAGAGTGTGAGATGTCAAGATATAATCATCACATCATAAATCTCGTAAGCGAAACTAATAATAGGATAAGATTCGAACCAAAATAGTCGATATCCGTTTTGAATAATATTCCCAAACAGTTCCCGGATAGCCTAAGTACCTAGAAAAAATGATAATAACATTAGTTTGAAAATGTCCACGCAGATAATTCACCAAACCTTATCAAGAACTGATTAGCTTTCTAATACATGGCTAATCTTTTGCAATATCTAACAACTCAAACATACCACCTTATTATCTAGGAATTCATTTCATTTGTTTATTTTCTTTCACTTTTTTTGAATGAATCACACAGAAATTAACGTTTTTAACTCTTTTGGCACTTGTATCATGATTTGGTATGGCATTATTAAGACTGATAAAGAGGTCGATCATATTCATATACAGATCGATAAAAGGTGTATTTTTTTTTTAAGAACCGGATACTATGGCCATTTTTTTTCTTGGGCCACGGGATATATGTCTATTGATAATAAAAGCAATAACAGTGCCTAAGAAGATTGCAGTTTACTTCGCTATGTCCCAGAAAGGGTCGTAAAGGACTTGAAGGACACTATGTATTCAATTTAAGAACAAACGTGGTTCTTGAACTGTGTTCAAAAATTTTCATAAATATTTATTTTTATTATCGAAGCTTAGGATAGCAACACTATTAGAAAGTAATGATTTCCATTTTCACCAGTCATAATTAGTAAAAATTAAAAAGAGTCATAATTAAAGAAACAAGATCACCAACCTCGTACGATTAAAAATCATATCCGGAACTGAATGCACGATCAACACAAATGTTGAGGTATAAAATCGCGAGATTCTTAAATGCGATCTTGTTTTTTGCACTATCGATTTAAAGTTATATTTAAAAAAGAAATCATACGATCACTTGCTTTTTTAAAATACACTCGTATCAACTATAGACTCGGCGAAGAACTTAGACAACAAGCCGCGTGCAGGACAGCCTTTATATGAGTAAAATTACTAATATAAAATTCAGTCGACCGAATAGATACTAAAATTATTGTACACACGTGAAACAGTTTTATCACGACTGATAGTAAAAAGCTTTTTATTTCATCGAAGAGAGGTAAAATAACCGATAAACAGCATTAAGTGACGTATTTCAGTTAAAAAAAAGATACTTATAAATAAACGAGAATGTGTTTGATTTTAGGTAGGTAATTTGCTGCAGCTGTTTTGCGAAGTGTTCGGCCAAAGTTTGCAAATTTTTTCAACTGAACTCATAATATTGTTATCAATGTTTGGAGCTGTTATTTATATGTAGGTTTTATTATATAATCAGCGGAATGAATTGCTTTCATACATTTTGTGTCTATTTGGAATTTGAAAGGTGTTTTGGAATGCCAAGACCCAAAAAAAACGAGAATAACGAAAAACTTTTCGTCTGTTTGATCTGCAAAATTTGTCCAGTCTGATTTGATTTTTGTCTCGAAGCTTCTCAACGTAATTTTTTTTCCGTAGATAGGTTAGCCTATCGTCCAACCCTGACGAGAAAGAGTATAAGTAAAAATTAGGAATAGCTTTGGATATTGTTGAAAAGTAAGGAAAACTGAATATGAAAAAAAACGCGCCATCTGATTTGATAGACTAGCATGCCCACACCAGGCTACCGAGGCCATCCACTGGAGTCCATGACTGCATCAACATTTAAACATAAATGCAATTAAAAAGGACGAGTACTGCAATTACAAATTAACCGAAAACGATAAGAAATTAAGGCCATATTCCTATAGCTAACCTGATAGAATAATCAAATTGTATATAAATATGTAAATGATTGTTTGTAATACACGACATTTTTTCGTTTTCAAATGAAGAATGGGAAAATGTAAAAGAAAATTAAATTTAAAATTCAACAAAGGTTAATAATGTGTGTCTATTTTCTTTTGTGGTGTTTGAAAGCGTTTATATTATGGCCCAGACGTTAATAATTTGCTACTTCAAAATTTAACATAATTAAGTTGAGTGAAGGTAAGTTATTTAATTAATTAATTATTCAATATTACAAATTGACAATCATTTTTTTATTAAAACGGTCATTTAACTCTTTCAAAAATCCCGTTGAAAAAGTGGATTAATGCAGTTAAGATCTGATTGATAATAAAAGTCTGGAAAATTTAGTTATGATTTTTTTTTTACTATCGTAGTAGGTTAGTCAACTAAGTCTACTAAGTTAGTCTACTAACACTGAAGTCATTGGGCTTATTACCCATAGTATAAAGCGGGTCAGAAAAGCTTAAGAAGGGGTCGTATAATAACTGTAAGAATTGTGCTTGTTTGTGTACCCCCTATTAATTTATTTAAGAAAACTCGGATTTAGTGTTAAGGCAAGAAATGTGCCTGTGCATTTTATACGGACAAAAGACTAACTCTTCTTTACACCAGGTCTGGATAGAGCGACAAAATCAAAGGCTATTTCAGAACAGTGGCGAATCTGTTTGGTCAAAGCAAGAATGAGTTCAAATTTTAAATTTAGTAAAATGTAAATGTTGTGCAATCGATAAGCTAGCAATATACCTCGGACCATAGACGGAAGACCCGAAGCAGAAAAAATTTGACCAAATCCCGTAACGATTACAAAATTGGTCTGTAGCGCCGTCGAAGATTTATTCTATCTTCCATATGTTTTAACATTTCGTTTATAATATATATAATTTGTTTAATATTTAGATTTGAACATTTTCCACAACATAATTATTATAATTAGATCGAGGTAAAACCTCGATACTGTGTATGCATTATTTGCTGGTTTCAGAGCGCTTATTGATATAGATTTTAAAGTATGTACATACACAAAAATTAAAGCTAATTGTAGACTGTATATGTATAAACTTTATAAAATATTGATTATTTTTGTAAACAAATCCAGTCAGATAGTGTGTACTCATCTAATTTTTGTTTGACAAAATCTTTTATTTGCCCCTGATAAGGCTTGTTTTAACTGAACGGTTTTGTTTTTCAAATTTTTGTGGTCAAATATTTGACTACGTCTCGTACAGAGTGTAATACAAGTTTAACAGACAACTCTAAGATCTGGAGGAAACCCCAAGAGAATGCAATCAACCAACTTTATTCTTGAAAGGGATCATTTCAAAAAGGAACCTCCAAGAAATTTTGTTGGGATCCCAAAAGGTAAAAGCATCCGTAGTATTAATTGGATTCATCATCACACTTCAGTTCAACGATATCAGTTATGGTGAGACGTAAGGAAGACGAACCGATTAGAATGACTCTGATCAGGGAGCTAGTATCCTTTTTGCTCATTTTTTCTGTACGCGGTTCGAACGCTAAGCTCAGAAATTTAAGCTGAGGAATTTCAATTTTGTAGTGTTCTTCTTTGAACACTTTTTTTGATTTTAAGAGGAGACAACTGTCTTGAACCAAAAAAGCAATCCACCATTTTTCGAGACAATGATAATTTCTCATTTTTTTAATTTTTGGTAGATGGAATCGGTAGCCTCATCTGGTAGTATATCAAAAGGCCTTGGATTCGAGTCACACTATACTAATTTTAACAAAATCCAGCCCCGAAAAAGTAAAAAAAAAACATTTCCAAATACATTTTCATATCTTGGTGATTGTGCGATAGACTAATAACATATTTGGATGATGTTGTCGGTAAGGAAAAACGTTCATAGGAACGAGAAAATCAAGGCTCGATTTGGACTATGGAATCACAGAACAAGTTACAAATTTGGTATGATTTGATGTTGTTCATCCTTCTTTACTTAAGCTGAACACTTTCCCTTCTATCCATGGTAATATCATGCTATGTCTGTGATTCTAAACTAGCACCCTTCTTCCATCATTTGATGAATCGACACCTACTTATTGTTATTATTAAATTTACACTATGTATTATAATAAATTTTAAATCAATCAAACATTCAATAAGATCGTGTAGAAAGTGTTGTTGTTGTTTATCGAACTCATTCAAGTTCTTCATTAATTTTCTGCACAAAATCAATCATTTTCGCCATTATAATCCAATCTCTTATGGTCTTAACTACGTTTGAATAAACCCACAATTATATGTATCAAATATTTTAATAAATAACTCACACTGTCGCTATAGTGCGAAAAAATCACTTCAACAAAAGAGCTAATAAATATTATCACATTAATATTGTGGGAAGCAAAAATGATTGTGCATAATGATAAGTATATTGCTATCAGACTTGGACTTTTTTTTGGCCAGTCCGTAAATCAAAATTATATCGTGGCATTATGAGTAAGATGAGATTACGTTCACAACTCTTTCTACTTCTGTACCCTAAAACATAGCAGAATTCGATATGATGCAAATTTTTCAACGAATCAAGCACTGCTTTAATTTCGCGAATTTTTATCCACGTCATAGTTGAAAAATGTTGGCTTCACATTTTTTATCAAGCAAAAGCTAAAGTGAATGAAGAAAACCCAAAAATCTGAAAATTCCAAATTTCGGAAAAAAAATTAAATTTACTTTTTGATTTCGGGGGAGGAAATGATAAATTAAAAATTAGAAAAGAAATAACAATGCACATCATGTTTTTTTTTTAAATACAGCGATCTGGACTTACTGCTCAGCCTTTAACACTCAGGTTCAGAGACCATTCAGAGAAAGGATAAAAGCATAAAATTAAAAAACTAATTAAAAAATGGAAGGATAACTGAAGAAATACAAAATTCAGTATTTAGATGAAAAGGAGTAGAACACACCAGTTGACGGTAAATTCTTATAAGTAAATGGCCACGGAACTAACGTTACTTCAATGTTTTTGAATCTATAGAATTAAATGTGGCAGTACCCTATTAACTTAAGGTGAAATTATAGTGAACGCGACGCCTTCGCGTTAAGCGATGCGGTGCGATGACAGCTGATTACAATCATGTTAATGAATGCAACTAGTTACAGTGATATCGCATTGCTCTAATCACGTTGCTTTAATATTTTCAAATTTGATCTAGCATATAACGCGATTTTGACTCTTGCGTCGGTTGTTTCGAATTTAAAAAAAAAAAAATTAAAATATTTTCAAGGTGTATGCTTTATACATTTTTACGATATTCACGATCGCAGCACCTTTGTTTGCGCTTTAAATAAACTAGAAATTCCATTAAATTGTATACGTATAATAAATTATGTCTTTATATGGTTTGGTGAATGTTTTCACAGTATGTACATTTTTAAACTGTCTGTACAATTATTTAATTAGAAAAGACTAACTATCTTTGGAACGTTTGAAATATTTAAAACGTTTGTGTGATTAAATATAATTTTAACAATTGGAATTCACAAACAACGTTCTAACGCATTCTATTGCAATAAACAATTTAACAATTGTTACATATTTTTTAATTTATTTAAAATTAAAAAAAAAATCGAAATATGCCAATTAAGGTACGTTCGGGTCTCAGAGGCTACAGGTAGCCGCATAAAAAATCTGAAAACAATAGTAAAGCCTGAGTAGAAATAATGTCGATAACTGTGGTTTTATAGTTGGGTCTTTGGGTAGTTGTTTGATCCTGCTACCAGATTCTCAAGAGTTTTCTGCTAAAAACGAAGGCATGTTTCTGGCTTAAAAATAATTCTAATTCTAAAACCACAAATTGGAGTAATGAGACCCCATAGTGGAAGAAGCCTGACTATGTTTTATCGCATTCCACTGCAAAGTTGAGATAGCAGTGGAGCGATCATGAAACATACGAATGCTTCTTTCGAGGAAGGGTTGTTCCTATTTAGGAAACAGGGTGGCATCCCGCAGAAATGAATGTCGGAATTTATTGATTAAATTTTTGAATTTTTGAATCCTAAGAATTTTTTAAAGGTTTTGCATTTTGTTTTAAAGCAGGTAAAGACTGATTACGAAAAACAGAACAAAAAAATTAAGAACTTCTGCGAGAAGTTTCGGATCGGATGAAAAAGGGACGATATCGATTTTAATACCGAAGCCATTTTTGCGTCATTACAAAATATATTTCAAGGCGGTGTCTCCATGAAAATAATGCTACTAGTCGTTGGGATTTGTTGCATGTCATTTTGGTCAAGTAACTTCTAATGTAAGAAAGATATCCTAAGACTGCGTTAAACTTTATCGGAGCTTTTGCTTTAGAAACGAGTAAGATTAAACCAAGGATTTTTTTTTGTTAAAACCTGTTTGATTGTAAAGTTTAAAATTGAAAGAAAAAATAGCACAACTTCCACTGAAACCTTACATTAAAGTTCACAGGAAGGTTGGAAAAAAACACACGAAAAATTAAGAAATTTGAAACGCGACAATCACAATAAAGGGAAATAAAAAAAAATTATAAAAGGGATAAAATTGCAAACATAGTTCGACTAAACTTGCGGCAAAGTATACGAGTATCTATGGTCAAAATCACCACGAATCTTTTAATCTGGCATCGTGCCACATTTAATGTTAATTAATATAATTTTAGGAATTTACAAAATAAAAAAGAAAAATTACAACAAAATCTACTGCCGTAGGCAACACGAATATTAATAAATTTTAAACCGAAACTAATCACGAAATCATAAAATAGCTCTAACACATTTTACACGATTTCGCACTAAAAACAAAAAACTACATAAAAAGTATTATCAACTAGACAGAAGACGGTTCTAATCAGCGAAATTGCTATCACATTTCACCCATTACATAATTTCTTTCTAGCACTGAAGTTCGCTCGAAATTAATCTTAATTTAATTGTTCGACTCTGTTACTATCTCTTAGCGCAAAATTATTCGATCCAGACCTCTAACATACTTCACAAGGTTATCAAATCTAATATACATAATCCCAGAGTATTACATTTCGTTTATCGGTGCCGGTTTTAATCAGTTTGGAATATACATTTTTTTTTATTTTTACATTTCAAACTAGGTTTATCAATCGAGCTGCAGAGTGCAGAGTAAGTCAAGTTCAATGCGATCACGCACGATACAAACATAAGATTGTTGATCTTGTCGTCTTGTAGAGTATGCGACCTGATGGAAAGTTTTTTTTTGTTTTGGTTTTGGTGTCCACTTTGGGTTGACTTAAGGTGAAAGTAAAAGTAAAGAGATGGTCGGAGTAACTGACAAAATAATTTTTTTGGTAGCGAAATTTTCGATGTGCTGTGCACAGGATCAGGTAGAAAGGTCAAGTGGCGTAAAAAATGAAAACTCTATGTGGTTTTGCACTTTTGGTGATGAATTGTAATATTCTAAGGATTTTGGATTGAGGTCGAACAACGTCGGTGAAAATTGAACACCAATCATTCAAGTGATTGCAGATGAAACATGGGATCGGGGATGACATGGACATTTTTGCAATATTGCATTTATTAGCCAAAATTATTTATAGGATTCAATTGACGGACTGAACTACACTTAGTAAGAGGGAACGAAACTAAATTAATCGAATAAATTTTTCTTAAATTCTCCAACTGACCAGAACTAATTGATTAATCGTTAAGATTTCAACTGACGAATTTATCTTCAGAAAGTCACTACCACTTCACATCGGTTTTTGTTGCCAACCCGAAAACCGATCGTATATTCATCAAACTTCTTGATCTACCTCCTGATGTTCCTGAATTCTCACTGAGCCAAACACAACAGCAGAATCGCACACTAAAAACATGAGAAAACAGAAAAAAAATCCCCTTCCCGAAAAACTGGTTTTCGCACACTTTCCTAACGCGGCAAAACAATGAAAAAAAAAATCTGCACAATAACGATCAAATTAGAATTTGCTATACGTTAGGTAGTGGGTCTATTGAAAAGTTATCTGCAATTATAATTATAATAATTAATGGTCGAGCTTAGGGTAACTGGTACCTGGACATAAAGCCACTTCGATTATTTCGAAATCAGTAATTAGCACATCATCGTCGTGAAACTAAGATGTTACCACCAAACTATGCTACACGTTCATTCAATTATATCGCGAGTACAATACATCAGGTCGTCATAGTGATCCAACATCATCATCACACAGTCAACTGCATCCCCCTCATCTACTCTAATTTATTTCGATTCGAAAATAAAACTTAATCGTCGCGTTACGAACTGATCATTATAGCACGCTTCAAAGAACCCATATAACTGTTATTTCGTATTTAATTGATTCTTTTGATTGAAAAAGAAAAAAAAACCCCTATGCATATCCGTCTATACATAAGGACATAGGAATATAGTGAATAGTTGTTGCGTTCAAATTACCTTTATTATTTTTCTCCAACTCTGATGATTTATTAATCCTTCGTGAGATTTCTGGAACTCCGGCTGAACTTATCTTAGGACCGAAAACCAAAGCACTTGATTCCGTTTAGTTTAAGGTTGTTCTTTTTTTCAAAAAGGATAGTCACTTGGCAAATGTCTAGCCTCACTGGCGTTCTACTTTAGTCTGAAGTCGAGTTACGACTGAAATATGGAACACAATATTGTAATTCTATCACAAAATCCTAGTATATAACTACTTTTTTTCTGTATTTATTCGAAATACTTTTCTAAAACAGTATGTGGTCGGTGCGGAACAGTATTAGAACCTGAACAACCACCACTATCTGAATTCTTGTAGTATTATTTTCTGATTTTTAAAATTTCTTTGATCAACAATTTTAACACCAGGACCAACTCGATCGGAGTGTGGTTCAAGACTAAAGTGAAGTCGCTGGAAACACTAGTATTTCACTTCGTCAAAGTAGGGCTTCGGTGGTATGGTGAATGTGCCGGAAAAGTTAAAAAAAAAAACTGATGATTGCTTTTGTTCGTTAGCTCGTTTTGATGTTAAAGAGTTTCAACGGTTTTTTCTAGTCGATTCTGTCGATAAGAGAGAACTGTATTTTGTAAGTGGTGTTGGTATTATTTTCTCTGATACTGCAATCGTAAGCGATAATTTTTTTTCTCTCAATTATTATAATCCAAGTGCAATGTTTGAATTATTTTAGAAATTATATATTGCAATTGCAATAATTAATATTGTGTGTGACTGCGTTATGACCTTGTTGTTGGTTGTTGTTAAGCCGTTTCTTCTATGTAATATAGCTTCTGATACTGGCGAGATGACGATAATGATGCACGGCACAAGCGTGCTAGCTCGGCGAAATATACTTGGAAGTATTCTTTATTTTTATGAAGCGCGGATGCTGCCTGCTGATCTATGCAGTCTGTAAATCTAAAATGAAACAAGTTGAATAATTTTTCTGATTAGGTATAATTTTTGTTTTAATTTGTATTCAGATATTGTACTAATTATTGATAGTTTGAAAATAAATTGCTTCGAGCTAAAGGCGATCTAAAAGATCAATTTATGTAACGTAGTTGAATTGTTGTCCTTGATTAAGATTTCATTAATAAAATCTTCTCGAAATATATTCAAAGTTCATTCTCACCAATCGATTTCTCAGTTTTCAGTCGTACGTAACTATCTGTTCACGCTTCTTCAGTTGCTGTGCGAAACTCGAAGGAGCGTAGGAAACTATAGTGCTTCTGTACAAAACTCGATCCTGGACTTTATCCTTTATCTGAACTGTTTTGACTTTGAATCTCCTTATCGATTGTAAACTTTGTAATATGACCGATTCGTTGCCCCTTTCTGCTTTGTTTTCAATAACAATTTTCGACTATTCAATCTTCCTTCAAAGAAAGAGTTGTCGGTGTGCTTCAGTCCGGATCCTTGTACATACTTCGCTTTCTTCGCACATGTAGAGTCAGTCCTGACTACAAGGAACGGAAATTAGAATCCTGTGACCGGAATTCAATGAGCGAATGTGTCAGGGCCCTTTAGTGATTTTAAGGAACGGAAATTAGAATCCTAGGAACGAAATCCAATTAGCGAATGTCCCAGGTACCTTTAGTGACCGAACTTTTGAGAAGTCAATCGTTCATTTCAAAATCAGAGTACCAACAAGACCTCGTTATAATAGATACAAATATTCCCTCATCCTATGGTAAATTTTTTTAACCAGTTTGGGAGTGGAGAGGATAACCAACAATCCCTCCATATCCTCTTCCATCCACCAATATGATTGGAACTGAATCAGTGCACCTACTCTGAAAATTGAAATCCAATATCTCCATGCTCCAAGGTTTCTTTAATTGAACGTATTCAAAGAACAGAATACACATGGCATTTTGCCTTATTTACGGTTTACTAATTTTGGGGTCCGCCATAGTCGGTCCCAAGCCCGGTTGAGAAAGGAGGACGGAGCATGGAGTTAACCTGAATCGCCAGTAACACTAGTGCGTCTTAGGAAGTAGGCAAAAAGTATGACATAGTTGGACTCGCAGCACAGCTGCGAGAACTCCAACATGTCATAGTTAGCTGAAAACTCCCACCCTTTTCCTACAGGGCTGTAATAAATAAGGACTGGACCTCCAAGTCGGGCGTTGAGCGAGGCGCCGGCAACGCATCACCGGAAAAAAGAACACTGTCCAGAAACCTGAAGAACCAGGAGGCCAGATTTCTTTAATTTTTAGGTCTTTAAAAAAAAATTAAATTACACTCCTCTTTAGCATTATATTTTGCGAATATCGCGTTGTATTTTTGGTTCCATTTTCGCTCTGAAAATAAATCTCGAGCCACTAGCTGTATAAACTCGTATTTAGAGAAAAAGTCCAAAGGATTAGAACTACTTTCTTTCGATGCCTCGATTTTTTCCATAGCTGTGTTCAATGATGTTCTTCTCCCACACTAGGTATTTGGGCCTCAAACGTCTTGGAACTATACGTACCGCGAAACACGTCGGAAACCCGGAATAAGAAAAACTCCGAAATTTGTTCCTTCTTCAAGAACAATCATGGTTAGATTTACAAATACTTCTAGGCAAAGGGGTTCTGTTGGGAATTTTTCGATCGGTTCGACGACGAATATTCGACTCGTAAGTCCTTCCTTCGTCCACCATGAAACCTGGAAAAAAGGTTTTGAGGGTTACTGCCCGAAGTTTTAAATGTTAGCAACAAATTTCCCTCCTAAACGAAAAACAGTTTCGAGTAACCGACCAAGATTGCTCAAATTATTGCAAGGCATTTCCCGGCTGAAATATCGAAAAATAATTCCAGACTATGAATGAACAATAATATGGGAAGAAGATTGAAAAACAATTGTTTTTGGATAGTTGTGTGGTGGAATTATGGTTGTTGGCAGAAGCTTGAAAGGATATCGAGGCGGAAGGATCCGGATATTTGGAACAACGAGTCAAACGTATTTGCAGATCGAGTACTTCCTGGTTTTTTTTGGGCGATTGATTGATACTAAAGGAGAATTCAAAGAGGGAGCGGAATTGCACTTCGGCTACAGCGAAAGGTTTTCAGAAGACGAAACAGGTTTACGTGGTAGTCCTTGAGGTTGTCTTCAGCCCGTGGTTGCGGCCAACCTATTGTATTTCTTGTTCCTATCTATCAGTGAATTTGCTTCATGGACTAGCGTGTGAGACCCTTCGGAATCTCTACAATATATTTTAATATAACTTAATTGCTCATGCTCAATTTGAAGACACGTAGTTGGCGCCCTAAGGCCTAGACAGACGTTCATGATCCCCCTTCTTCGACTGAGCAACCGGGGTCGTCATATTGACCACATGGATGAACAATGAAGTGTTCTTTTAAAGTAATTATCGAACAGCTATGGTTGGGTCATAAACAGAAGAAAGAAATTCGGTAAAATAATAATAACTGTATGGAATTCAGGTAACTATAATTAAAGAAGTTCGCTGGTATAGTCCTCCACTCTACGGGAAGATAAGGCTGCGCTGTTTGTGGTATTGAATCAGTGCCTTGGGGTATTAGACCTTCATCAAGACAAACGGAATTACGCACCTTCAAGCAAGACGCAAATCCAAGTAAACAAAATTAAACCTCCCATTTTTCAACTGGACGGATAACGTCACCAGTTCCCACACGAAAGCCAGAAACCTAGTGTATGTGTAGGAGGGAAACCCGATAGGGCGGCCGGCTACTATCGATTTTGCCGAGGTGTTTTTTTTTTTGATAGGTCATTAAAATTGGCACATCCTTCGGAAAATATTCTTCTGTCGTTTATGTAATGTAGACAAAATGTGAATATTTTAAGAATAGCATTTCCGTACAACCGGAATGATACAGTGAACACTTTCGGGGTGAGTCGTGAGGTCGCCCCATTAGCAGTGAAATTTCACTCGAGTCACACTTCGCTGAAACTCTTTTTATCGGAAATCTGAAAAGTAGAAAAAGCACAACATTTTCGTAGATTCGCTTACTTTAAACTGAATTTTAGCGGTTTAGTGCGATTTTCCTGATGATTGTCACACGAATTTAATTTGAATTTTCTTTAATACACAACTGAGAAACTTTTCAATTCACAAACAAATCCCTTGGATACCGGAGTAAAACTGGAGATTTTCTGATCAATTGGTCGAATGGTCGCGTATTTTTCCGGGCGGTGAGGCAAGTGGTCGAATTTACTACCCTATTCTTTTCGCCTTCTTTCTCCCGGCCGTGACGTATGGAAAGCCGACGAGCGACGAAGCGAAGAACTGAGCGTATTTTTCTCTTTTTTAAAGAAAAACGTGCAAAATTGCGGGCGAAGAGAGCAATGTTTATTTCTTATGTACTAATTGAGTATTCAACACATTTTTACATACCATCAGTTTCTTTTCTTCCTGCCTTGCTCTCTTAAGTCTGCTTTTTTTTGCTGTAGCGGTAGCGGAACTGATGCTTTTAAATGGAAAAGTGAAACATAAACATATCACGCCATATGACCATATGGACTCACATCATTGCCAGGTTAACGCGAAATTTCTGAAAGAATGGCATTTTTTTACTGTGCAATTTTCTTATTAGTTTTTTTTTTAACCCTAGAGGCCGTTACACAATAAAAGCAGAAAGCAGCGTCAACCGTGCTGCTTCTGTCAATTCTGGTTCCGTGAAAACCGATGTGAAAAGACTTTTCAGTGATAAACCGATGTTTCCAGTTCTAGTACAATGAAACACGAAAAAAAACTGTCAAACTGTTTTCATTTGATAAAAAAGTTATCACGGTAAAGTCGAGCGTGCAAAAATTGAAAATGGGAAATCTAAACGTGGGAAAAGAGCAAGCGAGGCTCAAAAAGCTTATTTAATAGATTTTTTGGAGGAAAATGTAGATTTAGCGAACGATAGGTGACTTGCAAAATTTATTGAAGTACTTAATACTTTTTTTTCACAATGAGAATGAGAATCGGGTTGCAGAGGTAAATGAAATGATAAAATGCAAAAGATGCGTGCAAATGTCAATGAAAATATTTTTTTCATTTTACATTTCACAGAACCAGAATTGACTGCCTGCTCTGCTTAAAGGCCGTGACAGCAGCGGCAGAAGCAGCAGCGTCGTCAGTGCTGCTTTTTGCTCTGCTTTATGAATTTAAATAAAAGCAGAAGCAGAGAAAAATGTGTCCATGCTAACTACCGCCGAAGGTAGAAGCACGGAATAATGTGTCCATGCTAACTGTCAACAGTCACAAGTATGTATTACAATTTTAGGTCTGGTCTTTTTGGCTACACCTTCTACACTTTTCTGCACAAAAGCCCCGAACACAATGCTCCCGTTCCGTTCCGTTCCGTTCAGCTGTCAAAGTAGACCTTATGGGCTGGCCATGTAAATGCACACAACGGTCGTAATGGAACGGATCGGAAAAGTTGACCAAAATTCAACTTTTACGGATCACATAACCTCACTTGTCGTGACGGAACGGGAGCATTGTGTTTGGGGCTTAACTCTTGAGCGGGTGCAGAGAGGTGAAGAGGGTGAATGAAAAAAGAACAAACCTATTAGGTTTGTTTTTTTTTTCATTCACCCTCTTCACCTCTCTGCACTCACTCAAGAGTTAGTGCAGAAAAGTGTAGAAGGTGTAGCCAAAAAGAACAGACCTTTTGACACGTTTAACATTTCCATTGCTGACAACATTCTCAATTCTTAAGGGATTTACGTTGGCTGTACTGAAGCAGAAACAGAATTTTAGAATCTAGAACGAGAAATCAGCACTGTTTTCGTCTCTGCTTCTGCCGCTGCTTTCATTTAAACAGGCGCCATATGATCCTGTGCTTTCTAAACCAATTATGCTTTCGCCGCTGCTTTCTGCTTTTAATGTGTCACGGCCTTAATGAATTTAAATAAAAGCAGAAGCAGAGAAAAATGTGTCCATGCTAACTGCCACCGAAAGTAGAAGCAGAGAAAAATGTGTCCATGCTAACTGTCACCAGTCATAAGTATTTTACTCTCTTGTTTGAGAGGATGAAAATATTTTGTTTCCTACGGTGTAAACGGAGGTCTTGAAGTGAATATTTTGACTTAAAAAAAATCAAAATATTCGAAGGTAAGGTACTCGGAATTAGCGGGACAGTTCCACCTACATATGTCCGAACTGGTGGCGGAAGAACGAGTAGGAGCGGCGCTCTAGCTGGCGTTATAACCAACATACCCCTACGCACCAATCTGCTCTGTCCATTGCGGGCTACATTCATAATTAACGTACAACCGGAGGGTGGTACCCGACTCAGTTTGTTCCCGGCAAGGTACACTCTACGTACTTACCCGTTCTGTCCATGGCAGGCTATATTCATAACCCACGTACCGACTCTATTTGTCATCGGCGGGCTACATTGATAACCAACCTATCCTCTACGTACCCACACATTCTAGATTCATAGTCAACGTACCTACCCTGTTTGCACACGGCAAGCTACATTCATAACCAAAGTACCCCCTACGTACATGTCCTCGACATGTCTTCGACTGGGTCCGTTCATAACCAACGTACCCACCCATTCTGTTTACGGAAGGCTACATTCATAACCAACATACTCCCTTATCATTTACCACCGACCATATTATTTGTCCACGGCTATTTACATGAATAATTAACGTACCATGCCGACCCTATTTGTCCACAGCTGGGTACATTCATAACTAAGTCACCCTCCATGTAACGTGTGAGTGCGTCAAGCTGAATATGCTGTAAGTAGGCTCAATACATGCGACATTTATGGCTTCTTTTTATGCTCTATTCTTAACATTTTCGTCACTTGATTAAGCCATTTTATAATTTCGGACCTCCTGCGGTTGATGCGCCAGTTCTTCTCGCAGAACCGTATGTATCAGTTCCATTATCCCCTACGTACACCGGAACATGCGCATCCTTCACGTCCGACCAACGAGGTCCTTTCTTACCTGTCCGGCTTGGCATGTTTGCAGAAGAAAAGGGGGAAAAAAACAACGTTCCAGCAAAACTATTTCCGTGACAAGAAAAATTTAGGTATTCATTAAAAAAAATCAACAAAACCCTCAAGGCTATTCTTCTTCCTTTTCCATTTCCTCGAATGCAGACAAATCGCGATGTCGGTCTCAGTTTCTCCGACCGACCAAGAAATTGGGAACGCGTTCGGTGGAAAATTTTAAAAAACTAAATCAAAAATTATTCTAAAACTTTCATCAAAATGTTAACTACAGTCTTTTTTATTTAAATTGAATTTAAGGGAACTCTACAAGGACAGGATAAGGAAAAGAGGTTCTTTTCCAAAAATTCTGCTTCATCTCCTCCTCACCAAACTCACGAATGTCTTGAAACATCCCTTTTTTTCGCAGTCTACTATTCTGTTAAAATCCCTCTTTCCTCCCCGAAGCCGAGAGGTACTTTTACCTGCAACCCAAACACACCAAGCAAAAGGGAAACTCAAAAAAATAAAAACTATTTTCAAAATTAAAATTCTTTATTTGCTTATTTTTTGTTTTGTTTTCACTGGATCTCAATGATCGATTTTTTTAACTGTTTGGCAAATATTCGCATTAAATCTCTGCCAGAACTTGCAGTTTTACATTCCATGCGCTGAAACGAACAAACATATCCTTGTAGCTGCAGTTAGCCCGGACGCCAGAAAAGTCGACCGCTCATGCACGATCTTCAAGACGAGCTGGTACTCTGATTCCATCTACCGTATCTATCCTTAGAATATTTTGACCTTTTCAAATCAAATTATTAACTCCATCTAAGACATCCGATGACAACCTATGGTAATATATATAGTCTTTATATTTTAGTTTATTCGTTTTATTTTACTATTATTTTTGAATTGATAATTTCCTGTTAGTTTCATACGAACGTTTTTACTTATTAATTTTCCTTCCAGTTCTTCCGTCCTTTATTAATTTTCGTTTCCCCTACAACCATTGGTAGTTTTAAAAATGTTGTATAGGTGCAAGCTTAATCACAAATAATTTTTACTAAATTAAAGTCGCATGTAAAGACGTGGAACAATAAATTTGAATTTGAATAAGAGCAATAACAAACCATTTCGATGGGAAACCTAGGCATATTTTAACTTTCCCCAAAAGCAATCCTTTACTTTCATCCAGCCGGCTCAACCGAACAACTGCTTCGCTCCTTGCGAGATAGACGTGATAAATTTTATCATTTCCCTCTTGTCAATCCTATTCAGCTTCTCGGTAAAACTCAATACCTTGGCTAGGTTCGTCGAAATGAAAAAACTATGAACTCCTAGCTTTTCATGACGACTAACAGACTCACACAAAAGCTTCGCCGACTGATCCTATCCAGAAAATTCACCACATTATGGAATACTTGGAGACTCTCATGCGCGGACTCGTGCCTAGAATCTGATTACGACAAAAATATTGTCATTTGACTGCATGAGTCCAGGTTGTTTAAACGGTCGTTTTGTTTTAAGAAGGGGCTAAGCGTTGAGCCACCGCGCACACTAGGTATCAAAAGGGCCTATAGCGATCCCTTCAGAGCCTCGTAGGTCACTAAATATCCCCTAAACAACCCAGATCCCTAACGAACTTGACTAGCAGCTTAGCATGCCCTATTGACCTCAGGTCCTCCAACGGTCGTTTGCTTAGCTTTTTGGTCGTGTCGACTACATTATGATTTGGCCAATACAAACCCTTTTTTGACCCATTCCATCTAGCAAAGTAACAAAATTTATGTGAGTTGAGTTGTCTGGAACCCAGGTTACAATCACCTTGTTCCGTTTCTGCATTTTGTTTTAGTCGTTGAGCTTCAGGACTAGATGCTACTGAGTAAAAATTGATGGCTTAATCAGTTGCATAATCACATAAAAATCGGCACGACATTGATATTCATTTAGGTTAGTAAATCTGTCCAGGATTCGACTCCCTTTAAGAAACTTGTCTGTACAAAACAATATGTTTCTAGCCCAGATTCAGGTCCTAGGTTTACTTGCACTCAAAAACTTCAACTCAAACAATTTATAAAATTGACGTTATGAAAAAGATTGGGTGAAACGGATCTGTACAGATTCTAACGACCACTACAGGACTGGACACGATTGGCCTAATAATGATAGAACAAAGGCGGGAATAAAATTCTTAATTCATTCGCGGAACAAAACATCATAAACGAAAAATGTGCAGTGAAAATTTTTTGGACACAAAGATAACGAACTTTATCTTTCCGTCACAGCACACTTAAAATGCCATTTCGTGTCGCATTCAGCGTGCATTATTTTCCAGTTCCAAGCTTTTTGACGTAATCAAGCTTTTTATAGCTCGTATCACCCTTCGTGCTTGACGATATACTGCTCCCGCTTATACAAAAATGCATAATACATGGTATGATAACATTTAACATTATCATTCACATAAAAAAATTCGCAAAAATCAAACAGACCCGTTTTACTATAGCATGAAGCTAAAGCACATGGAACCGGTGTTCGTGTCATGCGTGCAGATGATGTTTGGATTGGATTCAAGCTGATTATTGGATGTCGAAGTGGCCTGACCGACATCGTGCCACAAGAAATGAGGAAAGTAGTAGCTTTGTTGCTTTGTAGCCCCCAGCTCCAACTTCTAATCCAATCTCACTCCTCATGTGTTTGTTTGTTGATATCGTTTATCATGTGAAATGGTAAGCTATAATAGCAGCAAGACGAGAAGTCTCTCGCGAGATCTTAGCTTTGAAATGAAAGCAATCTTTCGAGAATATTTTTTCTCTTCAACAAAAAAAAAAACAAACACGGATTGGATTATGCAAATAGAATGTTAGTGTGAATTCATCAGCTTTTACTTCTTTTCCAATTGATACAGTATTTTGCATGGTGACACCGACTTTACGCTTTGGTTTGAATTCAAACTTACGGCTGAATAATTTGCCGGTAAGAATGCTTCGTTCAGGGTAAAAGTAAACAAGGAGACTACTTCAGACTTTTCTCAAAGACAAGAAAATAAAGGAGCACAATTCAAAAAAACTGCATTACATTCATAAGGTAGAATATTTTTTAACCAGTTCAATAAATCGGTTACGGCTATTTTCTCTTTCCGCTAAGGATTACAGTGAGTGTAAATCTTATCATCTGCCCCGTAATGCAATATTTAAAATTATCGCTAGACATGAAATTATAATTTATGGCTGATGAAATGTCACATGTTGTCCAATAATCAGCAGAATATTAATACATTCCGTGTCCATGTGATGTCGGCCTGATTTCAACCAAATCTCATAAAACAGGGAAACAGTCTAAGAGTCTATTACTGATGGGTAATTTGTCTGAAACGAGCACTGAGAGGCTGAGGTGACCTATGCCGGCGACAAGTTATCTGATCAGATGTATTTTTTTCTGCTAGACTACACAATCAGCTGACTGATTGGTTGTTAACATGCTTTTTAAGTACAAATCGCAGTGCTATAGCCTTGAGAAGACTAGAAAATTATTTTTTTTTATAAATTTTTTAATCAGTGGTAAAAATAGACGTGGCGAAAAGTGGAGAGATTTTAGGTATTTTAAGTGCGGACAGACGATTGTATTTGAATGATGGTATAATTTCTGATAAACACTTTAAAAGTTTTGTAAGGATTTATACGTTTCAACTAACTGCTACCGACGTATTTACTCAAATTGAATGCCCCCAAGCAGAGGTAAAAGGAGTAGAAGCATATGTAATTACAGAAAGCTAAGTCGGTTGAATTTATGTGAATGGAAGAAATGGAAAATTAATGGGGAAATATTTATAGTTTTGCGCTAAGTACCCAAGTCTAAAGAGTGTACGTAACGACCAACTTAAAGTCTGCATAAATTGTTTCTCTCTGATTAGACGACAATTCTGAGCTCCGGACAGAAATAAAACATCCTAACCAACGAAATTGTTAGCAACCAACATGCCAAAATGCCAGAGAAGAACGACAAAATAAAGGACAGATCAAATTGATACTAGAAAAACCCTTGACCCGATAATACGCCACGTAGTAAACCCGACGAGTGTTACGCAATGATCAGCTCATTCATCAAATCTATGGTCGTAACTAAATACACTCATTTGCGCAAATGCATATTTTATTTATGTTTTTAAGTAATTTCCCTCTTACGAACGAGCGTATGACCCGGTAACTTACAAAACATTGATAGAATTCATTCACCTTGAATTGCTTTGCACCCTACCGTCGAATAATAATAAAATAGCCGGAATATATTCAAACATTGCGATAACGACTGTGAACAAGGAAATACAATGCAATATGATCGGCTCTTAAAATCCGAGATGCTTTCAATGCAGCGGATAAATCGTGTGCAAAGAAGGTCTGAACAAAATTTATTGCGCAGATTATAATAATAATGCGTGAGTACGTTCATTTAGCATGAAAACAGCACGGAAAGAAAATCATAAAATAGAATAAAACAATTGGTAATAAAGGGTACGAGTAGGTCGAGTTTTATGTAAATTTAATTTAAGATTGCATTTTGCATGAAATAAAAAGTATCGACAATTGATGGCTGACAAGGTTAAAAACAATGAAAACGTAAAATTTTCGAAATGAAAGACTTACATCCGATTTTATACTAGAATATAAAATTCTCTATTCAATCAATTCCATAATCAATCACAACTTTACCGCGCAAATGTCCTTCTTTTACCTTTTTATAAGCGTCCGGAGTATTCTCGAAACTGTACGTGCTATCGATTTTAGGCAGAAGCTATTTGAATTCAGACTAAATTAATAACACAATACTTTTTAATGTAATTCAGTCAATTTTACCTTATTCCGTTCGACTAAATTCCTCAAATATTCGATACCTTGAAGTGACGGTATAAAATACGCCCACTTAACACAGCCTTGCTTTTCCGATAAACTTTTAACATTCTGTTCGACAATATCGCCCAAGTTCTTTGCCATTCCAATGCCTAGACCGTGCTGATCGACATTTTTAAGTAGCGGCGAAGAAAATGTGATGAATTCGTCAAATTTCCACCCATACTTTTGTGCATAGTCCGGTCCTTGTCCGGCACAATCTAAAATTATGTCATACGGACCACACTCAGCAAACTGATTAATAGATGATTGATCGGTGTAGTCGATTATATGATCGACACCGAGCGTCTGAACGTGTGGTAAGGCATCCGACGAGCAGGATGCAATCACTGTTGCATGTTCAGCCTTTAAAATTTGAACGGCTATTGAACCGACACTTCCCGACGCACCCAGGACTAGAACACGTTTTGGTCGTGCGTTTTGATTTTTTGATCGGGTAAAATAATTCAAGAAACGTCCGTTTAGATTGCTGATTAGAAATAGTCCAGACCAGGCTGTGAGTCCGGCGTAGAGTACAGCACTGCTTTCCTTTGAATTTAGCGTCGACGGATGTTCTGCAACCTGGAAATTGATTTAATGCTAAAAACTATTGACATGAAGGCGAACGTGTGAAATACATTACAGCCGTTTCGGGAACAACAACGTATTCTGCGTGACAGCCTTGCCTCTGTACTGGAACTACACCCCAAACTTTTTGACCCACTTCCAAGCGTTCGCTCGTTCCCAAGCCTTTTTGTACTACGATACCGGTAAATTCTCGGCCGAATGTTAATGGAAACTCAATTTCGCTTCCAGTTTTTCGAGTGATATTCAGGAGTTTGGAACCGTAGCCATCTGTTTCAAATGATGAATGAAATCGCAATTTATTTTAATTTGTTATAAATACAATGAAAATAAAATGGATGGGATATGGGATATTAAAATAAATGAATTTTTTGTTTGATCACGAATGCAGTTCCTGTGTGACCCCCGAAGGGTGCAGAGGGCAGCAGTGCTCCCAAGAATTCGATTCTGTGCGATAGACCTTATCTGTCTCCAGAACTAAGCAAAGTAGCAAAGCGTCTACACAGTCTCGCCTCCTTACCAATCCGGGGCATTCGCTAAGTAAATGTAAGGTGCCTTCCTCGTCTAGGTCATCGCAACAATGGCACAAATCTGCCACGTTTGCAAACGTGGGTGCCTGCCAATGCCAATCAAGGATTGGCTTATCAGTACATTTATGACGGTACGCAATACCATTTCTCGAAGGGCTTCTGAACACCGAACTTGTTTCTACTTACAATCAGTGCTGCTTCCACGTTACGAAATATGATGGAGGGTTTAGCACTTTGTATTAGTCCACGATATGACCATTGCGTTGATGTCATGCTTTACAGCTTTAATTGCCCTACCTACAGAAACAGCCAGTGCCTGATTTAGTGCAGCACTTCTATTTGTGAGCTATTTGGAGGATGAACTGAGTGCTTACAGCAGACGGTTGTCCAGAGTTTTTTTTGTGGTCTAAGAAAAAGTTGAGTCGAGTAATTTAAAGAGGATTAGCCGGGCGATTTCCGGCAATTTCCGATTTGTGCGTTGCGAAAAAGAAAATCGTTAAACAAAAAATAAGAAAAAAATTGAAGTTTTGAAGGACGGGCGTTAGGAACACGTGCGGGACTTCACAACTAGCGCGAGTGATTTTCTCTATAAAACATGATTTGGTAGAATGGCGCAGAGTGAGGTACCTTTCGTTAAACCTGATGGCTCTAAGTGCCGTTCTTTCTTTTTGTTTTTTCCCACTCTTGATTTTTTTTTATTTTTCTCTATATTTTTTGCGGTTGTCCGG
Source organism: Beris morrisii (assembly GCA_951812415.1). Taxonomy (NCBI): domain Eukaryota; kingdom Metazoa; phylum Arthropoda; class Insecta; order Diptera; family Stratiomyidae; genus Beris; species Beris morrisii. The sequence continues at coordinate 105,941,793 of OX638313.1, read as the reverse complement.
AAATCATGTCCCTGACTGAATCCAGTCAATAATAAAGAAGTGCCGGGAAGGTTGTATAACTCCCTTGAGCAGATCGCAAAAAGTGCTGTCGCCCGGCGCTCCTCATCCAATCTGGCAGCAATCTACAGAGGCTCTGGTAATCATTCCGGTTAGGGTCTCTCCACATTCGTTACAACATCCGAAATGGTAGTCCAGCAGTCTATTTTTTAAATTGTTCACGCTACGACTTCGAAACGCACTCTAAAATTAGGCAACTTCTAACAAAGGTCTAATAAGATCGCTTAACACTTTGAGTGCAAGACTTTTTGACAATGCTATTTAAAGGGATTAAAATGTTTGTTGGACGAACCGTTTCATGGCTTCCTAGGTGTTGTGAACGGAGGCCTTGGAGTGAATATAAATTCGAGTGCGACACTTGTACACCCCGAGCTATTCACCGCAAGCAAATGCTTCGGAACGGGTTAATCAGTCGATCCTGCCCGGACTACGAGCTTTCATCAATGATGACCAGACACGATGGTATGAAGGCCTAAGCAAAATTGGATGTGCACTTCGGAGCTTAATCCATCAAGCCACTGGGTTTTGTTTGGCAATCACATGATGTTGCACGGGAAGGACTATGAACTTCTGAAGCGTTTGCAAGCGTTGGGAGAGTCAGATGTATAGTTACGACCTGGGGAAGGAATTCCTATCGTGAGTTAGTTAGCACAAGCGAAAATAATGGCCGCACATGAGGACAGGCGTTATAACCTGCGCTCGACTCAAACACAATTTTGTGTGGGACAGGAAATATTCAGAAGAAACTTTTCTGTGTCCACAGCGGCGCGGAATTATAACACTAAGCTGGCGAAGAGGTTCCTCAAGTGCAAGATTCGTCAAGTGTTTGGTACCTCACGATATGAATTGGAGGATCTAGGTGGTAAACGTGTTGGGATTTACCACTCTAAGGATCTGAGGCGGTGATTTGGCGGCGAAAAGTGACCCGGCTCTCAGTCGTGCGCACGAGACTCCAGACACGCACGGGTTCCTGTTTTTTTTAGACTGTTCGGCGTTGAAGGTCAATGGCGATCAGTCTAAGGGTGTTGGGTCTCCCGTGTGAGTGAAAAACTGATAGAATTTTGAATTTGAATTTAATGAGTAGGCTGAGAAAAAGGAATGCAAGTCGAGGAGAAAAATTAGTTTTTTGACAGGAGGAGTTTTTGAGGAAGGATTTGGAAAATCGTATAAGAAGATGGAAAAAAGATTTTTGATTTTAGTCGGAAGAGGTTAATTTACAAGCTGCTTATATACGAAAAAAAAGATATGAGTATATTTCACAAATAACGTGTGTAAAAGGAAGAAAAGGGAAAAAAGAAGTGAAAAAAAGAAGGATTCTGCTCGGTATCGGCGGTTGGATGTTCGAACGAATTTTTCGGGAAAAAAAATTTTTAGTTTCGATTTGAGCAGATTTTCCTATAGACACTCGTTGCGACGGTTCAATTTTTTTCTAGAAAATTGTAAATAAACCAAACACCCCACTTTTAATCAAATTTAAAAAAATACCTATACTAATAAAAATAATAAAGACATGACAGGACTTGACGGACGGAAACAAATTTTAAAAATTAAATAATGTAAATAATAAAAAAATTAAAAAAGGGGCAAGTTTTTTTTTGTAGTTTGTTTTATTAATTAATTTGTATTAAAGATGACAGGCTAAATGCCATATAATGGACCCTCACGGGTAATTGTTCATGACCATGAACCTCTATGTCCACGACGTGAATATTCTTTTTTGGAATGTCGTGGCTGAGGCAGGGTGGGCAAACAGGGCGCTACAACACCAGAGCGCCCTGACAAGTCGCGCAGTCCATCGCTTCTCGTGACCTATTGGGAAAGATATCCCAAAATTTAATACCCTGGATAAGTCGGCGCGACTAATTTTTGTTGTACGGGCCTAGGGTTTATGGTCTGATTTTTTGAGCAACGTACCCCCCATAGCCGCAGCTAGCCCGGACACCAGCAAGCTTCAGCCACCAATTCGGACGTAGGTGGAATTGGCTCACTGTTTTCCCGTACCTTACCTTTCGCTTCGAATATTTTGACTTTTCCAAGTCAAAATATTCACTCCAAGGCCTCCGTTCACAACACTAGGAAACCCAGAGCAGCAACCTCCAAACTACAGGAGCATTTCGGTACAGTGGTGACTGCGGTGGACTGACCTCAAATTTTATGTGTAGCAATCGGAGCGGATTTTTTTTCATTTCATGACGATAGCTGGACCTTCAACTTTAAGCCTACGGGACAAGCTCTAAAAACTGCTGATATCCTGGCATTCAAAAATTACAGGAGACTACTAGAAGAATGTAATATTATTTTTACGTACCCAACATTCTCACATCAATTGGATTCACACCGGCTGTCTGCACTCGAACAAGCACCTCATCGGAGCTCCTTATTACTGGAATTTTCATATTTTCCGTAAGTTGCAGCTCTTCGACATCGCCGTACGCGTGCGTTTGCCAGCCGCGCATTTTTCTAGAAGTAGCAATAGCCGGATTTACCAAAGTCGAAAAAGCACAATTTTGATACAGCGGCGGCCTACATCCATTTTTAAATTGCGAAAAAACCACGCGTCGACAAAGCATTTTGCGAAAAACAAGAAAAATTTCTCCAACTTTTACGAAAACTGACAACCAGTTTCCAAATAACTGCAACTTAAAATTGAACAGCTGTTTTGTTTTTCAGCGCGATATTTTTGTTTATGTCGATACTGCAGTTCAAATTAACTGAGATTTTTCCGTTTTCGCGGATAAATTGAAAAAAAACTTTCAAAACTTATTTTTTTCGACGATAAAACTTATTTTCAATATAAAACAAAAAGAATTTTATGAAATAGTTGGAAAAATTCGAATAAAACATAAATTTAAAAGCGAAAATATTGTTTGGTTTACAGTTCAGTGTCTTGCTTTGATTACTGCAGCTGCAAGAAAAAGAAACAAGAGAGATGACATGAATGACGTAACATAAGTTAAGAAAAGATGTCACGTTAATACCCAAGTGAGAAAAATCTTAATTTTAATTTGTGTTCAAATCAGTGAAAAGCGAAAGAATAAAACCTGAATTGGTGTAATTCCGTAGAAAGACCGACGGAGAGTAAGTTGAAGTCAAGGTAAGTGCATAAAAACGGAAGAATTGTCGGAAATTTCGACTTTGAGAATCGTGGAATTTTCTTCGACCTAAAATGGCGTCGTTAAATTTTTTTTGCGATTGGCCTAAATGCTTTTTTTGGTACTCAACTTTTTTTTCCCCCTCGATTCTATTTCAGGTTTGATTCCGATTAAAGGTAAGTTTAGATTTAGATCCGAAAAAAATGAGTGAAAAAAATGGATCGAGTACTGCTGTCGCGCAATCGCTAGCGCCGCAGCAGCAGCAACAACAAGCGCAGTCGAACCAACAAGCACTGTCCGGACAACAGTCCTGGATGTATAATTATCCGAATAATCAAGGAATGTACGGCACATATCACGGCCAATACGCGCAGCAATGGTACAATGCTTACTATCTGCAGCAGTACGCACAAATGCAGCAACAGCAGCAACACGGTCAGTCGCAAAACTCAACGGGAATACCCGGAACAACGGCCACGGCAAATGCACCTCCCGGATTCAGTAATGCCGTGATACCAAAAAACGACGTTTCGCTTCAGAGTTCGAATACGTCCGAGGGTTTGCCGCCTCTGCCGCCCGGTCCGCCACCTAATAGTTTCTCTGCGTCGCCCGCCGGTTCGCATCAGCAGCGGCCCGCATTTTATCCCCCGCAACAAAATCAGAGCACACCGAAAAATCAATTCGGCGGTATACGATTCAATTTCAATCAGCAGAAGCGTCTTACAACGCCCAGTCCGCTTTTAAGTTCGCCGATAAATCCGAGTGTCGCGCTGCAGAATAATAATAGCAATCCGATGAACACCGGTGGCAAGAAGAAACGTAAGCGTAACAAGAACAAACAACAACAGCAGGCCCAAGGACATCAAAACAACAACAGTAGTAGCAGCATGTTCGACATCACGGTACCGCCGCCAGTCTGTCCTCCTGCTCCCGACCTCTCCAAGCCTCCACCACCGCTCCTGTCGTCCTTCGACTCATCGAGCGCAATGTACGAGAAGTCGTCCGCCTTGTCCCAATCCTTTGGCGCGAACAAATCCAATAATTCGTCCATGCACCATAACCAACAATCCAATCAGCAAAATCTCCAACAATTACAACAGCAGCAGCAGACACAACAACAACCACAACCACAACAGCCTTTCAAAAAACCAAATCCTTTCAATAATCCGACAGACGCCTGGCCCGAGAGTCTCAACAATTACGTGGCTCGTTGCTATGCAAAATGCGAAACGGATCTCGACAAGGATCAAATTGATATTTGTCTGAAGGGTAAGATAACGGCGGCGGCAAACAAGGGCGAGTTATGGGCACGCGATTGGGACAATGAGCCGATTCCGAGCGTTCATAGCGAACGGAATGCGATGGCACCGAAAGCTCCTATTATCGGAAATTTAACACAGTATCAGACGACGAGCGGTAGTAACAATAATATTTTGAACGGGAATCTGAATAGCAGCAAGGGATGCAAGAAAGGACTCTCGAAGAGCTTAAATGCACGGCTGGGACAGCGAGCGGCGTCGAGACGATCGCAGGATAGTAGCCGGTCGAGATCTCGGTGAGTAATTTTTTTTTTGTTTGTTATAAATTAAGGCACTCAGTTCTGAATCTGTTCTCCGGTAATTTCGCAACGAAATTTTTGATAATTTTGCATATAGCCGGAAATAAGCACACGGTTCTTAACTTAAGTTTGATATTTACACAATCGCCCTTGTTTTTCAATGCATGGGGCTTTTATTTGCCCTTTTCTCACCCTGTTCAGAAGCCATAGAAAAATCAGAAACGGTCTGGCAACAGCGATGCTCTCTTGGTTCAGGATCTTGTTTTCAGTTACTCAATATTCCTGTTCGTTTCATAGGCAGTTGTAGTTTGTTGAAATTCTGATTCACTGTGTCGCTGCTGCTCTATTTGCATCTTGCAAGGACAATTCTTTTATGGCGAAAAACGGGACGAACTCGCGATGAACTGCGAGAACAAATTCAATAAGAAAATCGCCAACATTAACGAAATAGAAAAGAAACACGTTGACACGTCTTGCTGCTGGAAAAATGAGTGGTGAATTTTTCCAATCAAATGTTACCACCCGTGTGAAAATTTACTTCACATCATTCACAAATAAAGTTTTTGAAGCAAGGCAAAGCTAACTGGGCAAGAGAACAAAACAGAAAAAAACCACACACGGAACGAAGGCAGACGCTCGTATTATCGATTTACCACTCCCGTCCGCGACCTCCAATCTCAAGAAATGCCACTGCTTTTCTTACTTTTTATTTCTTGTTTTTGAATGGTTGGGGAAAAAATAAACTGTTTTCAGTGATAAAATACCCTAAAAAAGAAATCGAGCTCTTGTAGTTTTGCAATGGGATCTTTCCCGGTCCCGTGCTCCCCGTTGTCGTCTTTAGATGTTTGAGCTCTTGTAAGAAATCCCACGTTAAATGGTAAGCATCTACTTCACTTGAAGAGGATGTAGAGCTTATGATTCTTGTATCCTCTTCTGATGTTTTCCCAAAGGCATAGTTAAATTGTCTGTAGTCTTGTCGAGGCTAACCCCGAACCCCGACTTCCTAACTTGTCTTGCAGCCATCCGAGTATCAGATAAGAGTTCCCTTTTCAAATTACGGCTAGGGGTCCCAGTCCTTACATAGTTGAATTCCTTTGCATGATTTTATCCGAAAGTGGAATTCGAGGATGGGGTCTCTTCCAAGCTCTCTCACGAGATCTGAAGCGGCCATTTTCTTTGCTTTTATATCTTAATTTAATTGTTTTCAGGCTGTCATAATTTATTTAAATCTACGATTTTTGTGTACTTTTGATCTGTGCATCTAAAAAGAGCTCAATTACTTTATCGTAGTTTTTCACGCAACCTGCTCTAAATACACTAGCACAAATCAAATCACCTCTTTTCCTTCGTGTTCGCTGGGTTTTCCTTCGTGTTCGCTGGGTTTTCCTTCGTGTTCGCTGAGTTTAAAAAAATGTCTACGTTATGTCAATAAGCCAGTAATTTTCGATGGTATCCCTACATCAATTCTTGTAAAATGTTGGAACTCTTTGAAGACCACTTCGTAAACTTTTTAGTTTTACTGTACCTCCGGTCTGTACCGTCTATCTTGAGTTTCCAGCGATCCGCGTAATTACAGACCGACACATTTTTTTTTATCTAAAGTGAAAAATCGTCAATTCTCTCGAGAATTAATTCATCGCCAATATCGGTTCAGATCAAGACGGTCCCAAAGCTTTAATTTTATTTTTTTAATTATTTCACTGACGTCCGAAAAAAATGTTACTCTGCTATTTGATCGCGTGAAGATATAGGAGCTTTGATATGTTTTTTTTGTTTTCAATTCGTCTAATCGAAGTCTGTTCGTTCACATTGCGTTTTCTTCTTTATTTTTCAGATCTCCAAATATCGGAAAATATGCATCGAAACGACGCCCTCGATCTCGTAGCAGTTCGGGTAGTCCGCGTCGTAAAACCAATCGTCATAATTCTAGTTCCAGTTCGACTAGTCGCGATAGTTCCGATCAATTTATCTCTCTTAATTCGTCATCCTATAAAAAATTCAATAATAATAATAATAATAATAATAATAATAATAATAATAAGGGCGGTATTACAAAAAATGCAAAGAAGAGTCAAAGTAAGCTAAATAAGAAAGCGCCATTCTTTGCGTCTGCAATAGGCGGAGCAGTTGAAGGCGATACGGTTCGTTTACAGCAGCGTGCAGCACGTTTCGGTCAAAATTCGGGAAAAAAATCGGTAATATCGGTGGCAAGCTCACTGAATCCGTCGTCGAAAAATAAGAAGAAATTCAGTCAACAACCGACACCGTCGCGTTTCTTTGTCGACGATTCAGCTGTTGATAGTAATTTCGATTTAACCGATTTTCATATAGTTGGCACGTGTCGGGATCTGGAAAAGTCATTTTTACGCTTGACCAAGGCCCCGTCACCGCACGAAGTTCGTCCCGTCGATGTATTGGTCTTCTCGTTGCAAAATGTGAAAAAGAAGTGGCTCGAAAAGCAGGACTATTTCTATGCGTGCGATCAATTGAAATCTATTCGACAGGATTTAACGGTAAGGATTTTGTGTTTTGGTCTGTTTGGAAACTTTTTTTTTTATATTTAAATTTTGTTCGATTTAAAGGTACAAGGTATTCGAGACAATTTAACCGTTGAAGTGTACGAAACGCATGCACGCATAGCAATGGAAAAAGGCGATCACGAAGAGTTCAATCAATGTCAGACGCAACTCAAAATGCTGTACTCGGAAGTGGGCGGCGAAAATATTCTAGAATTTACCGCTTACCGAATACTTTATTATGTTTTTACTAAAAATACATTAGGTAAGTTTTGACTGCAAACTTCTTCCGCACTTAACTTATTTCCATATTTTGTTTGTTACAGATATTACAACTGTTTTGCGATCATTAACGTCAAAACAAAGAGAGGATTCAATAATAGCCCATGCCCTAGAAATACGTTCGGCATGGGCTCTGGGTAACTATTGTAAGTTCTTTAAGTTGTATAAAACAGCTCCATTAATGGCTGGTTACTTAATTGATTGGTTCGTCGAGAGAGAACGTAGGGTGGCGCTAAAAAATATTATCAAAGCGTATGTATTTATTTCAGTTTTTTCCCTCATTTATTTCGTATTTACCTTTACATTATTTACCTGCCAAACTGATTATACAAATTTTTTTCTTTTCACTTTAAGTGTTGATGTTAATTTGAGAGAAAAAAAAAGTTTGATGGAGTATTGTAAAATATTTGATAAAAGAAAGATAGTCAGATGATTGGGTGTTGGTATTTAGTTGGTAGGTCTGTTAATTTCAACTCATCTGAAGCTAGCTGTTTTGTTAATAAGTAGTCCGTTTAGTGGGTTTTGGAGTATAAACAAATCATATTCGTGCGGTATACATTGCGTTCACTAAGGTTCGCTTTATAACTGGTCGAATAGCGTATTCTCCAGTCATAGATAAGTCGTAAACTTTAGATTCTCCAGGGCATTGTGGCAAAGGCTGGACAGACAAAAGTCTAGGGAAATACCATGGAATCGTTGGAATACTGACGGGACACTATATGCTAATGAAGTACGCTATTCGTATGGGGATAGCCATAGAGCTAATGGAGATGACACCGGTTTTGTATAAAGCGCTTTGAAGCCAGAGAAGTGAGACAAAACAGGTTCGTTATATCAAATTGTTGTTGTTTTGCGTGTTTCAAGAGCGGGACATAATATAAATGTGAGTGAGAAAACACAGGTTCGTTATATCAATTGTTGTTGTTTTGCGTGTAAGTGAATGCGACGATATCTGCCTTCAACTCAATCGCTGCTTGTCATATCCAGTATATATATATCTATGGGGATAGCTGACACGCAAATGTGCAGGTACTGCCACGATCTCTACGATGAGGAAGCCATTACCCACATTTTGTGTGAATGTTAGGGGTTTGCAAGGAGGTGCACGGAGTGGGGTAGTCATTTCTTTGCCAAATTTATGGTTGATTGGGCATGACGAACTGGCCGTTAGGGTATTTTGGGAGTGATTTATTTCCCACGAGGTTTCAAAGGGATTGCTATGTGCCCCTTCCGAAAACAAAACTAAACTTTTTGTTTCCTTAATGCTGTTGCCACACAATTTGGTTCGAGTTATTATTGTTCGACTTAACGGATTTTGATTGTTTTGCCCTACGAATAGTCCACATTTGTTGATCATTTTTATGGCATACCGCTTTGAACCAACGCACAAAACCTTCCAGATTTTACACAGAAATTTCGAATTACACATCTGGTGTGACGGGCGCTGAAAAATACACTCTGCACTACACAGCTTATCCTAAAAATCATTTACGGGATTAATTTCAATTTTACATAAATTTCCTCCGAGAGCATTATTTGGTTGAATCTATTTAAGATCATATTTTTTCGACTATTTCGTCTTTGCCAAAATTTTTCAGTTTTAAAACGATTCAGTAGGCGCTGACTGATGTTTTTTTTCCGGTTTTAACTCTGTGCCTCACTCAGTAAGAAGACGTGAAATGCATGGGTAATCCCCACACTTATGTCCACCTCTGATGCGATTTCTTCAACAGTTTGTCGGCGGTCAGCTTCAACCAGGTCATTAACGGCTTTAATGTTGTCATCCGTTGCGCTCAACCGCAGGCAATATTCGTGACACAAGTTTTGCATATCTTCACGACCACCATGAAAAATACGCGTTTGAAGACTCGTAGATCACAAAGCCGTTAAATTTTTTTAGTGAGTAGAATTAACCAGGAGGCGAAATCATAAATATGTATGTCTGTGTCCGTACTGTTTGTCATTCCGATTGTTTCGGATAGCTCTCAAACGACTTCGAGGCAATGGTAGAAATTCAGACAAAATGAGCTCAGCAAGTTTCAAGTCTCAGTACTCAAGAGTTTTTGCTGCTTTAGGCAGTTTTCTATGAAAATGTTAGTTTTATTTAAGTTTTAGTCCATTAATCCGGTTAGCAATAATTTTGTTTCGCCATCCACACCTTCTCTTTCTGATGGTAACCGCACAGTCGTTGATTCCATAGAAAAAACAAATCTTTTGGCCTCAATTTTTGCGAGAAACTCTACTCTTCCACCTAGTGCACAGTCCCCTCCAACTGTGTTATCTAGCAATATAGAACTTCCTCCCGTCAAATTTCGCACACGTGTCATTTCGAAAAACCCATTACCCTTAAATAATACTATTCTTCTTTGGCTAAACCTCTTCGCAATCTTTTCTATCGTTCATTTATTCTTCTGGTAAGTTTCCTTATCTATGGAAACTAGCTAATGTTCAGCCGATACCTAAGAAGGGTAGCAAAACGAACCCCG